>JACSYO010001397.1:600000-782500 GCA_016806645.1 Ophiodon elongatus
CTATTCTGTACGTGGGAAGATCACAGTTAAGTCTTACAAGGGAAAATATCTCATATCGAGATATTATGCTCCCCACATCTCCTAATTAACTGCATAACGCTGAGTGAATCACTTTGACTCGCACATTTTGTTCATTAAAACACCGCTAATATGTCATGGGATATGTCTGGATAAATAAATCAGGGCTTGGAGATTGGTGAGGGGTAGAGATCTGAACAGTTGCCGCTCCATCTTAATTAAACAGTTCATAAATAAATAGGTCCTCCATATGTCGAGCTGGAGTAGTTTGACTAATTTCATGTTTTAGCCATCGGAGCTCACACACAGAACGGATGTTGATGATTTCTTCACTTATCCTAATTTACACAAAACAGACTAAAGATACTCAGAGGAGCATCAGTGTTTTACTCGCTCTTGCATAAAGCCCCACTGCCTTTACTTCAAAGGAGGAGCTGTACCAACACTGAAAACAAATATGTAACATAGCATCCTCATGTCCTAGAGAGTATATCTTCAAAATAATGTCCTTCCATTGTTTGTACTTCTTCCAGTGACCAAATATTTGGAGTTTCTGGACCGGCAGAACCATGCTGGGTCCATCTTGCGAAAACCAATACATTCTTTGTCTGACCTCTATTTCCCTTTCATTTATGAGGTCAAAACTAATCATCCGTCCTCACTGAGATCGGGTGTCCTCTTCTCAGAGTATCCATCCGTCCTTCCTCTCCTCTTCCTAATCTACAACTGTCAGTGCTGCAGATGCAGCCGACAACGGCTCCATCCGCCCTCTTTCAACAGTCAATTTCATGGAATGAATGCCTCTGATTGCTGCTCCTGGACTATACTCATTAGGGAAGCTAAAAGTGGGGAGTCGGCAACGAAAATGCATGCCGTCCATTACAGTATTTCATTTATTTATCTCAGGATGTTGGAAGCTGTAATTGCAACGTCAGATGGGATGGAAAGTACAGCAGCATTGATGGAAGGAAGGAAGCCAGTCCTCAAGTGGGCGATTAGCACATGGGACCCATGTGGCTAACCATCAAAAAACCTCAACCCTCCACACACATAACCTACTCAAAGCCACAAGCATTCTTACAAGTCCTTGTTCCTCATTTTGCACTTCTGGCTCTTGCAAGCTTTTCGACTGACCGTGTAGTTTCATATAGAGTTTCAAGTCATCATATAAGATTATATGATATGATATTCAGAATGAAAAGATAATAATAACTTCCAGTTATCAAGTATCAATATCTACAAACAAGGGAGATCGCTCCAAAATCAAGGGAGTGACAAAATAAATAATCATCCTTCACTAGTAATAAAAAAAAGCTCATCCACAAAGTATTAAAAGAATGGTAAAGGCAGATCGTTTTTTTATATAATTGTCGCCTGTATCGTGAAAGTAAAACCATGTCAGTGAGATAAAGTAAAAACAACAAAATCCCCTGGTCCTCTGAGCCATGGAAGCTCAAGTCAAGGCAAAGTAATCTACAGGGACATTAGTGTAAAATAGCACCTTGCCTTGAGCGTTTGTTGATGTTTAATGTTTCATTTTGACAATTTTCTCCCTTCAGCCGGCGTTTAGAGCACACATCCTGTTCCTCTCCACTAACGGCACGGCAGTGAACTGTAGTTTCGTGGTAGGAAAAAAAATAAAATCGTAATGACTTTTCCTGGAAATGCGGCATCCCGTCAGGGCAACTTCCTGCCTTGTGTCAGGGGGTGGGTCTCAGCAGGTAACTACAAAAACATCCCATAATGGAGAATTAATGTCTTCCAACTGAGACGATGCACTAACTACATTTAGCTCATTGGGTCGGGTAAACACCATTAGACCATGGATTCTGCAGTGCTCCTGGAAGTTCAGTCATTTGAGAGAGTGAGTTAGATAAGTATGGCTAAATTTATGGAAATTGTGTAACAAATGTATTCATAATTCATGAGACTATTTTCTGATGCTGGAATACTCTTTGTGGGGAAGAATACGCAGCTTGATTTAACTGAGATTGTAAAGTCCCAACTGGCATATCCTCCTTACTCACAACAGCATAATGGTGTGTTTCTTTGCTGCATAATGGTGAATGAAATGGCTTTGAAGAAAGTGAAGTTGCTGAAGCAGACTTCAGAAAGCTGAATTGTGACAAAATGTATGTTAAATAGCTTAGTCTCATAGCCAGTGTGTTCTTTTAACTGTCCTTAAAGCAAGATATCAGTTCTGACAATTAATTCAGTAATTCACTTTTTGACACATTTAAATCAAAAAAGGCCACTTCAACTATTGTCATGAAATTTAGCACTTTTAAGATCCTCTGCTGGGACATTTTTTGTTAAATATTTGCTACATTATGAGTACAAGTGTATGTGTGTTCAGTTCATGGGAAATAAATGGAAAAAGTCAGACAAATAGTGAATATAGTATGAAATGAGAAGTGGTCTTAATATGAAAAAGAAGGACTAATGTATAGATTTTGTCAAGCCATATCTTTTAAATGCAAAGCCACGCCAGAAAATTGAAGAGCTCAACCCTAAATTAAGGAAACAAATCTCAAGTTGTTTTTTCCCAGAGACAAAACAGTATCTCGTTTAGTTTCAGCCGCTGAGCAAAAAGCCCTGCTGCTTGCTTTCATCTCGCCAAGCTCTAATTAGGCAAACTGAACAAATACCAGCGAGCGAGAAGTCCTCTGCATATTCAAACAAAAGGGCTCCTGAGTTCGAGCGAGGAAAAGGAGCTAAAGAGAGGGAGAAAGAGAGGAGAGAGAGCTGATCACAAGAAAATTAAACGGCACTGAACCTTGTAAACAAATATTTCAACAATGTTAAACACAATGCAGGAGATGTCTGGTGCCGCTGTGCTGTGAAATAGCCCGGCTCAGTTTGGAATGGAGTTTCACGTATGATAGGCGCTGAGAAACACCACAACTAAGGAGACAAAAAGGAAACAAAAAAACACCAAGTGTGTGTGTGTGTGTATGTATTTGTGAAGGGGTATCAGCAAAGCAATGTAAATACAAAAGACTTAAATACAAAAAGTGACAGAAATGTAACTAGAGGTTATGGGGCTAGTTGGTGTGTTTTGACAATGTTACGGCTGTCTGTTTCTCAAAATTAGGGGCGTGCCGACTGCCATCTACTATAGGTAGTAAACACTGACTATACTGTTGTACCTTATATATCCCCACTTCAAAAAAATTGAACTATCCCTTAGAGCAGAATCCATATTTCTGCTCATCATCCTACCTGCCTGGAAATGCCTAAAACCCGTCATTGCCTTCATTAATAATTTCTCCTTTAGCAATGTGGCGCGTTCCACCTTGAAGTGTCAGCTATATTTCCCAGAAATAGCTTCTCGTCGGCCCGAGAACGTTGAGGTGGAAGAGAAATAACTGACGCAAATCCATTTATTTTCCCTCAATGTCGGAGACTTGTTTTCTTTCAAAGTTTTCTTTCTCTTGAAAGTCTCATCACTTTTAAGGCCTTTTGTGGACAAATGCATGAAATGCTGCAGACCGACCCTTGTTGGCATAGCAACTGGCTCCAGTATCTTTTCTACCATGACGATGGCCAAACTGGTGTATTCACATTTTGCTTCACATTCCCTCACTCTCTTTGTCTTTCTTCCACTGTCATTCTTATCTATTGATAATGTCTTCTTTTTACTCTCTTACTTTTTCCACCTGACTATCTTTCCCTCCCCCCTTTTCCTAACCTTCATAATTTCCTTGTATTTTATCCCTTCCCCCCCCTTTTCTTTTTGTTAATATGGCATCACTCTGGAGGTCACTTTTCCCTGTCAGGGTATCTTTCGCAGCAAGTAATTAAGATTGCCATTGTGTGTTTTTATTACATTATATATCCAAATACATAACGCTGCGCTCTGTTAAGTCAAGGGGGATTTGCATTTGAATAAGTTTATACAACTGAATAAGATAATTCAGTAATTAAATTAAGGTTACATTTGAATCAGTAATGATATACACAAAATAGTGTCCTCCTGGTCCATTGCCTTGAGAGGTAAACTCAGCAGAGATTGCAGGTGTGGACCTTACCCTTTGAGAATTTTTTTCCACTGCAGCACAATTGCCTTTTGGGAGTAAATCCTTTTTATACAGTCAGGAATCCTGTAGCCCATTAAGTCCACATTGCCCCAGCGGTATTGTTTCACTTTAAGCATTTGTCAGAATACCTAACAACACTGATGAAGTGCAGATGAGTGGAATGAACAAGACCTACAATAATTAGCATCTTATTACATTACTCTACTCAAAAACAAGCAAATCGAAATACGAGTTGCACAGAATGGAACTCACAGGAACCAACAGAACTGGAGACCAAACAGAGAATGTTATATTGGCGGATCAAATTCAGATTGGATTAATTTCTCTGGCGCCTGGCTATCTAGAATAACAAGAAGAAGAAAAAATGATTGGAGTAACTCGTTACCAAGGAGCTCTCTGGAGACCAACACAAGCCTCGGGTGATCGAAGTCCATGTTATCTCGCAGCTACACCTGATGTGTGTATGCATGTGCAAAGGTGTACTTTTGCCAACGCCTTTGGGACTTTGTTACTGTACGCAGAGTAAATGCTGTCATCGCTACTGCCGCCAAAAACCCTCACCACCGCCGTTGTTTTGGCTAGCGCTCATACAGTGTGGGATCGCTAAATCGGACAGGGCTGTTATGCTAGGCTCCACTGATCCCATCTGTCACGACTTCACCTTCAGATCCGCCACGCTGTTTCGAGCCCCACGATAGCTCTTTAAGAAAACCACTCAATCTGTTCTCTGGGCTATTTTTGCATCCTTTGCATTATTTCTCTCCAACGGGGACAAGAAGGGAAGCATGCAGCTGCAGGTTGCTTGACACATAGCAATATTTTCACTCGGATTCGGGAGGTGGGCAGCCCTACCTCCCTAATCTGCAATCCCACCCTCCTCCGCCCTCCACCCACTCCCTCCACCTCCTGGCGATAGATCAGAACAGGATTGGTGCATCCTGAGTCACCAGCTATTGGCAGTCGTTTCTAGCAGTCTGACGGTGGCTGAATACCAGTCGCCGCTGGATCAGCTCATACCCAGGGGGCCCAGAGGAAACTGGATTAGTGGCTCAGAACTCACTAGAGAGAGACAGACCCCTGAATATGCTGCCTTTGTCCCTTACTGTGTGTAGTGGCAGGGGGTCATTACTTGGTCACCAGTTTACAAGTTGAAGAGCGCAGATAAGACACTTATAAAGGAAGCTGCTTGTAATGGATTTTCCCCATTGCAGTAGTTACGCTTGTATTGGATATTAGACTGGCAAAAATGAAATAATGTTGTCCGACCTTCTCCTGTAAATTAAAGTTGGGTTGGCTACGTTTTAAAGATCGTTAGTTTATGAAAATGATTTGGACCATAAATGTAACAGCTAGCAGGAACAGTGAGCATCACTGTGACTGAAAAAGGAAAGTAAAAGAGTGCAATGAACAAAAAAAAGAAAAGATCAACATAAACGGAGATGTCTCAGTAGCAACTGCACTCTTTGATACAAGTACAGTCTCTGTGCAGTGCAGTGTAAAAAGACCAAAGCCATGACTGGTTAGCACCAAAGATATCGCGAAAATATGAAGAAAAAAAAAGAAAAAAAACAGAAGTAAAGAAAAAACAAGCGTCCTGAGGATTACCGCTTTAATCCATGATACTCTATGAATGCTAATGTACCGGCTCCAGGCACAAAGAACTCAAATCCCCTACGGCCCTCCACTGCTCTCCTTTGCCTAATAGAAGTTCTTATTATCTGACACTATAAAAAGATTGATTCTGGTGATCCACAAGAGTGATAACATTAGCATGTGTTAAATAGTCGGGACATGTACACCGCTGTGTCAGGACCAGCTAAAGACCACTGTTGAGCATCTGACATTAGGACACCAGGGATCAGACTGACGTTACTTGTCTGGATCATCTAGTATCTCTGAAGCCTAAAGCATACTCGCTCGTGTGAACAGTATACAGACACATTAACCAAGATGGTGTCTCTCTCTCTGGCTATCTACGGTCATGTCAAACAAACTGAACACAAGGTCACTGAACTACTAAATCCAATTATATGCAATTATATAGTGTGTCTTATACCAAAGAAAAGAGCTTCACCTGACCAGAGGAGGGGGAAATTGAAAAAGGAAGCAGTTTTCTCAAAGGAATACACTCCTATGACCATGAATTTCTCTCTGATGGGGCTCTTTAGGAAGCTCTGTGTCTGGTGTGCATGTATCAGTTTGCCAAGTTGCAGAGATAGACAAAAAAAAATCAAACACGCAGCAGAATCTTCAAATTTTAGGTTTGACTATTCTACCAGTATAAATGAACTCAGCCTCGCATCTAATCTGCAGTACCATGACAGCATTTCTGAGTCCGAGGCACCAACTAAACATACCAAAATGTCCATACATGCACATTTTTTAGTGCAGTGCATTCAGCACACCGATCCATCCAACTCAAGGCCAGGCATCGGGATGTGCAGCAAGTGGTGACGGTCCACATCGAGCCAAACCAGCCACAAGGACATGATGTGGTTGTGAAAACTGAAAGTAATAATATTATAGAAGAGAATTCCTTGATTTTGATGCAAGACTGGATCCATACAGTTTGTATGCATCTATGTATTCCACACTAACAGCTATACAAAAATGTGTGTGGACTGAAACATGTTTCCATAAATGTGATATTTACATGAACGGATTAAAAAGCGTAAAAAATACGACATCAAGACTGATGTACTGTGTTTCCTTTTAAAGAATAAAGTGGATACACAATATTCATTTTGAGGCAGTATCTTACAAACAGCCCATATTACAGTGATCTAGATCAATCAATTCCTATATAAGATCATGTAATTAAAATGAATTGTTCGGCTAAATAAGGCACCTGAAACTGGGATAAAGATTGATACCAGCTGTAGCGGAATGGATCTGCCTTGGAAAGAGTCAGGCAGCCAAATCAATAACTGTTTCTGAGTATTTCATCAGTGTCAGTAACAAAAGCATATAATTAGAGCTGCCTCAGAAATACCAAAATCAATCAAGGGTGGTTTTGTTGCCCAGGCTTATCACTGACAATCCAACCCTTTTTGTGTGTGTTGTTTTTAGTTAACAAGGTGGTAGCACTGCCTCGTCTGCATAGCAATTCCCCCCAGACACTGCCTCCATGAAAAGATTCTGTTTGCATTCACCTCCCATATTGCCTCCGTTATCCGCACCTTCTCTGCACATTAAGTATCTGCCGGCTCCTCTGCATTTACAGAAAGTGAGGGAGCTCGGGGAGGCGGCGGAAGAGTGATCAGTGTCATCTCCACTTCATTTCTATGATCAACGGCGCCTCTCGGGGCTCCAACCAACAGATCTGGGTACCCGGCAGTTCTGAACAGGCGCCATCTGCCACTGCCATCCCCCAGGCAGGGCAGCAAGCTGGGGCCGGGGCTCTACGCTGGCACGGCGGAGAATATGAGTGTATATCCGTGTGAGCGCATCACCCCAAGTTACCGCGTACGGTTATACATATTAATGAGCATCTGTGCTTACGGGGAGCACTCTTGTCAAAATGCTTTTAGCGTTTTCACACGGTATTGGAGTAGTGCAATGCAACAGGTGTGTCTGTGCAAATCTTTGTGATGTAGCGCATGCACATGTGCTAAAATTAACTGAGAGAATCCCATATCATATCCTGAAGGAGAAACTAACTAACAAACGGGACCAAAGGTGATGCTGCAATGGAAGTTCTTAGACAAAGTGATGGAGTGGGGGAATTTCACACACGTGTCCATGTGTTTTAAAATGTAAATTACAACCAGTATTTAAACTTGTTAATGTAATGTGTAGGACTGGACACGAATATTCAACTAGTCAGTTATATTGAAATCGAAAATTCTTTATAAAAAATAATTACTTTTAACCCTTGAGATTACAAACATGCATAAAACACACCAACCCTTTAGGAAATGGCTTCTTATCCATTAACAAATCCAAAATACAAACAACCATTCTGTAAAATGAATGCCTTAAATTAAACCGAATGACAGGTGTTACGGTGCTATATAGTCCCTGTCAGTTCAGCGGAGGAACGCCTGACACAGGTTTGCTGCATGGCACTGCCGAAGAGGCCGTGTGTCATAAATTAAAACATCAATTATCGGCTTCTGATTACGACCGGAGCTCCGGTACCCCGAAAAAATCCATAGGTATTGAGTATTATCATAAATTTAAAGCTATGTAATAAATAACGAAGTGCATGCAGTGTAATACTTAATTGTACCGCCAGGACTTTAAAAACTATGTAATTATTAAAAGAGTGTACTCCGTGTAATACTAACTTGTACCACCACGCTCAGTGGCGCAGAGACATTCTAAATAACCACGTTTATTGAACGCACCGAAAAGACACTCGAAAAAACCCCAGTTACATTGAACGCACCAGGAGAGGAGGCGTCATGTGCCGAGGGGCGTGGACATGCTTACCGCACCAGCTGTAAACCAATAGTCAGGAAAAACTCCACTTTCGAAGGACCAATGGATTTGCCTGCATTCTTAGCCAATGGGGCGAAATATGCTTTTCTATGAATGCCGGCGCTCGGACTGAATTCAGGTTTCGTGGGCGAGAACTCAGACAGGTAACTGTGTCGCAGTCTGTGGAAAGTTTGAACCGGCGAATCCTCAGCTGAGATTTGTACTCTGTTATCACAACGCTTTTCACTTTATTAAATACACTTTATTATAACTTTCGTTCCAAGAAGTCCTTTGTTTCCCCGGAAGTTTTCTCAGAATACAATAGTATTCATATCAATATATATTCAATATATTCATATTAGTATTTCAGCCCTGCAATTTGCAGGAAAGTTGTACGCAACTCCATTCTAAGAGCAAATCAAAGTCTTGATATCAATTTATGTCACTTTCAGTTGGTTACTAGGTAACAATGTCAGTCAATAGTATAACCTATGTCCACAATGTGTGTGGCATGCCTATATACATATCACACAAATTACAAAAACATTTCCATAATGATATAAGGACTTTCTTTTGGATTTTGTGTTTTGAGGTCTCCGTGTCCTTTTTTTTGGACAATATACAAGTGTGTGTGGGCGTGTGTGCGCTCGTGTGTGCGGATTGCTCTCCTTATCTCCTTCAGCCAGGCCACTCTGCCGACATACACTCCAAAGAGCCCCTAGTTGTCATTCATGGCGTCACACAGCCCCGAAAAAATGTCAGCAAAAGAGGAAGGGGAGAGACAAAGGGAGAGAAATACACAGAGAGAAAGTGGTGAGTGGTGAAGGTTTGAAGCTCAACAAACCACCTCGCTACCTCAGTGGGGTTCCGTTATCTACTCTGTTATACCTCGTACTTCTTGCCGCACCTCCCGCATACACACACATAAGCAGTGCTTTAGGGCAAATCTGGTCTATGACACGGCGCCTTGCACACTAAAAGGGGTCCAAACGTGCTGTTATGACAGATGTGTGTGAGGGGATGTTTATTGAAGGAGTACACGTTCAAAACATCTGCTCAAAATGGATGAAAAAAAGAGTTTTCTAGAGTTGTAATTATGCTAATTTACAGTAGGATGAAAAGTACTCCCACACTTTTTTGGCATACTGTAAAATGCTGTGAATGCTAAACTGCCTGTAGTGTCTTAAAGAAGGTAAATTCAATGTAACATTAGTATATTCACTTTATTCACTAAATTGGTATTTTAGCTAAATGCCAATTTAAAGCTACATGAAACTCAAAGCCCTGAAATTGCAATTAAATACAATTAAAAGGAAGAAAACTTATAAAAAACTCAAATACAGAATACTGCAACATTTATATGCAACATTTCACCCAGAGCCCAAAACAAAGTGTTTTGTATTGTTTTGGATGAGCCAGTCCATTTATTTTTTTTAATCCCAGCAACAGGAGCTTTATTTTCTAAAATCAGTTATAATTTCCGCACTTCCTTAATTGTTGGGACACCGGTTGTGGCTTTGGTCAGATGTGTACAACGCATACTACATGACATCATTCACCAATTCATCCACTGATGGGAGGGTGCTAAGGTGCCACCTGCCCATCAGGAGTAGCTACCATTCATCCAACATTCACACACCGTAGGCACAACTACAGGAGACATCTGGGGTTACATGTCTTGCCCAAGGACACATCAACGTGGGCTAGTCGGGGATCAAACTGCCGATCCTCTGATTAAAGGACGACCCTGCTCACCACTGATCCACAGTCGCCCTTGTGCCATTCGTTAAAATGTTATGATGAACTGATTTGTGGCATGTGGTCACATTCACCAATCGTGTCTGTAATGGAAGATCATATTCCCATAAACCTCACAGCTTGCTGGAAAAGTTGATGATGCTGATGCAATAATGAAACTAGAAAAAAAAAAAGAAACTAAAACAAAGTGGGAACGTTTAATAGTATGAAAAAATTTACTATAATTATGTCTTGCAATTGTATGCCTCCACCACCCAGTCAAGTTGCACTTGCACTACATCCATGTCTTTCCAAAAAACATCATCACATCACCATTTTAGACATGTTTGTGAAATTGTCATTATAAGCATAGAAATCTTTGACTTATGGCCAAAAATGTGTGTTTTGTAAGGTCACAGTGACCTTGGCCTTTGAACAAGTGGAGGCTTGTGCCAAACCCGTGTGTGCGTAGACTGTATACGGATGGATGGACGGACAACCTGAAACAATAATGCCTCAGGCCACGGCCGTCGCCGGCATGGATACATAAAAATCATCTCTTTGGTTAAAGCAATCCAGCTGAGCTCCTGCCACCTAAAAGCAGGTGTCTGCAAAGTTAAAAGGAGTGAATGCACACACTGCTACAGACAATGCAAAGCGTCCCCATGATGGTTTTTTACAGTAATTATATGATGATGAAATGGTTTATGGGAGACAGAACAACACTCAGGTGAGTGTGAGCCTGAGAGCTTTATCAGATATAAATTGCAAATATCGTGCCTGTGAAGACAACTCCATCCATGTCCCTAGCTTTATCTTTCTTTATATATATTTCTCTGTGGCGCGCACACACACACACACACACACACACACACACACACACACACACAAGGTTCTAGCCGAATGGCATTTGTGCGATTACCATCTTGTGGCAGCTGACAGCCCGCGTGGTGACAACGCACGCTGACGAGTGGACGGCATATAAATAATGACTGCCATCCATTCCAACTGTCAGGACGAGCAGCGTCTCATAACGGGCCGAGAAGGCGAGGAAAACACAAACATATGCTCCCACACAGAGACAGTGATGTATAACCTCTTTACCTTCCGCATGCAGGTGCATGGGTAAAGACCAACACACAAACACACTTACACAGTACATGCCCACACATAATACGCAAAGTTTGAAAACCACAAAGAGAAAGAGAAACTCAGACATATCCACAATATGTATTTAGAGATAACACAGAATTTTAATGGACATATTTTATCTTTCATGTCATCCAGAAATAACTTAACCCCAAAAGGTTACATTTTTGGTTAAGAAGGGTTCAATGAGGAGTAAAGCAAGCAGACACGTCTTAAGAAAGCATTGCTGTCCAGTTGCAGTTCCTCACGCTGACACTTTACAGCTTGGCTGTTTCAAATGTCCATTGTATCTAAAATATCGGTTAAATAACTTGTATAATTGCTTTTGGAAGCACTGAAAAGATTCAAATATTCCTGAATGGCCTGAAATATCCAGTCGCTGTGAATCTATATTGCATTGCCGTTATCGTAGCCTCTCGAAAGCCCTCTGCTGCTGGAATAGATTGAAACATTCCATGTTTGTCACTGATTTGACTTGACGGACAGTTCCATTACAATCTTTCTCAGTCTCTGGTGTATGCATATGCGAGTGTGCATGTGTGTGCGTGACTAACCCTACCATCTGCTCCCTGTAAGCAGTCGCTAACAGGGAGTTGTACCTGTGATGCGGAATGTATTCATGCAGGTAAGACTGTTTTGTTGTATCAGTTCAATGTTTTCATTTCCATCCCATCGTTCTGGGATGCAGCCGAAGCACGTCAGATAATACCAAGTGGTAGTGATGATGATTATCTTGTAATTTCACTGTGGAATATTTTTTTCAAAGCAACAACACACTTGAGCTGATTGCCCTTATCTCTACCCGCTGTAAATGCAGACCGGCCTGAGAGCGTGTACGTGCAATCACACAGTAGCAACTGCATGCACACACTCGGAGGGTGGGAGAGAGAGGGGACGGGGACGTGTAGCAGTGTCTCAATTCTGTTTATCCACTCAGTGCCACAGCTCAGAGGGCACGTCCTCACTGCAGAGTCCTCAATTCTAAAATGCTGTTCGTTGACTAGCGATTCGGAGTAATCATGAAATTCCAAAAAAAGGACATAAAGCCCGTTTTTTTTTTTTTAAATCAAATTTTCATCATGATTTGTACCTTCGGGATTTGATATAATTGAGGAATTTCCTTAATTGCAAATCAAGTGAGCAACTTGACTGTTTAATGGATCACCAAGATTAAATAAGCGCCAAATGTGATTGCTGTTTGCATTGTTTTTTTGTAATGTATGTGACCAGGTTTATTGCTTTCATACAGATGTGATCGGGGCATCCAGAGCACTATAAGTAGCATTGCTTAGGGCTTTTATCTTGGAGCACGGACTGCATCCTTGTGCGCCTGCTTTTTGCTCTTCACATTGATTCCCGAGCATGTTGTCGGTGACACGTGGGGGAGGAAGAAACTGTGGTGGGACACTTTTGGCTGCTGTGTGAACATAGCAGAGTTTTTCCCTAACGATGGCTCCTCTCAAGCTCCACGCTGTCAGGGCAGGCCTGCAGCCGACAGGGAAGCGATAAGATAAGAAACTGTTTATACAGCAAAGGCAGAATAAATCCCATGGTAAGGACCTCACAGTGTCTAGTGTATATGTAAGATTGCCAAGTTGACCTGATCTTTGTCAAGGCGTGGGGGAGTTTTTACCCTGCTGTGGGTAGCAGCTCTGCCTGCAAAACAAATACCACCTCTCCCATCGAAGCTGGTCCTGATCTCTGTCTTCACAGCGAGCGGTTAAGGAGAGTCCTCACCCGTTTCTCTGTGGCAGAAACATCTCCAGTGTTCCGTCTGCCCTGTTCCATTTGTCCTTCTCTCAACGCTGCATGAAAGATTTACCGCTCGATAATCAACAGGGTTAATGTCAAGTCTGCAATGTGTGGGTGCATCCAGGAAAATGTCTGGCCTCATTGAATACGGTGTGTCATTAATGAAATTGGAAGAATAAAAAAGGTAAATGTATTCACAGTTGAAATCTGTTGAATTACAGATACGAATATGGATGAGTTTCTGTGTTTGCCTAGCAATCAAAAAGGTACGCCGCTGCATGTGTCCGCTTGGAAAATAGGAGTCAATCAGAAGTGGCGCAGACACCGTGGGTGTCTCTTACTGTTTCAGACTTGGAACTATAACAGGATGCCACTTCGACAATAAATGCTTTGAAGACACAATAGAGAAGGCATGGATTAATTTTCTAAGGAGGCGATTCCTCTATTCAAAGACTAAGTGTGGGCTGATTGCAACGGCACAATAAATAATTACATCTTTTAAATCAAAGTAAATATGTGGCCTTTCAAGAGACTACATTCTTTATTATTTGATTGTGAGCTATAGGTTTGGGCACATAAGATTGAGATTGGACATATTCCATCAGCCTATGTGGGTTCATCATACAGGTAAGCAAGGTAACCCAAGGTAATTATTGCCTTAATCAGGCCAAAGACCTCCATCAGCGATGACTGGAGTGGATTTGATTTGAAAAGCACGGGCTGATTGGGCACTCATGGTGTGTGAGATTTGCTCTGTTCTTTGTATTAGTGTCCATTAGCTATTGATTGGCCAGTGTGAGAAGAGGAAATGGAGAGACACTTGGAATAAATGCTGTAATAGAATAAACTACCCATTTCTTGGAAAAAAACTGTTTGTGTCTGAGAAACAGTAACTTAATAAAATATATTTCATTTCCACATAATCATAAAGGGCAGCAAACAGAGGCAGGGACTCGGCACTCTGTGCATCGTCAAGTCAATACATTGATTTTCTTAAAACATCAGCATAAATGATATATATTTTAAAGGAGTGGGCATTACAAAAGCTGTCAGAGCTTTCAGTATTCAGTACTACTTGCTAATGCAGTTCACATCAAAGCTCATATATCTACTCACAGACACAACTTCACATATCACATATTTCACTTGCATTAAAACTGCACTTATGTGCGTCTCTTTTAAAATGAGATTGTTTTGACATTGACCTTAGTTATTACAAATTCAATCTAGCAACACTGAAAAAGGTTAATCTAAGTGAGTCGTTAGAGTCATCTCTCTTAATACCAGAATTTACCAGACTACAGGCAGTGCTTTGACTAAAAAACAGCAAGAAGTATAAGCATTGCAGTTTGCCAGAGTTGCATCACCGCTGTGCAACTTTCAATCGGCAGTACAACCACTTCAGGACTACGGTCATGAGAAGGGTGAGTTATCTTGTTCACACATCGGTGCATTTACATATACTTAAGTAACCATGTTACAAGCAGATTTTACAAGCCATGTAAACAGTAAACCCGTTTCCCATAACTGGGGTGGGGTAATAAAGACCCCTGCATGAGTTCTCCTGGAGAATGCAGATTTCTTGGCCGTGTATTGTATTGTTTCCAGTCGTCTGTTTACATGTATGCAGGGAAATGAAAAAGACTTCACAGCAGGGATCCAAACTAACTTTTTACATAGTTTGTACTGGTGTGCCTAGCTTATTCATTTAGGTGCACCAGCACATAATTAGGGTGAATCCATATTTTTTCACTGTGCCTTTTAATATAATTATGATAATAAAGCTTGTAAAGTGTTATGTTTTTCAATTCCTGTACACATTCAAAATTCCTTAAGACATTATGTCAATGATTGTAAAAAAGGAATAAAAAGGTGCAGATATTTCTTTTTGGAGTCAGATGACCCAGAAGTTGGCTCAGAGGGGCCATGGAAGTCGGGGGAGTCAGGGGTTCCAGAATAAGAAAATCGGAATACTGTCCTGCAGCACACAGATTTACAGTCTACAGTTTACTGCAGTGCATGTGAATATATCCTGCGGTTACCTGGTTGCTCTCTGCTTAACTAGGTTACTGACTCATGTGCATTGAAATGCACATGAGTCAGACTGTGTCAGACTGGACCACACTACAATCAGCCAGACGTCAGTCTTTACAAAAGTGGTCTGAGAGCCTTGGTAGTCATCAATCCGGTGCCATTGAAGACACAAAGCCAGGACATTTTAAATGTCACTGAATGGCCTGTAACAGCTTCTGAGTTCTGCCTTGCTATTACAACACACACTTCACTGCAGCTGGGGAAATCTTGAGAAACCACTTCTTCCTTTAGAGCAAATCAAAGTTCACTGCAATGCATGGAGACAATAAAACAACAGAACAGCACACTCAAAGTCAGCTACTGTCACACCGAAGAACAATGGATTAAAGATAAAAGCATTTTTAAATAAGGATCTTGCCAACTCATTTATAATAATGCAAGTAAGTTGGCATTTATTTTCCAGTCAGGGCTATGCCTCTATGATTAAGTGCAAAAATACAAGGAACACAAAATACCTTGGGGACACAGGAATGCAACATCTTGAAAAAAGTGGAGTGCAACTGAATGCTTATTCAGTTTGCCGCAAGTTAGAGTAATCAATAAAAATGCTATTTAAAACTTGGTTAGGGTTTGTGGAGCTTGGAAAATCTTGCCTATGGACTAAGCATATTTTAAGTTCATCATATGTTTATTGGAATATATCAGAGTGAGACCCTGACATAGTAAACAATATAACACAATAAAAAAATAAAACTGCACAACAGTGGAGCCACCAATAACCTCTTATCAGAGTTGCACCAGATTTATAGTGCATCTCACTATGAATTATATTTTGTCATAATGCATTATGGATCCTGGAACTACGCCTCAAGTGAATTATACTTGTCAGCAAGAGCTGTATTTCTGTCACTGTGCATATCAACCAATTACTTCTCCATGTAGTGAGCTTGGGGCTGCCAGGAGTTTGACATCTGGGACTAACAAAGAGAGGAAACAACCCAGAATAAATGGCTCAATGTACCCAAGTCTTGACCTGATAAGAGGCCACTGAACTCTGCTGCTCCATGCATGAATCTCCCCAAACTATGTCCTGGATGGCAGAAGTATAAGTACCAGTCCAGCATGAAAACACTCGCATGCACACGCACACAGACGGACAGCTCCAGCTCCAGGACGAAGAGAGATGTATTTATGATTTTTCTAGCATCCATTATTTGCACAGGGGTAAAGAAGTGTCATGAAATATTCATTAGGTGTCTGATGTCATTTCATGTAGAGAGAAAAGAGAGGAAGAGATGCAGGAGGAAAGATGGGAAGAAGCAAGTAGGGACCAAAAAAAAAAAAACTGAACACGTAGAAAGGAGGTAGAATGTGTCGGCTCCTAGTTTTGAGTGATGCCTCTTTTTATTAAAAACACCAATGGGGTTTCCGTACAGAGCTCTGGATGAATAAGCGAGGAGGCAGAGTTGTGATTTTGCGTACCCTGCCGTCTCTCTCTTCAACCTCAAACGCCTCTCATCTTCTCATGGCTTCCCCCTCACTCTGACGTCAACCTCCTCCGCTGTTTACCGCACCAGGGGGTTGGCGGCTAGTTGAAGGAGTAAACACCTACTTGAATGAATATGAGGAACTGCAGATGGCAATCCTGTTTCTGGGCATCTATCATGTACTTCCGCAAGCTACTGCTTTTGGTCATGTAGCTCTCGCTGGAAATGGAGACAGATAGTCATTTCTGATTGGCTGACAAGTATGTCCATAAAATCCCACACAGGTGGACTCATTTAGAGTTGTTACAATTCAGATACCAGCATTGGTAATGTCTCAAAAAAGCCACAAATTCTGGGTCGTGTATCAGCGAGTTTGCGCATCTATGCACCAATCCAATATTACGGTATCATATCATCTATCAGTTAATTTATGCTACACAGGAACAACAACCACACGTGTCACTCGCTACCCGATCTGTACTCTTGCCTCATTGGTACTGTACTTGTGAACTACTAGTCCTACACACTTGTGGTTAAACACTACCAGGCACCCTATTTTTCCCCCTGATAATGCTACATTGTGATCAACAAATCGAGTTAACCTTAGCCGTAAGCAGCTAGTGGGCAGCACAGTCCTGCTTGGCTAAATAACAGAGCTAATGGAGGTTCCATTGTGTTACGTTATGATCTTCCGGCTCCATTCAGTAAAAATGGTATTGGAACACCTCTACTCATTTAGGCCGAGGTGTCATTCATACGTCATTTTTTTTATATCTAGGCAGGTCAGGGACATTATTATTTTCAGCATACGTGTTCATCCACATGTAAATATAGACAGGAGTCTGATTCTTATATAGATCCCGGCTCATTTAATGAATATCCACCACCAGTGCACACCCACCTACAAGACTATCAACTAATCAATAATAATGTAATCTCAAAGTCTGCAATTACCTGGCCAAACGCAGCTCTGTAGCTTTACTAAGCAGGTCGTCTTCACATGCAGTGAATTGGTATTTTGGATATCCGGTCTGCAGAATTATACGGGTACGTGCAGTTCGGACTGAAATATATTTGGCTGTAATGCAAGCCTTTTGATTTCTCCGCACCTGTGTTGAGCCTATCTGGAGCCAGCAGCCCGGCAAACATACATTTATTCTATACATGTGTGCCACCGGATATATGTCAACTAACTGACTGTGTGTATATATAGCCAAGAGTGTTATCTTAGCCTGTCGATGCACAGAGAGGTTCTGTTCCTCCATAAAAGGATATGCTTCAGTAGCTCTATTCAGTCAGAGAAGAACAATACAATCGACTAGGATGGGGGTCGTTAGAATAGGCATGGTTGTGTTCTCTATGTCTCTGTGTGTGAAATGAAGATATAAGACAAAAAGTCAAGTGAGATAGAGAGTTGCCATAAAAGGTTGGGAAGTGCAAAGGCAACTGCAAGCACAAGATTACTCTCCAAAGTGTATTCCATCCTCTCTTTGAACTGGAAAAACTGCTTTAAAGGCTGCAAGCAAAGCACATGCTAAAGCAAGCATCCAGACCCTATAATAGCTTTGTTATATGCCACCACATCCCTGTGTGTGCTTGAGCAAATCACATGCCAACTTATGTGGAATTACATATTTGCATGTTTGTGTTTATTTGGCCAGGACAGCAGATGAGAGCATTCACACCAGAACGAAAATTACACAGGCAGAAATAAACCAAGAGCAAGCACCGTCTCCAGCCTCATAACATTTCCATAATGATACCACCCTCTCCCACACACATACACCTGGCTGCTTCATAATTCAAAAGAGGGACTCTCTTTTTGAGGATTTGGCAGCTTAGGTCATATAAAAGCAGCTGCAGATTTAATGTGTGTGTGTGTGTGTGTGTGTGTGTGTGTGTGTGGGGGGGGGGGGTAGTGGGGGTTAGCTCTTTGGATGTCTGAAAGTCAGAATACAGTGTGAAACAGCTCCAAAGCATGACCAAATGTACTCACTGACAAAGACAGAGAGGCTAATGACCCTATAAGCCTGGGCCCAAGCCTAGCATTCTGCCAACAGTGGTGGTACACATGCTGCTCTCAAACAAACGCGGGGTCCAGTAAATGACTACAATAAGAATGAGGCGCCGGAAATGTATGCGTTCACCCACAACAGTCCACACTGAGAGACTTGACTGCAAACAAGGTGCTTCACTCACAAGCAGAGATTTCAAAAGGACCAAAACGCACCACAACTGCTGTAATGTAACACTTGCTCACATCACATTTCTCATTAATATGCTGTGGGTTCCAGAGAACGTCTCAGCTGCAGAACTGAGCTGTTTACCTTCAGTCATTTTCCAGGAGAGAAGAAGAGTTGAGTCACATCTATTAGACTTGCTTCATGAGAGGGATAAACAGTGCACCTGTTACTTTGGAGATTCAGCTCCTTAGATGTGCTAATCTGTACTGCCTAGGGAAAGAAGTCTTGATAGGCGTTTTGCAGCTGTGGATATGAAGTGTACAGTTCACTATGGAGAACACTAATGGTCACTAATAACACTGCTATTATCAGGTGGGAAAAAAAAACGGGGCAAAGAGGACAGTACTGTTGGGGTCCCCAAATGGTGACAATAATTAAGCAGCTAAATAGCAATAACAGGAAATGCAATTCTGGGTGTCCTCCGTCTCCCATTAAAAATACTGTGGCAATAAATAGAAGGTAAATTGGTCTCTTCAGGGTCTTTGGGATTGCTTAGTGGACTAATGGCTAGTATGGCTGTCTGCTACCTTCTGATACAGTTGTGTAGAAATCCCAATTGATTTCTGTTGAGGCTACATTTCCTGCTACATTAACAGTCAACAGTTGCCTCCTAAGCTTTACCTTAACGTAGCAAACATGACTAACGAAAAAGTCCTGTCCATCCAATTTAGCAAATGCAAAGGTTTTTCAGTGTGGCTTAAAATGTCAGGGCTTTAAAACGTCATGAATTGGGCAGTCCTTGTACACACAGGTAGACTAAACAAAATACGTACAGGTACACACAGATATGCATTCTCTTCTTTGCGTATGTCCGGTTTCACACTGGAGTAGCAGCTGATTAAACTTACTGAAGGCCCGTGGAGTCAACCAGCGGAAATGCAGATAGCACAACTCTGCCACTGCCGACCACATTGTGGTCAAAGGGGGTGTACGGTAAAATCCTATCAATATGATTTAAGCAAATTACTGCCACCTCGCGTCAAAAGTAATGAAGAGCAACCGCCCGCTTTTAGTGCCGCAAAGTCACTCTGGTAAGGTTTCAGTAAAAAATCTGGTCAAAGAGACCAGCAATATATGTGCACACTGTGTGGTGTATTGAAAAGGGGATCCTAATAACTGTTACACCAACGAACGGCATGCTGGGTACAGCTCGCTCCCCATCGCTCCTCACACTACATTCAAATACAGAATAGTAAACGGATACGTTACACTGAAGCAAGCTCAAACAATTCAAGCATCAGCAATCTGACTTTCGGACGCTGTCATAGCAGGTCGAGTGTCAAGTTATTTGGGTGAGTGGTTCTCTAGAAAGCTGCAAGCAGCGATATCGCAGATCAAGCAAACATGCGCGTTTTCACCGGGCACTGCACTTAATAATCATGTTTTTAAAAAGAACTGCTGAGAGAAATGTTAAGAGGAGCATGAACATTAAAATACTGTTCCAGTCCTTTCATTGCACATTACTGAGATGACCAAGTGTCGAGTGGAATGGAAGGCCAGCAGTGTCCAAAGCCAACACCACCATTAAGAGGAGTACAAAGAGTCCTTCCTGTACCCTTTAAAACTGGGATCGATGCTACAAGGAACAAGGGTCAATGTGAATTTGGTGAAATGAAAGCAGAATGGCCCTGAGAAAAGACTTGTAGCCTCTACTTCCAAGTTAATTAATAGGAGCAACAGCTCCGAACCACTATAAACTTCTGATGCCAGTCTATGCACGACTGCATGAAAACCAAACAGCTCGGTGGGAAAAATTAAAAGTTCACAGGCAGGAAAGCAGACAATTTTTAGTCTAAGCATAAAACCCCACCTGTCGCTTTGCTGTTTTTAACCCTCTTGTTTTTCCTTCCTTCATTCCTTCCTGCTGCTGGAGCAAGACAGATTGCAATGCACATAAAAAAAAGTGGCCCTACTTTTATCCACGCTGCTCAACTGAGTAGAGCAGATCTGTGTCAATGGCAGTAAGTGTCAGGGCAGGTTTCAGATGGGCTATATTTACCGCACAGAGCCAAGTGCGTATCCTAGTTTTTCCATGATGTTTGGGGGAAGAATATGGACTTGAAGAAAACTAAATCCTGTGCAAGACAGATTGCTTGTCCTGCTGCAATCAAACCTCTGTTCAAATATTGGTCCGTTCCCCTGAACTAGTGTGCAGAGGGATTTTGAAGCATTGTGGATTTTGATCCAAAATCAAAGTTATTGTTTGCCGACACACAGTAGCACAAAGCAGCAGGACATGCTTTCGTTGTTTGACTCTGAACTTCACTCTGTGGTTCTTTGTTTCTGCCTACTGAAAGAGACGTCGATGGCGAGGACACATTTCCTTTGGTTTGAAGGTCTGGTTGGGAGAGCACGTTTCTAACCAACCATCAGTCCCAACATTAGAAAAGGGGAACAAAAAAAAACTCAACTGTGATCATTCATTTCATACACCTGCCTGGCTGCTGGTAATGAAAACAGGCTGGCAAGATGAGGGCCTGAGAGGCGAGAGGCCCAGAGAGGGACATGTGTCCGTCTGTGGTTCGTTGGTTGGACCTGCATCAGTCGGAGCTGTCGCTCTGCCCACTAAACAGTGGCAGGCAATGACAGAAGTATGAGAGAATAAGGGAGAACGCAAAAGAGGGATGCCAAAATGTTTGGTGGGGGTGTCATTTTGTTGTGTCTAAGTCTTTAAAATAATATGCACATTTTGTTAGCACGGTTTGAGGCAGCTCCTGTATATGATGCAAATTGCAGAGCACTGACTGGGCAATAGTTCCTTTTGGGGGATCACAACAATAGAGTGCTTCTGGTTCAAGATGAGGTACAGAAGGACCAAAAGAGCTGGATGAATTGGGAGTATTTAAAAACAGCAGCTCATACTAGCCGTTTCTAATTAATGTTACTTCTGTGGTCAACTTGATGGCAGGTCGACTGTTGTGCTCTCTGCAAGCTGATGTCTGTACCGATTAGTGGGGGAAGAATCCTCACTCGGTAACTGGGGTACAAATGTTTTTTCAAGTTTTTCTGTAGTTTCTCCAACTTAATGATACATCTGATTAGCTGATCGCTTCATGAGAATTACTGGAGTCAAACAGTTAAACTTTCATTCTTATAATAATCTAAGCATATTAATTCGAGAGTTTGAACCAGGACTTAAAGTATTTTGATTAATTAGCTTGTGAAAAATAGGGTGTGACCAAGTCAGAGAGCTACTCCTCTTATTCTAATGTGCCAAATATACCAAATAATACCTATAAAAAAAGCTCCTGCTGCTGGGTGAATAGAAGTATTTGATCGGTCTCTGTGTCATGTATATGTAAGTATTAAAGGATTCCACATTCTTAAATGCTACAAATACTACATTTTCAGTTTATTATGTATACCTAGCTAAGACTAATGCAATCTTATACAACAGTTCTGCTGTTAAAATGCATTTTGTTACAGTGGCATTCCTAATATTTTATCACCTTCATTTATATCAATGAAGGTAGGCAAAATTACAGAAACACCTGTCTGTATAATGCAATACATACCACAATCTTCATTATGGAAGGATTTAAAGCAGAACTGTTGTATTGGATTGCATTACATTCAGCTAGGTTTACTAATAAATGTGAAACTGAGTGCACGTTACAGTGTCAATGTGACCCTGTCCTGATACACCATTTCTGATAATCAGTCTCAATTTCTATATGCTAATCTTTACGTGCCATTTGCAATAGGTAGGAGTCAGACACTATGATTCCTTTGCCCTTAATGTAACAGCCCGCTCTGCTGACCTCATTTGTGGATCCACATTCTCTTTAATGTGGTGCTGCCCTGCAGAAATGGGGTCCAGCTCATAAAAATCTAAGGTTTACAGGGTGACTCGGAAATTGAGCATAACACAGCTCAGTGCAGACATGATCTACCCCTCTGTTGAGTCTGTGTGTGAGCAGAGTGCATAATAGACACTTGCTCAGTTATTATGCCATATCATTATTGCGGTCAAATGACAGTGTGCCAGGTTCTTGTGTTGATACATCTATTCTGGTGCTGCTGTCCTGAAGATGACGAAGGCTTTTTCAGTGTAGGGGGCTAATAATGTTAGCTGACAGATCAGGGGGCAGCCTGAGCAGGCCAAATAATACAAACAACAGGAAATCAGTAATGCTATTACCTAATCAGAGTTCTTTTCATTATAGATAGAAAAAAAAAAACACAGAGAAAAAAAAAAATCAACCTTGTTCTGTGCTTGCATAAACAGCTTATTATCTGGGTAGATAATTATTCACAGTGTGTGTGAATGTTGATTACAGCTTCCTCCTGTTGTGTGAAATAGGAGGGAGACATTCACTCATCAAATATAGATGAAATGGATGTTGATGCTTTCCATCATGGCACTTAATCACAGCCTTCAGTAAACGGTAAGGGCAGGCTGGATGTCATATGGCGACTGTAACTGATTGGTAAACACTGGCTGGTTTGCCTGCTCCGTGTGTGGAGACGGTGAGAGGTGATGACTGTGTTTGATCTGAGCAATTCAAAGCTATTTAAACAGTAAGGTATGGTTAAAAAGTGTAATAAGACAGTGCTTAGCATCAGCACATGTAAAATGGAAATGGAAACCTGGACAATAGTTTAAAGGAAGGAAAATATACACACTCTGGTCTTTACTCGTGCATTGTGCTGCTACGGGTAGCCAGGGTGGTGAAAAAGCTGACCTCAGATGACAGTTGTGCTGTCATCCTGTGTACACAGTGCTGGGTGCAATGACACTCACAGGCCTACAATCCACTTACTTAGCAATATGTTCATCACACTGCCATAGATTTCCTCTCAAGCTGAACGATGAGCTGGAGCCGGCTGCAAACAGGCACACACCCAGTTATTGCACGAGTTTAGCATGCAGCACGCAGCGACCCGCAGAGTGCAGACAAACACAAACCACAGACAGGACAGGAGTAAAAAAATAAAAACCTGTATCACCAGAGTGACTAACCCCTCGATCTTCACTTGAGCTTCGCTTGTCTTCAAAAAGGCAGGATTAGTGTCAGGCTAAGGTCAGAAAGTTGAGGCAAGGGGCCCATAGGGAGAGGGGATGAGTTTAAGCTCTGAACCACAAGATAAGATCAAGTTCAGACTGAGGACAAATTGGCAAGTAGAAGGAAAACGTAGAAATGAGGGGTATTTTAAATCACAAGTAAACAAGGAAAGAAAACCTCACTGTATCTGGCTGATGGATCAAATCTGAGCAGCTACCTAGTACAGTATGCAAAGCTGCTGAAAGTGTGAGGGTAACGGAGCTCCTCCATTGCCACATTACTATCCTCCACCCTCCGGTCTACCATCAAGGCAATAAAATCCAGCAGCATAAAAAAATAAAAAAATAAAACCAGAGTGTGATATTGTACAAATCAACTCATAGTTCTAGTCTTTTGGAAACCGAAATGCGTGGCTTGCTCCTGAGTAACCATTAACTTCTGCTCTCGTTTGATGTTTTGAAAAAGTTCAGTAAGTAGACACATACACAAAAAGCGGTATCAAGCAGCTAATTGCTATGCAGGAGAAACTAATGCTTGCTGAATGCAGTGTTGTTTATTTTAAAAAGCCATTACGTAAGGTAATGAATATGCGTAGACTCTTGGGGGCAGCGGCTCAGCGAGCTTAGTGTTTACTCTGCTTTAAAAGGGTGCTGCTTGCATTTGGGCTCATTATAAACTGCTCTATATTCAGGGTAAAAGTGGTTGATAGTAATTCAAGGATGAGTGATGTATAGACTGAGTTAGGGCAGTGATTCACCAAGGATCCACAGCAGACTGCTGTATAGTCGTTTTTATTCATTTCGGGTTAAAAGGACTGACCTACAGTTTACCTGGGAGGAAATGCTTTCAGCAGGATCAGACCACATGGTTGTTTTATGGCATAGCATTTGATGCTTTGAAGGCCCGTTTTCTCACTTGTATTGCCTCTTTGTGATCCCGAGTGAATATCATGCTTCGAAATATCTAGCGCCACGTCTGCCCACCTTATTCTGCAATCAGAAGACGGTAACAGAGACAAAAATGCCTGTCCGTGGTGGTGGTGGGATTAGCAGTACAGCAGTAGAAAGGGCAGGTATCTTGTGAAAAGGTGAAAAAGGGAAAGAAGGTGGAGGTGTATAGGACAGGAACTAGGGCTTAACATGGCTGCCACGTCCACCACTCTGACAACTAATTTGCCCTAACATTTCAGCAAAAAGGTCAGACAACCCGCCGGCCAAGTTTATGAATAGTCTATAGGGGCTCAGTCTGACGGAGAGGAGAAACACGAACAAGGCAGGTAGAAGGTCTCTTCATTGACTTGGCTTAGAAAGAGGAGGGAGGCAGCTTTTGTCAGTGTCCAGATGGGAGCTGCTCTGTATCCTCTAAATCAGGAGTGGAGTTCTGACCTTATCTTATTCAACAGGGCCACTCGCTTAAGGCGTTGATTTGTTCAGCTTGCACTCTGTAGTGCCTGCAAATTTAAAAATAGGACCTTTGACAGTGGTTAAGAATTAAACAGTAAAACACATGCGGTACACGCAGAAAAGAATTCCTCGATTGTAATAAATTCTCCCTGCATGCAGAGGCAATACCCTGAGGCAGTTTATGGTTATGCCTTTGGTCCTCCAGGATGTAAGTAAATGTTCCTTCACACACTGCTCTATTTTCATATTTTAAGGGAACTTCAGAGGCTTCCTTCTCCTTGTTGTTGTGCCTCTGACTGCAGACGCAGCGCACTTCCAATTGAAGAGGTGGTGCCTTGACTCAATTTTGCAGCCAGCCGTACTATCCACCTACACTGGTCCTGAGAGCTAGAGATATGGACCAGACATGTTCACACCGAAACAGGGAAGCACTGACAAAAACTTCTCCAGATGAGGTCAAACAATATTGACTTAGATGGAAAAACTATAAAAAATGAGACTCTGTTTCTCTGCCCGTGTGAGATTACCCAACACAGAAAGCCTCGCTGAACTTAGAAACAAGTGTTAAGTATCACAGTGCACAATGTAACTCCTTTGGGACAGAGCAAACGCTCATGCACAAACAGGCTTACATTTACAGTACAGCGTCTGCACATTGAGTGAAAAGATTAATGTTGCTAGTTTATGCTCCCACATGGAGCTACTCGGAGGGTCATAAGGCTCCAAAGTTGCTCTTCCTTACCAGCCATTCAGACCACGGTCCACATGAAAACACCCAATTCCCAGGATGCTTTCTGTCCAGATGGGCTGCGCCAGCGACACTTGTTCAATTAAAGGCATCAGGGGAGACCTAACCACTTCATTATCTGCAAGCTGGCCCCACATTGATCAGCCTGTCTGGGGCCACTCACAGCCTGTGTGACAGCTTAATCTGGGCCCTGCACACACACACACACGCACACACACGCACACGCACACACACACACACACACACACACACACACACACACACACACAGATATTCAATCTATTACAGAGTGATGTGGATATACTCTCCACAGGTGTAAGCACGTTTGTGTGTCTGTTTCAAGTCAGCAAAAGCAGACAGGCAGAGGCAGGAAGAGCTTCTGGGGGATTGGATCAGTTTCAAGTGTCAAGGCATGAAAACAAATGGCTGTCTCTCTTTTAGTTTCCTTGTGAAACCTGCAGAAGGAAAAATGCTATGATAGAGTTACTATGATATGATAGAAAAGTCCCAATCTGGAGTAAAGGTTTAGTGGCCACCTGTGGCACCAGGATTGGTACGCCACTTGCTTTCCACATGTTTTTTTTGCAGGACTGATGACTCAAACAATCCTGGAAATAAAACTGCCTGAACTGACGATACAAAGACTCGTGTTCGGAATTTCAAATAGAAATGTTACCAAAGAGTTACAGTGGGTCCAAAGAACAAAGCAGAGGATGTATTTGAATGAACATTTGGTGATCTAATTTTGCAAAGCAATGTGGGGCATATTCTGCATGACCTAGTAGTTGGTGAGCTTGTGCACCAAATTGAGGGCTTGATGATTTGTGAGGCCATGTCTTACATGTAAAGCCAAAAGCTTGGGGCTGCAGCACATCTTAGCCGATGCTGTATCACAACAAGTAGAGACATTATGTTAAGACTACGGGTTATGTGTAAAATTCATAGCGACACCACCACCCAGCACACACACACACACACAGGGCAAAATGGCCACATGGTGTGCATATCACTTTATAGACGACACTGGCTTAGTTGACAAAATGAAACCCTGGCCTAGCTGAACAGTCATTAACAGTGAAGTATCTAGGCCATGTCTTCTTCCAATCAAACAGCCTGCTGGTTTGACGCCTCTGCTCTCCAGATTTCCCCCAACTCCTCATCTTCCTCACTCTATCCCTTCTCTCTTGTCTCCCATCCTTATGTATCCATTTCTTCCTCTTTTCTCTCCATTCCTTTGCTCCTTGACCCTCATCTCCCTTTAGCCCCTGTCCTGCCTGTAATCCCTTCATTTCTAATTTTCCTAATAATCACATGCTGAGAAGGCAAGAAGGCCAGGCCCACGCCAGCCCTCTAAGTGAGCACTGAAGGCCTGTGGCATTAAAGCTTCTCCTCTCCGGCCCTCAGAGAATTGGATAGGGCGACAGATAAATAAATAAGACCTATAAAGAGAGGCTTTATGGCAGCTGCTGCACACATTGATGGTGTTTCTGATAACAACTCATCATAGCGGTTAGGCCACACTGACAGCAGAGAGAGAAAAAAGGGAACCCTCGTCGGTGGTGATGTTGTAGAAGGGACAGTTTAACTATGTATTTTTCTCACCAATGTCTGTTTTGTTTATCATAAACTAGTCTGAAACTGCACACAGGATGCCACAAAGAGCAATGTTTCATACAAGAACCCCGGGTTGAGCAAACCTAGCGTATGAATCCAGGGTTTGGCTGCTCCACAAATCATGCGAGTTAAAGCCTGACATGACGTTTAAAAACACAGACGGAGTTCACGCCGGTCCTCTATGGAGAAGACAGAGATTTAGAGCTGTGATGTTAGCAGTCGCAGGGCAGCAAATATTATTCAAACATTGATGGAAAAAAAATTGTGAAAAGCTTAAGCAGGACATTTTTTATTTAATCAGTGGTGTGCAGATCATGGCAGGATCCCGGCTGTGATGAATGAAGAAATGCTTTGTAGTGTAGTTTGCTTTAGTGTTGACTTGGTGATTTTGTCATCATGACTTTGGATCCAGGATAGACTCATTTTTCAGTGCGAGATGTCTGGAGCAACAGCAGAAATTCTCCATTATAATTATTACTTGTGCTGCAACATAAAAGTAAACAAATTGCAAACTGGAATGTAATTAAATGACTGTCTTGTCAAGATGGTGGCTATTTACATTTTACGCCAACTAATAATGGTTTAATTATTCAGAACAAGAAAGCACTCAATCAGTGTTTAGTTTTTAATGATGTGACTGTGTGAGTGACATAATGGCTCCACTGACTGTAAATAGTGGCTTTCTGATAGGTGTGCCCGGTTTAGAAAATAGGTTCAATAAAATGTTTTGGTCTGTCCTTCGTGTTTATTCCATTATTCTATCTATACTAAAGCAGTGTCTTCCCCGTCGTTGAGACCCGTGGATGTTATGGATGCTTGCAGCATTCTGCAGAACTGCTCATTGCTGGTTGACTCTAGGGAAGTGAAGAAGAGTTCGGTTTTAATGTTTGTATATCTAGCAGCAAAAGTGAACTGCAGTAAATGAGCTGCGGCCTGTAGTCCAAAGAGCCCTGAAGCCACGCCCCCACTAGTTCTGAGAGCTGAGAGCTTGTTTATTCAACATTTTTTTATATAAAATATCCGAATTGCACCATCTTCGACACCACACATCCTCGGGTCCCTAGTAATACACCCGCCAGGTGTGAAGTAGTTCAGGTTTAGAATTTTTATGTGGGAGACACACAGAGTTAGATGGCATTTAAAGCAAAAATGGTAAAGAAATTCAACAGAAAAACAACTCTAAATACAGTGTTTCCCAATAATTACCTAGACTGTGGCGGCAAGCCAAACGTTTTTGTCCTGCCACAGTTTCATAATGAATGAAAATATTGGTACACTCAAGAGGTGGGCTGGCTCTCTTTGTGTGCATTCCCTCCGCAGCGGTGCACAGCGACAGGCTCTAGTCCGGCTCGTAAAGGGAAAGTGGCTCGCGGCTCTGGCCGAGACAGCTTTACCGCATCACTCAAACAGACTTCGCTGCTTCCCAGGGCTTTGAAAGGCCCTTTCTCCCTGCCAGAGGTGATGGGGTCTCCTGTTGCCGACACAACTGTTAATCGGGGCGGACTGTCCTCAGTGCGTGATCTGCGGCAATGTCGGCAATCCACCGGACTTGTCTTGAAACAGATTATTGATAAGAGTAGCTCCTAGTTCTACTAAAATCCTTAAGATAACTCTCCCTTCCTGAAGGCCACCGTAGTTCTCCAACACGCTTCGAAAGGGAGGGCTGAGCAGTAGGGGTATTTAGTTGTTTGCAATCTGCATTTTGTCATAGAAATGTCGTGAAGTTTAAAGAACAATATTTTCCACTGAGATGCTGAATGCAGTATAAAGTTACATCAAATGAAAATATTCAGGTAAAGACAAGTACCTCAAAATTGTACTTGAGTAGCCTGAGTACATTTTAGTTACATTCCACCACTGCTAAAACAAGAGCACAAAATTGTTAAGAGCACAAAGTTCTTCATTGATGCACCAGATTGATGCATTTTACTTTATGTGTTAAATCCCCTTCTGCAGCAGCAGGCCCCCTGGAGGGATCCTGAGGGAAACACTGATATTCACAGTATTGGAAAATGATTATCTTGCTGATAATGGAGATTTGTTTAAATTACATTTAATGCTGATTTATCTCTCTGTGGTTGCTTAAAATGTGACTAAAGAGCTACAGCCACATCTGTAACTAAATTCAAGAATGGGGTAAGCTTTAAAAGGTCTGGTCCTAATCCAGCAAAGTCTGACAAAACCTACGACTTTGCTGATTTGAGCTTAGAGCTGTAGTGAAAAGTTAGCCTAAAATGTTGGCTTGAATCTAAGAACACTAAATCCTGGGATTGTGTCAAATTCTTAACAAAACCTCGTTATCCACAGGTGAGAAATAAAGAGGTTCTTCAGTCTCAATCTCCAAGGCACACCTTGGTATCAAAGAGCTAATTAATGAGGTATATGTCCATCTGGAGTCTTGACTCAAACATTGTGTCAGCTTAAGTCTTTTTTCATGGTTTTACGAGATTTGACAAACTTTTTTTGTTATTTATATATGGTTACTTTTATCCTTCTATTCAAGTTATTCTAGCCCATGACTAACCATTATCAGCAAAAGGGTACAAATCCATTTAATCTATTTGCTTTTCAAACATTAATAATTGTGTGTATCAACAGTGAGAGTAGCAGCGTTGGTACATGTGTGCATTTTTGGGATAAAACATGTTTAGACATCCCAGATCAGACTATGAAGGTTAAATGTTGAGGTTAACATTCTGTGTCACCTAAATGTTGTGATGTGTTCCTATCTGCTGCTCATCCACAGGAAGGTCAAAGGTCAGAATCAGCTACAGTGCAGCTACACTTCAGCTGGTAAGGATGCAGTGTCTTGCTTAAGGACGTTCTGGCAGCCAGCCAAGTGTTTATTTACAAAGGCTTGGACTTGGGTTAAAGACATTGTTTGACTGACTTCACTGCATCATTTCTTTAGACCAGGGGTCCCTAATAGGTGGGCCGCGGTCCATGTCCAGACCCAGACTATGTTGTATCCGGACCTGGACCTAAAACCGATAGATAATTGAGAATTATAAAATTGATGGAGTGCTTATATTTTAACCGGTGCAGCTTTTCAAGCCTTTACAGCACTCGTTCAGCGGTCCAGGAAACACACCGACCAATTACATGTGTTGTAAATCACTTCACATGACGCTACTCAGCCAATCAAATAGGTGCATTCCGATAAGCATCGCGGCTTGAGTAAGATTTACACACACAGGGGAGAAACGGGCAAGAGAGGCCGAGTAGTCTGAGAAGTACTTGAGTCAGAGAAGTTATTTCACATGGCGTTCTCCAAAAAGAGGAAAGTGGACAGCGAGACCAGAGCCTTTAACTGAGAATGGACTGACTCTTGTTTGTTAGGTCTTCTCACGGGCGGAAGACGAAAAGCGACAACGTGAAGCGCCACTACGAGACAAAGCACAAATCTTTTGAGCACAATTACCCACTCACATCTGAGATGAAGGCACAGGAAATAAACCGAAGAGCCCGATATGATCAGAACACATTAATTCACTGCACAATATGTAAACAGAGAGAGCTGAAAGCTTTCCGTCATGCATTATATTTTCAAATCCATCACTGATTTTACTTGAAATGAGAGAAGAACATTTATTTACTATAAGAGTATGTATTATTTATAATTCATCCAGTTCAATTTGAAATCGTATGAGAAATATTGTCGATATATTATTTAATTGAACGTTCTTTACTCGATTTGACAGTCAGTTGTTTACTACATACAGATGTTGATACAATTGCTAAGCTACTTCAATATATATGGCACAAATTGATAGCACAAGTTAGACATTATTGTGATGTTCTGGACTTTTGCATGAGGATATTCTCTCGAACTGGACCTCGTTCAATTATAATTGAATACCCCTGTTCTAGACTAATAAAAATACTTTGGTTTGTTCTGATTTTCCACTGAGATAGCGGTTAAATGCATCCATCAAAAGGCAGCAATCATAGTGACAGATGCCATGTAGGATACCTTCTTTTCCATTATTAGGAAAAACATACATGAACTGAAAAGGTCAAATTGTACCACATTTATTGTTAAAGATAACTGAATTAAACTAGAAAAGCAAAAGGCGGCGAGTCAAAATAACAAAACCAACAATGAATCAAGGCAAAGCCAAGAAACATTCTCCATTCTACCCCGCCTGAATCCCAAAAAAATATAATTTTACATCCGAGCAAAGGGAGGTCCTCAGTGGCAAAACAAGATCACTCAAGTGTTACCATTTTCCCATTATGAGGGAAGGATGAGGAGAAAATAGCTTTTTTTCCCATTTCCATTCTTTTATTGGTCACTTTCATTCATCTCACCTGCCCATTGATCTCAATTTTACCAGACCATTTTGCGCCACACTGCCTCATTGCCACCAACAGCCCTTCATCCAAAATTGTAGGCTTGCAAAATTAATGTTGGACCAAAAATAAAGGCCAGGCCCCAAACAAGACAGTCAAAACAAATAGGTTCCTTACCCTGATTCATTCAACAGTTGACTATTTTCTTTGGACTGAGAAAGAGACTCAGGCAGTGTGACTGAATGTGTACGACAGTATGCTATTCAGAGGGGTCGGGCCTGAGACGAATTTAAGTCATAGAAAACCAGCATATTAGGGCTGCAGTCAACCAATCTTGGCTGACTGAAATTCTATCTATACAATAACTGGGATGTCAAATTTACGAAATTACGAATTTAAGAAAACTACACATGTACACACCTTCGAGAAAGAAAAATGTGGCAGTAACCACTTCCCTCAACCTTTTGTCTTTGCAGCCAGATAAAAGTGAGTGCTTTTATTTTCTTAGAACTTGCTGGGGGACGGGCAGGAGATAGACTTTTAATCGGGCTCTGCCCAAATGCAATCTCTCAAAGTGTCACCTGGCCAGCATGGACTCTTAGCTTTGCAGTCAGTGGCATTTCATGGCATAATTTAATTCAGAAAAGGCTGCCGGTACACACAGTGTTCTAACACTCTGGCAATAATGGCAAGTTTTGTGGAGAGGGGGAAAAAAAAGTGAGCAAGTGAGTCTTGAATTGAGAAATGGACAAATCTGGTTACAAAAGTGACAGTAGGTGTCAGGTAGAAAATAGTAAAGTGTTAGTTTACATGTATAACTCCAGTGTACCAGTCTAAACAAACACACAAACAACCAACTACACCTTTACATGACCAAACCCATCTTGACACACGCCTCATCTCATGCTCTGTCTTGATTTGTTCGTTGAAATTAGATGTAGCTCTATTTGGAACTGATTTGTTTTCAGGAAAATGCACATGGCGTTAAAAAGATCTCCGTCATCATTTGCAGCAACATCATCAGCATGGCTGAAAGAGCATACACGAGTTGCAAAGGGCCCAGAGTTGAGAACATCATAGAAAAGATGTTTGTTTGGCATTTTGCCTCCGGTGTGAAGAGTAACAATCTCGGCAGTCCAGACAGCTGGACAAATGACTGACATTGGAGATTCAGAATAGACCGAAATTTCGGAGGTGCTCAAGCAATAATTATCCACCATCCCCATGTTAAGCTAATAAGCTGTTCCCAATAGAGCTTAAAGTGCACTTTGACTCCTCTGTCAGCATAGCGCTGGTAGGTTAATCTACTTTGTGCATTAGTTGTTATGATCTCTTATGATAGTGTCATAAATGAAGAGCCTCCAGAATAACCAGGTCAAAGCTTCATTAAGGACTTACAATAGCTGCTAAAACGGGAGTCTTAAAGTGTTGCATTGGACATGTCTTCTAAGCCCGTTACATTCACAGCAGTAAAAACAAGTTATAATCTAAATATCACAGTGGTAAACACACAATGTGGGCACTAGTAAATAAACCTGGGTCCACCTGTTAGTTCCTTTGCAATCTCTCCTCCAGTTGACTCTATATAACCTTCAATAACCAAGTAAAACTGCAATTCACAGCTTCCTATAGTGGCATCTCGCCAATAAGCCTCTTAGCTACAACCTATACGTACGAGTAGGAGGATTGGCAGAAGGAAGGGGAGGAAGAGATGTCGAGAGTACAGATAGGTGGCAAGAAGACTAAACAAAACGGGAGATTGATGAGACAGGGGTAGAGCTAAAGATAGGTGTAGGGACAAGGGGAGAGGAAAAGGGAAATCATAGAGTGATAGATGCAGAGGGAATCGGAAAGAGGAGGATTACTAAGATTGTATCCCTGACCGGGCATAAATTAGTTGGTGAAGACAACCAAACGAGAGATGAGGCAATATAAACTCCAAATACCCCATAACCCCAGAGTCTACTGGGAAATGCTTAAAAGACTGTATATATTTGTTTCCTTTTTCAAAGCAACAAAGGCACAGAGGTGCACAACAAATTTTAATTTTACTACGCAGGAGAAAGGAGTACTTTGAAGAAAGCCTTGAAATCCCTCCCAAAGCTTATTGTAATACAATGCCATTTTAATGCAGTCGAAATGCTGAAGTCACAACTTGTTTGTCCTAGGTAGAGGGAAAAAAGTCAACTATAGGGTTGATTTAAAAAAAGATATGAAGAATGTAATGCATGCTAAAAACTCTGCTGTTGCTCTGTCAGTTCAAAGCACATAAAGGCTGCTGCAACCCTTCAGCTCCTCCACGGTGCTTCAATCCAAACGATGAGTCAAAGGAATCTAATTAACTTTGCGGAAGAATCTGAAAAAGCTCTGAAAAACATGATTACAAATTCAACTAAAATATATACAGTATGTACAAAAGTATCAGATAGCGGCTTAACTCGGGCATATGTAGCCATTGAAAAGTTTCACAGTGCCGTACGAGCCTGCAAATGAAAAACTTGAGCAGAGCAGCTAAATCTGGCACACCTAATGCCCTTCTTCACGCACACAGACAAACTATACAAACCCCCGAGCTCCAGGCCATGCATTGTCCAATCCATTTCTCTCTCCATCATAGCAAACAGTATTGCCTGTGGCCATGCATGTTGACACTGAAGCATCTGGAGTTGCTCACAAGTGGACGCCCACTCCATCCCTTTAGACTTTGTTATCACAAAGCAGAAAAATAGAAAGAGAGAAAGGAGTGTGAGCTGTGTGGGGTGAAATTAACGTCTTGTGAGAACAGGCATGGCTGGACTTTGGCTCCTCCAGGACTTGAGGATGCTTTATCACACTGCAACATCTGGCAGAGGCTGGGCAGGCAGAGGCAACATCAAGGCATCCTACTGTCCAAAGGCTCTTGAGCAATTTCAGAGCTGAAGAAAGACACCATTGAATTCTGTTCCACCCTTCCGCTCCTTGGTCTTTTTTTCCCGTCCAATGAGTTTGCCGTGTGTGCGCGTGCAAGTTTGTTTGTTTGTCGTTTGTTATTTGCACCCTATTCCATTCTTTTCAAGTGCTTGTGAGTCAAAAGCTAGCTAGCAATCTTCCACAATCGATTGCTTTGTTTGAACACTGCAAATCTCTTGTGCGCTCAATGAAGAAAATGCACAGTTAAGCTTTATTGATCAGAAAGAACAGACAAATTGCGTTGTTATGCAATGCCATTATATAAATAAATGCCTATCGTTCCCTATTGCTTTGGCAATTTATAATTTTTTGGCAAGATCAAACCTAGGTGGTCCACCTTTTAGCCAATGGTATACAAAATAACAACATCGTTGTAATTGAAGGATCATGTACAAGCACCATTTGTTCCAGAAACAACTAAATCTAGGTTAATACCATAATGACATCAGTACATTTCATATTTCCTTCCCTGGGGTTTCTCCTTCTGTTGCATTGATGCACACACATTTAGAACACATTCAAAGTTTTTAGTCTATGATTATGTTTTATTTCTCCTGAGCAAATGAGAACAAAATCCATAATCTGGTTTGGATGATCCAAAGTAATCTCCTATTACTACAGGCCCCACACAAATCTATAATCCTGTATCTCTAGCCAACATCAAAAACTCCATTTTTTACGCCAGAGAAAAGAAAAAGAAATGTTATTGCCCTCCCCAAGGGTGAGATTAAGTTGGAGGTCTGAGCGTGGCTCAGAGAGAAAAGATCATTAGCCTTGATCAGATTGATTAAGATCAGCGTGGGCAGCTCGGAACATCCCTCACCGAAACAAAGCACCTGGTCACTATATCTATCAGCTAGTCTCAGAGGCCATCCACACAGGCCAGGGTTAGATTTGATCTGTCACTGTCCAATTGTATGTGAGACACTTTTCTCTCAGCCGTGTTCATGGCCATCGTCTGTCAGACTATCAGTTTGAGCAAAATTAGAGACGGCTATTCTTCAGCATCTGAATGAACAGATTGCATTTTGCCTCAGCAAGGTGTCGTTTCTTCAGGTTCTTTTTTGTAACCCTTTCCTAACCAGTTACAGCTCACACAGGCCTATTTCAGAAATGCTCCTATTCACATTTGCATAGTACATTAAAAACAAAGTATCATCCATACCCATAGACCCATAGACATAAACTAACGCCTTACGGTGTGGCTGTGAAACACTAATGGAAGTTGTCTGTTGTCTGATACTTGCACGTAGTCATCGTGACATCTCCCATTAGTTTATGGACCATGTCGCCATGTTAGTTTTTTTGCAACCAATGAACGGAAGTTACCATATTTGGAATGGGGAGGAGTGACGGAGAGACGCCGAATACGGCTCTGATAGTGGCAGCGACCTGTCAATCACAGTAAGCCCGCCCTAAAGCATACCCTGATTTATGGTCTATTTGACTCTAAATGGACCATAATTTACTAAATGAACATCATGCTGTATTGAAGAAGACTTGAAACCAGAGATTGAGACCAAAAACTCATGTTTACTGAGGGAATAAATCAAGAGAGAAGTAGAGAAAAACTTCTAGACAATCAAACTTATTTTTGCAACCGGAGGATGCGCCGCCTGCGGGTCAGTTTAGAGAATGCAAGTTTTAAGACACTTCTGCATTGGCTTCACTCGGCAGTACCGGAGGTTGCCACCTGTCCATACCACTACAGTCTTTCTTTGTCAACCACTCTCAACACAACCCAATCCAATACATCCAGGTGGTTAAAATGGCTACCTCTAGGTCCTTTCAGCTGACCTATAAGCTTCCACTGCCTTCAACTTTGGTGTCATTTCTTTATTAGTCTTGACAGGAACACCGCTGCACCAGGCAATGAGGTAGACCTGTGCTTCCATCATGAAACTATACATCACTAACGCAGTCCTCCAGGGTGAGGACATGCTTGGCCATCAGTACAAAGATGGTAATGCGCGGCTGGCTTGCCAGTAAAAACAGGTCAGTGTTGCAGGCAGATCATCAATCGGCCCACAGTGCAAGTGCTTGGGACACCAGCCTCCCAGGGGCATTTAACGTTGTGGTGCATCATCAATCTCAACCAACCTTTGAACACATGGTCACAGACACTTATTAGACCAAATATGTTCACAGGGAGACCCAAAAAATAGAAGAGAGACCTTGTATTAAATTACGTGACTTAGAAGAGTCCAAATGAATTGAGGTGATAGAATTTAAATATAAGGACTTTTCCGTTTCATTAAGAATCTCCATAAAACCCTGTAGTATGTTTTTGAGTCTAAATATACTCAAGAGATTATTATATTTTTATTATTATTATTATTATTATATATAAGATTTGATATTATATTACGAGATGTTTGATATTAAAGCCATGCTGGTGAAAACTCCTAGACCTCTGCACAAGGAGAGGTGTTCCCTTCTCAAATTGCTGGGAGCCCACATAATTAATAAGATGCTTAACTTACAACACATGTTCTTGTCCAGTGCCTGGGAATATCTGCACAACATACTTCAAACCAGTAAGGAAACTGCAAGTGCTGAACTAAAAGGTTAGGCCTGAGTGACACAAAAAACTCCTCAATACTTCTTTCTTTGATACACTACTTTGTACTATTACGTTGAACTATACTTTTGGACATGTGTTGGAGGGCATAGTTTTCCCTCTGTAGTCTGATGAAAGTTAACAAAAGACCACAGGGCCCTTCAGGAGTTGCCTACCCTTCCTTGGGTCTGTAGTGAAGAGTAAAAGTCTCTGAGAGTAAAATGACCCATCTTCATCCCCCCTCCTCTGCTCATTCTCCACCTTCCTCGCCAAAAGCTATCTTGCTCCTGACCTTGCTCTACAACAGTCTGGAGGAGGGGCTACACCGTCAGACAGAATTGTGGGGTTGCCACCATCTATTCTCTATTTTACCTTCTGTATGAATTCATGCACCATAAATGCACATTACTAACTGCTCCATCCCCGAAGTCTTTGTGCCTTCTCGCCTCGCAGGTTTCTGTGGATCGTGGTTAAATCTGGACCCTGGTCCTGCATCCTGCTGTGGTCGTCCCCGACACCTACTGCTATTATTACATGAATCATTTCTGTCATGTGAATTGAACGTGTTGTAACTCTGTTATGCTGTTCATTCTGTAGACATGACATCTATTTGTACTCTGTCCATCCTGGGAGAGGGATCCTCCTCTGCTGCTCTCCTGAAGGTTTCTTCCATTTTTCTCCCTGTTGAAAGGGTTTTTTTGGGGGGAGTTTTTCCTGAGTCGATGAGAGGTTCTGGGACAGAGGATGTCATTGTGTGCAGATTGTAAAGCCCTCTGAGGCAAATTTGTAATTTGTGATTTTGGGCTATACAAAAAAAATAAAATAAAATAAAATAAAAATATTCCTGTTCACTACCTTTCCCGACATTTTCCCATCAAGGGTCTCAGCAGTGCTGACATGGGGCCAACTGCAAGCGCGCACGCACGCACACACACACGCACACGCACACGCACACAAGACTTGTAGGAACAGACTAAGAAAATGTCATCCTCTACAAGTGCACATATTCTGCATACCAAGCACACACCAGAACTCAAATAGAGTTCACTGGGTTGGATGACAACAATGGCATGACACTATGACATATGCTTTATACTTCCAATATGTCACAAGATAAACAACTCATGCCTGGTATAAAGATTGAGAAGCAAATGCAGCATTAAAGTTTTCAGCTTTAAAGAAAACCTGGAGCAATAGGGTGTTTGTCATCGTGATTTCCCCTGCTGGTTCAGGCCGTGTGATAGGTAATCCATCACCTGAAACTCAGCAAGGGGGAAATGCACCTTCAAAACATGAATACACCAGACACCAGTTCACTACTCAACACACATATTCATAGAAGCATTTTCTGTCGATCTGAGCGTCTATTCTGACGGACTAACTCAACCAGTGAGTGAACCTCTTCCTGAACAGTTCAACATGGAGACTGGCAACAGCCTGCAGACAAGCCAAGGCTGACCCATCTCTGGGGTCTGCTCCATCCACCATTGGTTTAGTGCCCGGCCCAAGAGCTAATGAGGCCTCTCGAGGGCCATTACAGGCAGCCTTCATTCACCTTTGTTGGAAAAAGAAAGAAGGAAAGCAGGAGACAGTATCTCAAAATCACCACGTCAGATTTTGTAAAATGGTAAACTAACTCAAGATAGCCACACTGGCCTGTTATTTTTAAATATTTTGAGTGCATGAATACATTCCTGAGTGAAATATACAACCATATGCTTGTATGTATAGAGATAAACCGCAGTAAAGCAAAATAAGAAGACAAAGATAAAATAAACAAGAAATAAAAGAGATAATTTTGGTTGCAACGCCGTCACTTTTGTCTTATTCGGAAACGGTAATTTAGGCCCCCTTGAAGTCACTTATAACCGCAGTCCAAACTGACAATGCCCCTCCCCAGAGGGAGGGCATACAGTATTAACAAGCAGCCAGCATCAGCATCCATGACAGCATTAGGGGAAGCCATCACAGGGCCCGAGAAGTAAAGCATCAGTCTTACCTTCAACAGCATACTCTTCAGCTTCAGGGAGGGTCCAAGGGGAATGCATGAAAAAGAGAGAGAACAGACACAAAGAACAGACTCATTAAATGGTACTTCTTCTTCAAATAAATGTCCTCCCTTTTTTTTTCTTCAAACAAAATCTTTACGAGATAAAATCTAAATAAAGAGTGCAAATGAGGCTTGAGATCTGGGAGACTTGGCAGCAAAACAAAATAAAAAATAAATAAAACAAAGTCTGCTCCCTTGAATATCTAATCTTTTCTGTTGATTTTCTTGAAAGCCTGCAAATGGCCCGGTAATTTACTCATATTATTTTTGTCATAAAACGTCCAATAGGAGTGTGGAGAATCCTCAGCCAGTAACCACAATACCTCCCATAGGGAACAGGAGGCTTCAGTCAAAGACGATCCCCGACTGAGAGACACCGACTCTCACACACACTTCTCTGTGGCTTAATGATACAGTGAGATGGAGTCATAGAGTTCAGGCTACAGCAGGACGCTTTACTCACAAAAGCTACCCCACAGCTGCAAAGGCCAATCTTTAATGCTGGAAAATAAAACTGCAGCCGCCTGCCACTCTACAACCCTACCCAAGCATGTAAAAAAGCTTCTAGCCTGGCATGGCATCCCTGTGGAGAGCTTGGTGTTTTGATCTGGCATTGAGGCTGCTGGGCCTCGGTCTTCATGGTACACGACTTTATTAAGTTGTTGTATGGTCAATGCCCTCTAAAGTGACTGTACACCGCACTGGTTCAATGTGTTAGTCTAGTACAACATTCCAGTCTGTAGGTGCTTTGTGCCACAGCAGGATACAATATATGGAAAACTATGAGGTCACGTAAAGTGAAAAATAGTTTACATCTTAGAGCTAAAAGGGCAAATCAATTTCTTATTTATGGTCCACATAAGTCCTTAGTGTTGGGAAGCCTACATAGTTACAGTTGCTTTTAGCATTAAGATTTGATGATAACAGCACCCATTTATAAAAATGAAACGCACCATTTGGGGCCCTACGTGGCTGAAAAGTGCGCAAGTCATGCGCACTTTTGTGCTGGTGCGTAACATTTCCTGTTACGCACCAGCACAGTTCCTGAAAAGATATTCTCTCAAACGCACGCTCTGGAATTCTCCGATGCATAGACTAGGGTCTGGCAGTTGGAAGAGTATATTGGCCATCTGTGATCGGATGACTATAAAGGAGTTTATTTCAACCAAAACTACAGTTGGTGATTGTTGGAAAGTCTAACAAAGACGGTTTTGGTGAGTTTTAATTATTATTGTTTCTATTGAAGTTGAAGTGTGTCTTGCAATGCTTCGCTTAAACAGCTGATCTGCCAGTTGAAACTGAGGCGGGACACGCACACGCAAACATATTGACAATCACAAGTTGCCGGGCTGACGGTGGCCGGTTGGAAAATTATAACATATCACCTAACCCTAGCATGGACCCAATTATATCTCTGCTTATGAATTCATTACTACTATTGAACTCAATACTCTTCAACGAATCTTGAGTTTAAACAATGATATTGTAGGTAACTGAAACCACTATGAAATAAAATAAATAATCAATAAAATAATGACTCCAGGGGATACAGCCTGATCCAGTCATTTTGGTCCCCTGTTGTCCCGCTCCACTTGAAGCTAGGAACTAACTATACAACAACATCCCTCAAGGACATCAGGACTTCTTCAGTTGAAGGAAGGTCTCCCTCACTAAGCATCCCTGGTGCCTGAACTTCAATGGGATAAGTTGATTGTCACATGTACTGCCATTTTCCATTTAACCATCAACATAACCATATAAAGATTAAACCTCTCCTTAAGTGGAGATAGTACGGGGGGAATTTAAACAGCAGAAAGGACACCAGTACACTGATTGAAAGCCCTTCATAATTATTCTTTGCCAAGCGGAAGCATGGGAACCGGGTTTGTCTAATGTGTGTAGTGGTTGTTTCTGTTAGCACTGGCCACGACTGTCTTTCCTCTCGTCTCATGTCTGATCATAGTCCATCATCCTTTCTTTCATTGTGCTCCCTCATAGCTTCCCCTCTCCCTCCCAAGCGGAGGCAAAGACTGTTTGATGTTCTACCTTTTGCCTCCACTCATCTCTCAACATAGGCCCTAATCCTTCCTTTCTTTGTAGTCCCTGTGTTCAGACATCCCAAAAACAAAAACAAAAACAATATATATATATATATATATATATATATATATATTTTAATTCTAAAACAACTGGATGTTGGTTTATTTTATACAATTCCTGACAAAAAACACCCTCAGAGCCTCCTTACTGCTTCCATAAATGGACAGACTATGCACTTCTCGCATTAAGTTCTGCTTAAAACAAAGAATAAAAACTGACAATGGTTGGAATACACATAAAAGCAACTTTCTTTTAGGTATGAAAATATTCCTTATCTCTTGGGAGCATTAGGAAAATGTTTCCAAGAGGCCATGTTCCAGGAAATGGTGAGCACTATCGATTGTTAAATCCATACCATTTCAAAGTCGAATCTTAACAGATATTCCATTTGAGAAAGTGTTGGGAAGAGTTGTGAAATCTAGCCTTAGGGAAGAAGTAGGATTTCAGTCAGACACTTTGGGGATATAGCCCTTCACTCTAAGCTTGTGCCTGTTATCCCAATGATAGATTCCTGTAGTTTTTACCACCCATGGCCTTCATCCCAGAGCTGTTTTCCATTTGAATTAGTTTAGTTTCGGGCGTATTCCACATAGCCTCAGACATAAAGCTCCACTGGGATACTAGTCTTTTCAATGTACTTCTTGATCCATAAGGGTGTGCAGAGAATGTTTTTCAGAGGAAAACGCTCACAAGCTTTTATACATGTGATAACCCAGTGCAAAAATAGGGCCTTGATATAGGCAGAGGGATACAAATGCTTTATTCTAACAATTTCCCAATCCAAGACTAAAAGTTAGCTAAAAGGCTGAAATGAAGACAAACTGGCATTAACATTTGACAGCTAGTCAAATGTGACATTGCTTTCCTATCTCTAAATTAGTGTGCAATACCTCAAAGAACAAAAGTAAAATTAATCAAGGAGACCGTCACAGGGTATAAAAGAGGCTGTAATAAAAAAAATACATGAAATAAATACCAAAGTAAAATTCAGATGGAAGCAGTGGAGAAGCTGAATTTCTTCTCCGATGAATCCTTGAGAGCTTTGGAGGCAAATGAGAGACTTTTCAGACCTAATCCTAACCAAGCTAACTAAAGGATTTACCGAGGGGAGAAAAGCATGCTTGCATTGAAAAAAAAAACCTCTTTCCATCACTATATTCATATTCCTTTGCACATGAAGGAATCTACACAATTAGCTTGGTTGGTTGGATACAAAAGATGGCTAATATTGCAAGGTACAACTCCATTTCTAAATATGCGTGACAAATATGATTATTACTTAAAATATTAAAGCTCAACTGCAGGTTAAAAAACATTTTTATTCATTTTTATTATTATCTTAAAAAAAAAGAAAAGATATACGATAAAGAAAAGATATATGATATGTTGCACAAAGACAGACAGAACTAGCAACGACTAAGGGCCTGTGTCCATATACAGTCTTTTTCTGGCAGAAAAGGGGCCGCTGGGGGCCGCTTCATCCCAGTGTTTCATTGGAAATGTTTTTAATGTCTGAACAAAATATCACCCCCTTGAACCACTGTTGCATGATCGACTAGCATCACCCTTTGCTTTCTATTATCTATTTGGGCTACTTTCTACTGGTTTGACATAGTTTTTTACCACCTGCACCAACCTGTGGATTATTGCCTTCATACTTTGTATGGATCAGCTTGTCATGGCTCAATCTGACAGCCGCAACATTGGAGCAAGGACGACGCCCTGTCGGAGACACCGCGTATGGCGATAAAAATACTACACTACCACCAACATTCAGGGTACGCCCGACTGATCCGCTCCCACAAATCCGCCTTTCTACATTTGTTGCAATAGTGTCGGTCTGACAAATAAAGCTCAGGACCGACAGACAGACATGGCCATAACAAGCTTCTTCTCCATTTTCTCCTATGATGTCAGCAGCGCTTCTCTGAAAGACATTTTGAACTACAAGCGCTCGCTGCACAGAAATAGCCGGACTACTCGGAAATCAAATGCTGGGTGCAGCCTCTGGGCAGCCACATGCAGTCGTACATGCTCTCAACCATGGGAACAGCTAAAAAATAAAGAAAACTGCTGGCGCTCAGAAAAAAAAGTCTTTATGGACACAGGCTCTCATCCTCAAAGCCATTTTGTCTGTCAATATTCAGGCAGTTAATGAAAGATGTGGCCATCAACCAATGTGCATCCTGAGAAAAAACTATTTTGATAGTTGACTTCTTTTGAAAAATAATCATCTATAATTGTCAGAATCCTTTTCTCGTTATGGATAAGAGCTAAAGCACAGCGCAAGGCGTCACAGAAGGAATTCAAGATCAACATCACAAGCAGAATGAAAGGGACCGTATATCTATCTCGCACTTTGACTGCTGGAGAAGCACATGCAAACGCCGCAGACATCAAGACGCCCTCATGCTCCAATTTTACAACATCTAATTATCTAGCTTTAAACTCTGACACACAGTAGAGCGTATATGTATGTTTTTGTATCCTAAGGAGTAAAAATGTTTAGAACTTATGAATACAGTGATATTTAGTAAGAGCTGCTTTACGTCTACTTTTTTTAAAATGCGTAACAAAGTCAATATCTAGCAACTGTACTGGTATCTACTGTATAAAGAGATGTACCAAGAATAGAATGCCTGTGCAGTACTGTATACGTATGTTTGCGTATGAATGAACTGAAATGGTAAAAGAGCACCTGGATTAAAGCCAATGTCAATTTTGAAATCCCCATATGTTCGATTAAACATTTAAGCATGATGTTAGTATGATGTAATTTTTGATTGCGTCATTAAATAGTTATTTTGTCCCAACAGGAGGCGAGAGTGGCATCATTTTAAATTGACAGAACAACAAGAACACCTTGCAGTCTAATGCAATCCAATGCAACAGCACTGCAATGAAATTTAAAGCTTATGATATTGAATTATTGTGGGGACAGTAACAAAGATGCTGAACAGTAGTATAGTAATATAATGTACTTCAAGATGAACTGTGTACAGTAAAGTGAAGTTAAATATTGCTGACTAAACTGTTTTGACTAGGGATGTCAGAGGACAAATCAGGGTTTTATGGTTTTCACAATTATCATTCAGAATATTTCTAATAGGCCTATAAGTAATGAAATAAAAAACCATCATCAAATATATACCTTTAAGCCATCAATAGCGGTTATTTGCATAAAAACACACAATTCAAATGTGTATTTCTGTTGATAAAAAAAAAGATTGTCGTCAGCAGTTTTAATGATATATTATAAGATTCTTAGAGCTAGTATTAGGAAGTTAAACAGGTCATAATTCACTCATGTTGCTGAGAAAACATCTCCCTCAAACAACTGCATTTATTCAAGTTTCTCACCAAAACTACTATTTACAAGATTACACTTTTACACGTTATAATCTACCTTCGTCCAGTACTCATTTTTACTGAATGGAGCATGAACGCACAATAGAGTAATCAAATGGAACCTTCGTACAATATAACCACAGCAGTTATACTGTTATGCCAATTTTCCACGCAACTATATAACATACAAAGTCAATGAAAAGAGGCGATTGACACAAATAACGCAACTTGAATAACGCAAATATACGCAAAATTTGGAGAGAACAAACAAAACAAGAATTCTGACTTTTTACAAATCTGCATCATTATGTTGTTATTTCAGCATCCCTTTTATCCGTTTATTGCAATTAAATCAAAGCAAAAGTGTATATTTTGGGATCATACAGCTGTAGTAAACCAGCCGACGTGTGGCTTGCTATATACAGTGAATACAGCCCGATGAAATTCACAGAGCACCTCCGAATGATGTTATGAACCTAAACTATGATAGTTAAACTGAGTAATCCACGGTTCTCCCTTGTCATGTCAAAATTCTCCCATACTGCTGATTCAAGGCACTTTTTTAGCAAACATGAGGCTGGAATGTCGGTTCCCTTACAGCTCTTCTTTCAAACGCTTCAGGTGAGCGGCTCTTAAAATCTCAAACCAGAACAGTGACACACGTTACAAAGATTTCACAGCACACAAAAAATGTGTCTCGCCAGACTCGTATTCACAGGGCAACAATGCAAGAATCAGGACACCATAGATATCGTAGCTTCTTCAATGCTTACGGTTATGAAACTGTGACGTTATATGACCGCGGCAATGGTAATCGGTTAATCACGTCATCCCTGGCTATGATCTTAGAATACATAGGGGTAGAAGAAAGTATTGATACACTTGTGTATCCCGATTTGTTTTATTAAATGAGTTGCTCAAACCAACTACTTTGCACTTTCAGTAGTATCAAGACGATTAAGACTAATGCTACATTCACAATGAATCAGGCAGACGGTAGACGAAAAACAGCATATCAAGGAAGTGGACGAGAGCAGGACAGTAAAATTAGGCGAGGCCGGCAGAGAATACCGGCAACCGTAATGGTAGAGGGCATTGCCAACCAAACAAAAAATATATTAACTTCTCGCCGTCCTCCGGGACAGAATTTAGAACTGGATATAGCTCCCTCACACTGGAGAAAGTTGTTTAAGAACGCAATAGGACGCATTTTATAGCAACATAAATGAATAGAATAATCAAATAAACAGGTAATACTTTTATTTCATACATTTTATTCCATCAGGTATGTTAGCTGCATAAACCTACTACAAATGTAACATTAAAGGATAACTTCTATGGAGGAGTGGATTGTGCAGTGCCCATCTCCAGAAAAAATACCCACCTGATAAATGCCACCCATTTACGTTAACATTAACGTTATAATTTACCACTTAACAGAGCCTGAACGCATCATTACGGAACCAAACGGAACAAGGATATTGGCAGATAGCGATCGTCAGTAAAACTTTATTTCACGCTGTGATGGTTTACGTTAAACTGTGTGAGTAATCCGCAGTAATTCGCATGCGTGCCGAACCGAGAGGAGGGGATCCGTATGGATCACGGATCGAAAGTGGTCCGTTACACCACTAATTGTAACCCCTGTATATCATAATACGTATCGTATGGTCTTATTCTTGCCAATACACAGCCCTAAGAATATACCTGATTTCTGCTGTAGATATATGAAGAAAAAAAATCTCATTTATTTTGGCCACTAAGCACATACACCTGTAAATATGTTGTCCATAAAGAGGTTTTGCTCGGCTGATGTTTCCGTCTGTTTTCCAGCAGCAGTTTACCAACCCTGTATTTTGTAGCTCAAACGTGGTATAAAGCAATAGTCAGAATGGATATTGGAGCAGCACACAGTACAACATTTTCTTTGGATCCACACAGGTTAGCACATTACACAAACAACGCTGGGTTAGAGAAGAGTGGGCTGTATTAGCTTTTTGATGTGAACAACACTGGCTCTATTCTTTGGTATACCTTGTATTGAATTCTGCATAATAAACCACAGTGTAGCCAAGTGTTAAAATATGAGTGTATTGCTCTACAACCAGCTTTTTATTTCAAACTTCAAATGCAAACCATTCTTTTACAAGGCCCCTGTATTGACAGTCATTCTAGTTACTCTGGAAAGACTTTTGAAAGTCTGTAATTTTGGCCAGGAAAATCACTGAGAAACTGAGATTTCAAAATGGGAAGAAGGAAGAGGAAAAAGCCCATACTACCCAAGGCTATTTGACATGACTTCAGAGAGGCAGAGAGGAAAAGAAATGACAACATTAGTGAATAACGGAGACAAGCTAGTAGTGAGAAGACATGTGATGGATATAAAAACTTGCGCGTACACCCCCTCAACCCCTTTTCCTTCCTCTTTATATTCTAATCAGAGGGGAGCTTTGTCCTGAATTCCCCAACATTGTCAGAAACTTTCTCTCTGACTGACAAGTTAATCCACAAGACATGGCATTTGCAGATTCCACACTGAATCTCGACAGCAAAACACAAAACTTCCACCCGACAAATGTGCAAATATAGTTGAGGCTTTCTAATCCTGATAAAGAAAAGAAATCATAACATATTGACTGATTTATCTGGCAACAACACAACGTATAAAGCATCCCCCATTTAATACAGGATGTCAGGAAGGGAGAGAAAATGACTGAGGTCAAATGGAAAGGATTAAAGAGATGCAACCTTAAACAGATGTATAGGGTTTTTTTCTTCACTCAACAGTAAATGCTGTTTTCCATCTCAGGTGTACTTAAAGGGTCTTGTATTAAAGCAGTATTTGGAAATATGGTAGAGGTCGCTCATGACATGGTATATGCCATGTCATAAGCAAAGGAACAAGTGATTAGTTTTTGGTGCAATACATTTGTATGGGATTAGTTAACACAGTGTGACAGGGCAAGAACTTCCGTGCATGTGACTGTTCTTCTATGCAGATCAGGAACATTTCTCAACATTTTCTATTTAAAATATAAATGTAGAAACTTGTTCAGCCTGGGCAGAGTTATGCTTGAGTGCTTTTTAGACACATTTCTTACAGAAACAAGTATGCACATCTGTAGTATCTGTACTTTCAGAGTTAACACAGACAGACTAGTGTAGCCTCACACAGTGACTAATAAAGCTAAAGTAGGTATCACAGGGAGGTCAAGGAGAGGTAATCATTTGAGAAATTAATGTGGGTGCACCCCTCTACTGCCAATGTCATCCCAGTGCTGAGAGTTAAAGTTAGAGGACTGGGTAAAAGCAGGGCTTGACATAAATCAGGGCCCTCGGACAAGGTGAGACAAGGACAAGGTGAGGCAGCTATAAACTAAGATAACGATAGACAGGAAGAAATAAGATCAAATATAGACTGAAAAAAATCCTTCTATTGCAGTGGGCATTATTAGATACTTATCTTTATTTTAAACCATCACCTTTCATGAGTATGGATGCCCCACCTACCCCGAAACGCAGTTCTAAACAGGAACCGATAAGACCGTAAGACATGCTAGTAAAGAAAAGCTAATCCCTCAGCTAATTGTTTAGCTGCGACTGTATTTTAAGGATTCGGGCTGAGGCTGCAGCTATGAGCCCCATGACAATAGTGAGTTATTTAAACATTTCTGCTGTTGCCAGTCAAGAAAGACTTTTTGTTTACATATGAATAATAAAGCAATATTGATTATTTTTTAATTCTCTTTTTTTTTCCTTCACAAAATAATCAAAAACAACCGATAACAGTATCGATAAGGAACCAAACCGATAAGTAGTGTTGATAATACTACTAGTATTGATCAAATCTGTGAGCAAAGGATACTCATCCCTATTCATGAGCGGTACATTACTTCAATGTAAAGCTAATAAATGAAGCAATTTTTTTATTTCCTGTGAGTAGGTTTCGAGGAGTGTGAGCTTTTTTTGTCTTTATTATATCAGAAAACAGACATGATGTTTTCAGCAGGATAGAGCAAAACAAAACAGATTCCCAACAGTTCAAATGAGACGAGGCTAATTAAACATAAGATGAACGCTTGTCTAATAGGAGCCGACTGGGCTGAGGGGAGGGAAAACAACAGGAAAGGAAGACATTTTGTTGATGCTCAAAAAGATACAGCTGTGGGGGGATTATTGTATAATCCAATATTTCAGGTAACTCTCCCACCCACAACCTGTTTTGTGAAGTGCAGCAATAACCAAAAAAAAGTTTTGCAGGGTAAAACCAAGCCTGAAATGCTGCTCATTTTACCAAAGGCAACCTATATATAAACTTTGCATTTCCGCATTGCATTTCCGCTTGTGGGCGCAAGTGATTGACAGGAAGCAAAGTGTAAAATAATGTAGCACCTATATGAAAACACTCAACTGAGGCACAATGAAACACTGAATAAACTGAAACTTTGACTGAATCAAATGGATGCTTCATGTTTGCTGTGATAGATTATCTGGCTTTGGGCTTTTTTTCCCCCCAAGTCTGTGGAACTAGTTTTTCACAATATACAAGGATGGATGGCAGCAAATGGTTTCTTATGAAGGGGAGAGAATGAGCTCTGATATCTCTAGCTCTGCTGAAAATGTGCAGACAGCAAGAGGAAGTAGGCAGACCACTGACAAAAACTACAGTGATTATCCTTCTCTGATTAAATGTGGCATAGAGAGATCAAAAACACAATTTCAATGGTAACAACATAAATATTTTAAAATCGGAAAAAATGGCATTCACATATATTTTGTGCGTGCGTGTGAATGAGTGATTTTTCACCAATCAAACGTCGGCCTGGCTTGGCCGCCTTCCTGTCTTTCAGAGCCCTCCAGCCTAGCAAACTTAATGACATTTGATTTTCAACTCGACTCATTTTTCAGTACATTTAACCCTAATTTTAAATTTCATTGAAGTTTGTATTAGTATCATTCATGTGTCACCGATATTAAATTCTAAAGTAATGACTAGTGCTGATTTAACGAACATGTTCATTTAACAGCAGTTTCTATTGGAGATTTGCCATGGCCGAGGAGCGAACTGCTTTCACTGTAGTCTCTGATGGCAGCAGGGTGAACTGGATTTCATATTATTTATAAGTTTGAAAGGGATACCATTTATTTCATTTATACACACTAGCATTACTGGCTAAAAAGAGTGCTGGGTTGTCAGGGAAACTAAATAGAGGAAAACACACTCACTATAAAGCATTACTCCATGACGTTCAAAGCATTCCAGGTACAACTTTGTGACTATGTGTTTTAGTGTACACACTCTGCCTTGGTAGTTGTACATTAGTCTGTGATGTCCTACATCCCAGATTGCCTGTCCCCCCCGGTTGTTTGTGTAGGTGGAAACAACAAGCAGCAGCTGAGCATATTAAGTTTCATCTATGAAGAAAAAGTAGGCACTGCACAACACCATCCAAACAAAACCTGGCATTCTGGTCTGTTAGGGCTGCTGTCAGTGGGGTATTTCTGCCTCTTCTACAGTACACTGATTTCCTCCCTGTATGACTGCTAAACACTGATGTAAAATGGCAGCTCTAGTAAGTTCTAGCAAGCCGTGCTCTTTAATTATAAAGGGGGTAAAACCAAAACCTGACGTTTACTGCAATTACATTGTACTCTAGCTATGCTGGAAGTATCTCAACATCTCGCCACCTGTATTTGGACAGTTATCTGTAGAAATGAGACAAATACATGACCAAAGAGGTATGCAGGCTGCATTTTAAAGAGAGGGGGGGTTCTATTTTTGACACATTGGGTAAAACTATACTATTCTATTGATAAACCAAATTAAAGGTGACATTTGTTCTCCCTGAATAGATTTTTTTTCTCTAAGCATATCTGACTTTTTATTACAATTTGAAATGACTTCTTGTACTCTACCTAATCCCTGTTTAAGGTGACCTAAAGAGATTTGTTTCTATTGCTCCTGAAATCTCTGACTATGATCATGAACTCATCAAATGACATAAAGAGATCATGTTTCTTTGTCCCCCACTTTCAAATCCTCTGATAGATTATCTCTTACAATGGATAAAAACCAAGGTTAGATTAGTATACAAATACGCAAACATGCAAGGTTAAATTCAGATTAATGGAGTGCCTTTTTGTGTTTTTAATCAGCATTCAATCTATTATGCTGGGATGTAACATTCTTATTTCTCATTTCATACTGAAGGTACTGTATCTTCACTGCACCGTTTCTCAACAAATGATCAAACAAGAGTGATGTCCATAGATTACAGCACACATTTTACATGCTGAAGCAATTGTAAATCCACTATTCATAGAAATGTGCAGATTGTTTATTGTACAAGATGATCTAAAATGTGAAGGCCTTGGAGTGCACAGGTATCCATTTGTGCCTACACATCAAACTGTGTGCCTTCAAGCAACGGCTATGAAGCACAGAAAGGAGTCCCGATCAAACAGAGGCGGTTTGCTCTTACAGAGAGCGACAACAGGCTTGTAATAAAGCCACAGCATTTACACGATTGACAACTATTGACTGCAAAACTGTTCTAAAAGGAGAAAACTAAGACATGGGATGACATCACTGGCTGTTCAAGACAGCCTGCCAGCATAATCTCTGTGAAGTCTCTGCCTATTTGATGCCACTTTCTCAGCCATCAGCAATGATTACACATCAGCTGTAAGTGTGGCTGCCACACTTTGGAGATTTTACTTTTTCTAAGTTTCATTCATGCTCTCAGTCTGTACGACTGGTGTAAAGAAAAAGTCAAGCGACTCATTTGCTGTCAAAGCATTGCAGTGACATTTCAGCCTCTGGGCTCCGCATCTTACGTCTCTGTCCCTCTGGCAAAGACGCGCTGCAAAGTCATTTCTATGTGTAGCTCTAAAAACAGAGCATAGCACTAAAGGTGCCGGTTGAGATTTGGCTCCCATCGGGGTTCCCGGTGCAAAATATATATATATTGGATAACAGGGTACACCACAATGACACATTTAGTTAGGTTCAATCAGCAACGGTAGATCCACCTCATTGATGTCACTGTCTGTTAGCTGGCGGCCTCTCAGCGTTCTCCCTCAGCCCAACAACTGTGAGCAAAGACACATCAACACACATTAAGTGACATGTTTGCTGCTCTATTTCTCTACCAGACCCCTGACTGAGAGGGCTGATGCCTCTTGCCGCTCCCATCCTGTGCTCTTTTGTGATCTAATGACGCGTTTCTATAATGCTTAATTCAGCAATGTAGATTATTAAAAATTTTAAAAATTATAATTTATAAATCACTTGAGGCTTGGTACAAAAAAGTTTGACGTGTCATTGAATAAGGCAAAAAGGAATAATTTATCAATCTGTCACTCTGCATTAAAGCCTGTGTTAAAAAATGGAGTCATATGGAGCATGCATGTATCATAAGATTGATAAAATGTCTTTTTAGTATTGTTGCTGCAGAAAGGTCAGGAGAGGAACGGTGCGGGACGAGAGGAGGTGGTCTGACAGTTTATCGATGATAGCAGCACGTTAGTATCGACACCGAGAACTCACTGGGAAAGAAAATCTTATCTTTGCAAAGCTAGGAAGACAGGGGAGATGGGAGTGGGGGGGTGGGTGGGGGGAGATAATGGGAAAAGAGGGGAGGGGAAGAGAGAGGGAGGGGGCGTACAGATGGGGGGCAAGGGAGATATGAGATGTAAGAAACTTTGGCAGAGGGCTTATCTCCTTAGTGAAAAAAGAAGCAGGATGAGACTGAGGACTGTTGTGTTGCGGGTCGTGCACTGAAGAGGAATCTACACAATTCGATGAAACAACAAAACGCCCAGCAAACAGTTTGAAACTCTTGTGAAAAAGGCTCCATTTTCTGGTGCCAGGACGTTTAGTTGTCTGGTGGTGTAACTGGCGCTGTGTGTAATTGTCCCAGTGTAGACAACAAACGTAGGCAGCCGACTTTAAACAGACAATTCCAGGACAGCTACGTGGAGTTTCAAGCCACCACCGGGAGCTGTGGATTCTTTTGAGGACTGTGGCAACTAAAAGTTTCTGATCACAAAGACGATCTCCTCTCACTCATCCATGACCTTGCAATGTGTTTTGAAGAGAGACAAAAGAAGGACATAGTGGTGTGCCACAGCGTAGTTAAAGATCTTCTTACAAGTGGTCTCATTTGCTTATTTGTCTGACGGAGACAAAATTAGAAATAAAGCTTGAAAATGAACACTGTGGGACACATCTTTCATCTTTCAAACTTAACTAAGAAGTCAATGAGTGCTTCAATAGAATATTTCTAAATTATACGTATATAGAAAGTAGAAACTCTTGCTATCACTACTGATATCCTTATTGTCCTCTACATGTAAACATAAAGCCAAATGCTAGATATAGTAAGTCAACATTAGTTTCCCCTGAGATGAACATAAGGCTGAGAGATATGATCGAAGTAAGTATCTTAAAGTAACTTTTTCCCCAAATAATATGCAGTATATCACAATATCGCAAATGAATAAATAAATTATCCTGTGCCACACAATTCAAATTGTTCCAAAACTCCTCCGATGCCACAGTAATTAGGCTTGGGCGGTATCTATTTTTTCATACCTTCCCGATATGTCACCATATGCGGTATAGAACAGTATTTGTGTAAAAACAAAAAGCTGAGCTGCCGGTAGTAGAAGTTATTGTAGCATTCATGACATTGCTGGGCCTACAATACTGTCCGTTTAATATGCAAACAGCCCACTTACATAAGTTTTGCAAGGTTTAAACTTAAATAATACTAATACATATATGCTCACAGAATATTAAATAAATACATAAGCACCCTTCTTCCATTGATTCTTGCTGGACGGAGATGATGTCGGACTGGTGGTGGAGGACTAGCAGTTGAATAAAAACATGTGGCTAATAAACTGCTTCTGTAGTTGACACAATATTTCCATGATCCCATATGTAGTCGTGTTCCCCCTCAACCCATGTCTTGCGCTCTAATTGGCTGTAGCTCCCTGACAGACTACTCAGACAGATCCAGGTATTTGGCCTGCTAGAAATCATGCGAGGAGTCTGCGATGCATTGGTGAAGCTCTCGTCTCGCATCTTTAAACCGTTCACAAAGAGGGCCTGAGCGCCGAGCCGACGCCAATGCGTTTCTGATCTGGGGCCTTTGGCGAGGAGCTCCTACAAATTACGTGACCACTTGCAGTCGCCAGCGTTTCTCAGCTGAGCTGCCTGTTCCACCAGTAGAGACTGACCTCTGGCTGTGCACTACACATCATCTCCTTATCACTTTAACAGAAAGAGGAGCAAATGTATTTTTCACTGTATTTTTTTGTATTGAAAAATCATACCTTTTTCTCAATATCTTATATTCTAAGTATACCTTGATAGATGCTGGACACCGCTCTGGACTGGAGATTCACTGAAAACATGCTTTAATAAGTCAAAGATGACTTGAAAGGAAAGATAACGTGTCATATTCAGCATGTGTTGAACGAATCACTGGCAGGGAGTTTGACATGAGCTAAAAAACGTGACCCGGTTCAAACCTTGTTTGACTGCAGAGAATGGAGACTTTCTCTCTCCTCCTTTCGGCTTTGATACCTCAGACGTCTTATGCAACATGTCTTAGTGCTTTCAATGCCACCTGCAGATATAAACACCTACACGTTGCAGAAACTTTAAAGATTATGGAATGGCAGTAGAATTGAAAAAAAACACCCAGATCACTGAGGAGATATTTTGCCAGATATTTTGTGTTTCCTTCTCTCTTTTAAAAATATTCTCTATTTGCACGACCGCAAACGGTAAGTTGTCTGAGTGGGGGAACTAACACTTAAGTAGTGCTGCTTTGCATATTAAAATCGATATCGGCAGTCAAAATGCCTTCATAAAAGAGAATAATAATACAGTTTAAATATCAGTCTCAGGACATGTTCAAATTTGTTGGGATGACTGCCAGAGAAAATCTGACAAGAAAAAGAAAAACATGCACAAAAAAGTGACACGGCAGCAGAGAAAAACCAACAGCATCCAAGATTGAAAGGGATGAGCAGAACAAACAAACTGAGGAAAAAAAAAAATGGACGGATAATAAAAAGGAGGAACATTGGGGTTTGTTGGGGGGGAGACAACAAATCTCTTAATCTCTCCCTCGCTCTCTCTGGCTATGTTTGTTTTGTGCTGGTTTTGGCCTCAAGTCGCCCGTCGATCCCCTCGTAAATTGCCTGTGTCGATCCGGCCTTACAAGCTTCCACACACTCCCTGAGTCCCTGTTAAAATGGTCACGCCAATAAAAGCCCATTCACTTGTAATGAATTGAAAGAGAAGCTAAAGACTAAAGGCGCTGATTTAGTGACAATAGTTGATGATCCTCGATTGAGTTAGGATTGAGCTAGCCAGCCTCTCCATTCCTACAACATGGCTGGTATTGTTGGGGATTTGAAATAGACTTCTAGACAATGTACAGTATGAAGGGAATCACCTCACCCTGGAGACGTTGGAACTAAATATACGAGCGTACGGCACGCTCAGAGCCGTGCATTGTTGAGGAGCAGGATTCTGCCGTGTGCCTGCAGAAGCTGCAAAGCTGCTGCAGACATAACAAGGAAGGAAATGAATGATCATAGAGTGTCATCTGATGCCAACTGCCCAATTAATACAACACAAGACGTTCCAATTTTAGTAACAGCGGTTCAAACTGTCAGGGTCTTCCCTGAGTGTGTGCATCGATGGAGAGCCACAGCTCAATCCTTGCCTTTCTGATAACTGCCCAGTGAAGTCACTACAAATCTCCAAGTCCCTCAGATGGGGGGAAAAAAAAGAAATCGCCACGGTAGGGTAATGGCAGTCAAATCCTGCAGGGCTGCATTGTGCGTGAACTGCTGATGCTGTAATCTCCAGGTAAGCTGTTGTAACGCTCGCATCCCTGCTCTTTGAACGTTGAGCATGGGACTCTTGCAAAACACCATGAAACCCCCCCACCTCCCCTCAGAGCCGATTACAGCTGTGAGGTCAAGAGAAGCTAATGTGACTTTGTCTGGAACTGCCCGGTGTGGCCTTGAGGCCGCTGGATTACATGCACGAAGGGATTCCAAAATAGAAAAGTATACAGTGCAAGAATTAAATACTAAGTAGGCAGAAGGGGGATAGAAACATGTTTTCACTTTGTTTGCAAAAGCTTAAGAAAGAGCAAAACCCAATGAACACAGGTGAGCTGGAAGTCTTGTTTTATTCCTAGCTTTCTGTATCAGCGGAGGAGTATTGATTTGTTTCTCTACAGCTTTGAAAGATCAGGTGTTATGTGCACAACAATGCGCTGTAGAGGACACAAATCATTTTATTCTGGATGGCAAGAAAATGTTGTCTTCTACAACAGCTAGAATAAATAAGAAAACAAAATAAATAGGCAACCAATAGTGCAGTGTCTAATAATATTCACAGTGCTTTGCTAAAAGGCCTCCAGTCTGACTGACAGTCTTTGATACAGTATAAAACACAAAGTGGAAAGGCGATTTTTATTTCAGTGGGCAAAATAAACAATTATAAATTGTATTTTATCATTAAATTCCTTCACACCATTAATCCATATATTCATCCATCAAATACATTTCTACTTCCTGTTCTTGCCTTGCAGGTTTATGGGTGTTGACCATCTGGTCACAGCGTGGGATCAAGGACTGTGGGCTCTCTGAAGGCTGCATCAATGCACATGTACAAAGATATAGAAGTATAGAGTGCTGTACAGCATACAGGGTTAGGTACTGTACTGGAAGTCACAAAGTTTCATATTTTTCCTGGAAAGTTCTCGTGTTGTTTTTTTTCTTTTTCCTTTAAAAATGCAGAAAAGCTAAATTGGTGCATGATGAAAATATCCTGCAATCTGAAGTCACATTGAAGCCATCTTTAAGATGATACTGAACTTAACTGAACCGAGCTACCTGATGGCCTATTAATGATATATTGATACAGTTGTTTTTGTTTTTTTGCATTTAAGAATTTAAGAATTTAAAAAAGGGAAAAATCTTCTGTTTCAGCCAGAGCCTTCTTCATGGCATTATGTCCATGAGTAGCACTACCATAATGGGAGCCAAAGAAACTGGTGAAATGTAAATAATTTTCCTCCTTGTCTTTGAAATATGGGATGTGCTACATTTAAAAAAAAAAAAAAATTAAAATGTTTGGAATATGCTCACCAGTTTAGCACTGCACCGTTACCCGTTGTTGAAGCGCAGACTCCTTTTTCTGAAATAAAGTCCAACTATATGAGCTACTGTTAAAATGTCAAATACAGGGAAGTGGCTACGATTACAGCTCAGTAAGTCCAGTCATATTCGGTTGTTCGCCTCCAAAAAGGAGAGAAGTGAAAGATGTTGGCATGGTGTTGGTGTGAAAATAAAAATGCTGAGCTTTCAAGTACCATCATATTCAAGTTAGAGTTAGAGAGGCGGAGAAAATTGTTTAAAAGTGTAGAGAGTGCAGAAAGAAGTCTGAACCCACCCAAAAATACAAAAATATAAAAAAAAGACATGCCATTGTCAAAACTATTGCTTCAGAGTTTAAACACCTAGTCAAACGTCTTGCCAGGTGCCAATGTGTGTCTAACTCACCGCTGTTCAAAAAATTCTGCAGTCTTTGTGAAAATATGCAAACCAAAAGTAAACAATGCAGGTAAAATGTGAAGTTTTTGGAAAAACAGTTGGTAGCCGGATGCATAGCAGAGTCTTTCTTTCTGCAAGGTGTACGACTGTAGATCAATAGTGTGTGTGTGTGTGTGTGTGTGTGTGTGTGTGTGTGTGTGTGTGTGTGTGTGTGTGAGTGAATGTACTGTATGTGTGAATGTACTGTATGTGTGAATGTACTGTATGTGGATATGCGAGTTGACCTACATTATCTCAATGTGTGAGTAGCGCGAGTGTCTGCTTGGGTTCAAGTAAGTTTCACTGCACATCGCCATAATCCCTCCACTCACAGGAGAGTTCACTCTGCAATCTGAAACCGTATAGCGCCATTTTAGAGAAGTATGCGGCAGCAGGAGCTTGTTCTCCTGTTGAGATCGAGTGGCCTTTTCAGGGCTAATTCTAATCCCATAAACCTTTTGGGTAAATTCAGAGATTATCTCCTCACCGTGCACTAGCTGTCCGTTCTATGTGCGTCCTGTCTTTGGAAAGTTTTGGCTGGTAATGGTACATAACATTCGTGAGATAGAAATAAACTCAAAATACTCTAGTCAAGATTGCTCTCCAAGGTGTAAAATTATGACGGCTCATGCTTTTTCGAAAAAGAAACAAAACGGAACAAAAGGAACTACTTGTGTCAAAATTGTAGATTTGCCACACATTCAACCCATAATTTCTGTGATTAATTTCTTCCAAGGTGTAACGTGTATCGAGTCCTGATCATATATCATTAAACCCAGAATTTCTGTTATTAATTTCCTCCCAGGTGTAAATGATATTGCGTCCTCATCATATTTCATTAAACCCATCATTTCTGTGATTAATGTCCTCCGAGGTGTAAATTATGTTGAGTCGTGATCACATCAGAATAAAAGAAAAAAGAAAAGAAAATGCATACAAGTCTAAATTTGCAATAGGACCATTTTCATTAATAATGTTTTACTAGCAATCTAATTGCATACAGAAATACCGTACATACCATGGAATGTGACTGCTAAGATTATGTATTAGAAAAAGTGAGCCAGCACTACAATGTTCAACCATGGTTTTATCTCTTCATTCAATACTGTACTGTTGGGACGTAGTCAACAGGTTATTACAATGATGACCTTTGAGGCATAGTGTATCTGAATGGACACCACTCTTTTTGACAACGAATCAGGATTGTGTACTTTGTGGTGATCACGTCGGGCTTCAAATTATTTGGGTCAACTGAATATTTCTGAAGACATCAGCAGAAGACAGAGTGAAAATCAGTTAAAATCCCCATGGTCCAGCCAGCACACTGAAGCTTCTGGAAAATATAATATATTCCGCAATAAAACTATAGATAGCTGAAAAAAGGCAGAATTTAAACATGTCATATTTCCCTGTAACACTAGCTCTAAACCACTTATAATATTTAGTTTAAACAACTAATACCAAGATTCTCTTTTTAAGTTTAAGCAAGTATTTAAATAGAAATAAAACCATCTGAATTCCTAATCATTTGAATTGTGTGTTTTTATGCAAAGTAAACATTATAAGTAACAAGAACAAAGTAAAAGGATAAAATTTTGAATTTTTATGGTTTACAATGACTTCAAGACAGTTGAAATATTTTTGGGGGATTTTCCGGGACGATGGTGAAAATAGGCAGCCTTGTTGTCAATTATAGTTCTTACAAAGAAGATCTGAATAGGCCAAGAACATTGCAATCTGTGCATCTCCAGATAAAACAGTATGGAGCACGGAGTAACTACAGAAACTAGACCAGCTTCCACATTTCGATTGTGTCGCTTTAGCAAACGCATGCAACTTTTTCCACCTTCATGCCTATGACAAAAGAACAACCGATTCACGAGTCGACCCACCACCAGAGACAGGCACCGCGCATCGGTTCTGAGAAGTGGATGTTGTTGTGACATTACCTTACAGCACATATAGTTATCTGAAAAGGTCAGTGCAGCAGGGCCTGTATGAGTTCAGAGACTCGGTGAGAGAGTGGAAAGGGAGAGAAGAAGAGCGAGGGCATCGGCTTTGACCTAGACAGGGAATAAACAAACAAACAGCCTGCCAGGCTATCAGCACACAGAGTGAGCAAACAGGGCGGCTGACAAATCTCCCTCATATCTATGGAACCGAGCCAGGTATCACGCAGGTTAAAAGGGTGAGGTGTTGATGGGACTTTGGAGCAAATCCCAACAATCCTGATACAACCTTTTGTTCTCACAAATTAATTTATAACACATATGCTTTCAATTTTCATGTCTCAGCATCATTGACCCAACTGAATGACCTCCCCTTCTGAAGGTCAGATACATATATCAGACCAATGAGGTGATTCCACTCACTGAGCATTGATTACTGTTTTACAGAGAGCTCTGCTCATTCAAGTCTTAAATGTAACATCAGGTTCCATTCATCATTTATGGCTTGCTCTTGCTAATGACACGAAGAGAAACCTATACTTGCCCGCTGTCAATAATATATGTGAGCAGAGTGGTGGTGTCCAATCACGTCTATCACAAAGTCGGATCATGTAGAGCTGCGAGTGAGCAGCTTCTCCTGAACACATCACAGAGTATGAAGGTAGATTTGTGTCTTTATTACGCAAACAAAAGAAAATGGTTTGAGAGCAAATTTCTCGTTTGTAAGTAAAAATATATAAACTTAGAGTTAGTTTTGCTTATGAAACTAGAATTTTTGGCTGCAAATAAAAAACCTTTGCTCTCAAAAAAAAAACCTTCGCTCTCGAAACGAAAAGCTACAAGTTGAGTTTGGACGTAGTGGGCGGGGCATACGCTGCTGAATGAGCCAGGAGTTTCTATTGGTGGGTTTGACTTGCTCTTGGCACCTAACGGGAAGTTACGGTGAGGAGGACATGGAGGTAAGTTGACATTATATTGCTCTGTTTTGTCAAAATTATTTTAAATGTAGCAGCACTTTACTTTGTATTCATGTTGTTAGTGTCGTGGAGTCTCTTTTTTGTAACGTTAGCCCACTGTGGGCTAATGTTACATGCACGCAGAAAGTGGGGCTTCATGTCAACACAGCAGCCCTCCATGTCGTTCTTTAAAAAAAGAGACTCTTATATGACCACCAATAGAAACTCCTGGCTCATTCAGCAGCGTATGCCCCGCCCACTACGTCCAAACTCAACTTGTAGCTTTTTGTTTTGAGAGCGAAGTTTTTTTTTTGAGAGCAAAGGTTTTTTTTTTGAGAGCAAAGGTTTTTTTTTGAGCGAAGGTTTTTTTTTGACAGCGAAGGTTTTTTTCCTGAGAGTAAAAGTTTTTGATTTGCAGCCAAAAATTCTAGTTTCATAAGCAAAACTAACTCAGTTTATATATTTTTACTTACAAACGAGAAATTAGCTCTCAAAAAATTTTTTTTTGTTTGCGTAATAAAGACAAATCTACCTTCATAACAGAGCACATTCCACCGATAGGTTCCTTCTTCTCAGGTTGAAATTGTGCTAAATACGGAAGTCAGTTCAAACCTTCACTCGGTTGGCGTTCTGTAGCCAGGACACTGACGGGCTAGGTATATGGAAGAGCAGTCTCTGCACTGTATTCAGTGGGCCAGGTATGACAGAAGCCACCCTCACTATTAAACCTGATAATAAATGACAAATGTGAGTGTCGGATTGCTCATTTTATTGAACAATGTGTGGAGGAAGCCATTTTGATTACTTGCCATATTGTTCTACTTCTTCACCAGTAGACAATGATAGGGCCAATAAATAAAGTCCGGAGCAGCAATAAAACCAGCTCTGTTACTGTATCACACACACACACACACACACACAGAACAAAAAGATTACACACACACTCAAACTAAACCCACACCTCACAAAATACACCTGGGATCAACATCTATCTCCTTGAAAGGTCACTTGCCAATAATGTGCAGTTAAGTCTCAGACATGCGTGAGCTCTGCGTTATTATTTTTTGGTTCCACTCCACCACTGTTTATTGAAATTTCATTAACTCAATCTCTGTTATTCTAATTACACAGACATCTTTTGCAGCAAATAAAAGTTAATGAGCTTTTATGAAAATGGCTTGACGTGACCTTTTTATTTATTCATTTATATCCCACCCCCCCTCCACCTCCATTCATGTCCCTGTCAAACTGCACTGTGCAAGGGTCCCAGATATTGTGGGATTGGGAGGGATGGACATTTCCCCCACCCTGCCAGAAACACCCTTTCCAATGCACAATGACTCCTTTTTCTCCCTCCCTGTTTTCCATAGATCATTTGGCCATGTCATCCATAAATCTGCAAAATACCCTTTTCAAGCTGCTCATAAACACATCATAGATCTCCAAAAATGCCACCACACTCTGAGGCAAGAGCTGTGTGGTAGTGAGCCCACAGCGGTTCAGCTTTCTACTGTCAGGAAGTGATGAATGTCAGACTGAATGAGTACATTACAGTCTGCCAGGCAAGGCCGGCAGGTTTTGAGTTGAGGTGTCCAAGAGGGGTAAATGTAAATGTTATTAACTTGAACGGCCTAAAACCCCTATGAAGTGTGCCTTGGGAAAACATTATTTAAGTTACAGAGTACTTTGGTCTTTGACCTGAATTTGCATAGCACAGAGTATACCATCAGAGTCATTTTGGGAACAATAACTCATTTTTGCAATATTGAATAGTTGAATACTGAAGGACTTGAAGCTTTGATACATGAAACTGTATAACAAAACAATCACACACAAAAAAACACAAACTGTATTCATTTAATACCAAAATAACTATTTTGATGTGAACAGGGAGAGTTAACTCAACTGAAAAAAAAAAAAAATGGACTTCTAAATTTTGCAAAAACACACATCTAATTCTCTTTTCTTATCATACACTGAATTATTGCTATCAAAATCATTATATGACCCAGTGGATGGCCCTGAGGTTTATTAGCCTGCTCTTTACTAGCAGGATCTCCATTATCTTATTGCCTTTAATGTCAGAAAAATAAGTGGGTAGGGTGGACGATGGCTGCTGCTGCTGCTGCTGCTGCTGCTGCTGCTTTGGGCCACTCCGTCCAACCCACAGAGAGCTGGAAATCCAATATTGCAGGGAAGATAGATGTTGAGGAGAAAAGATAGATCTTAACTCAAAAGCTATTACAAAGTCTATTGTTTTCCAATGCCCATGTAAATTACCTCGAGCAGCTTCAAGCGCCATTTTGCATTCCATAATTCATGTTTGTTGCAAAGTGAATCAAGTAATAATAACTTTATGTGCACAGCACTTCTCTGAAAAACTATTCACACTTTCATAATCAGAAAAAGCTCCATACATGTGCATAACCTCGCCAGCAAAAAGCTGTGATATCCTCATAAAGGTGAAAGAGGTTTCAGTAAAAACCTGTACTGCTTTGGTTAAACATCATAGTGTGGTGATCTATTCTTCATTGTAGTTGGGAGCACATGAAACATAAGCAGGATATGAGAATCAGTCTAGACTGTGGTTTGCCCGAGCTTCAATTTGATTTGCTTGGATTTCCAAAGACGAGTAACTCAGAGCTATCACTTGTCGTTTTGTACCATCTTGTACTTGGTTTCAAATACATTCTCACTCTAATTGAATCGCATGCCTTTTCTTCCGTCAGAGGACCTGGTCTTGCACTTCAGTCATCTAAGTGCAGTTATTTGGTGCCATCCATGTTAGAATATATCAGAAAATGGAGTATGGCATTGTTCTGACCTGCACCAGTGAACCATACTAATGGAATAAATGCTCCAGAGTTTAAACTAATTCAACAGAAAAAGCTTAGTGTGAACACAGCCTGAGACAGGGTTTACAGGATGATTCACATCCACGGCCAAGAAAACCAAAGACACAGAAAGATCACAGAGGCAGACAGCACAAACTTCAAACGGCTGCTTCCTCTGTTAAGGTCAACCACTGCAGAATACACCAGAAAACCCTCAGAAACCACAGCAAACAATCGTGACTGCAAAGGCACTATTTTGTGAAAATCTTTAAAGAGGCCAAGGTAGCGCTTATAGCTGTGTAGTACACAAGGTTTGCCTGAGGTTTAACTTGGCAACCACGTCCTTCACTAACAGGCTCTGTCAGCTGGACATCGGCTTTGATAAAAAGTTCAAAACTGGGGAAGAAATGTGATTTCTAAAGGGAATGCATTGGGTTTGCCAGACACAGACTGGGATGGAATTAGGGGGCGGGGGGGAATTGATTTTTAGATGCATCGAGATTCTCTCGAACGATTATGACTCGATGCAGAAAACTCAATCGAACATTTTAAACTCAATTCTCAACGTTATGACCGCCTGTAACAATTCTGTGACACTGGGCTGTCCGTTCCTTATGGTTGCCCCTGAATGCAACAGACATAATATGTGTGTGTCTTGTTTACGTTCTAAACTAGGTTAAATACCAGCAGAGTTCTGGTGAGGGCGGCTGAGCTTGAGCAGCCGAATATGGAAACAATCTGACCGGCTCCACCTAGCTTAAATGCTAACGTATGGAAGCATTTTGCTTCTTCTTCTTCTGCCCAACTCTGAGAGGGAGAAGTGAATCACAAACTAATGCAACTTTTTTTACACGGATTTTCACCCATACTCAGTCATTGAGAATCAGAGCTTTTGCACTATGTTGCACACTTTGGAACCGAGATACAACATACCTCAAAATGTTTTTACGAACACAGCGATACTGAAGCTAAAGTCATGGAGTCACTGAGGAAAGCAGGTTGGATGGGAGTAACGCACTAAGTCTGGACATCCGTTGCCACAGAATCTTGTTTCACTTTAACTGTGTACTTTATCACTGTATGTATAGTTTTGTTGTACAGTCACATGTTCCAGAAAGCATTGATTTTGTATGAAAGCTGAAAGCTCATTGCCTCCAATAAGGGGATTTGTTTGAAGAGAAGTCTATATTATTTATTTGTGAATAAGGGCAGCTAGTTATGTAAAATTATTCAGAACATTCTGAATTCTGTGTATTTACTACGAGGATGTTGCTACAGGCACAATTTTAGTTATTTTCTTGTTAGTTCTCTTTGCAATGCTTGGAAATGTGACCCTCCCGTTGACACGTCCTCTATTTCTTACTAATATTGAATTAATAAAAGAGAACGGAAGTAAATTCATCGTTTTTTTTATCATGAATCCTTACTGTTTAAAAAAATTAGTGTTTAAAAAAATAGCATTTTGATACTAAATTAATCATGGAAATAAAAATGTTGATGCATCAAGATGAATCGATAATCGCTTTATAATTGCATCGTAACCCTCTGAATCGGAATCAAATCGTGTGGTGCTGAGAGATTTCCAGAATCTGCATTTCAGCAGCCACAGCATTGCTGAAAAGGCTCAATGTGTTTAAGAGAATGAGTTTTAACCTGCGGCAGCATTGTACCCAAAAAGGGGCTTAATCTCTTGCTAGAGATTCAGGATATCCATTTCTGCCTGAGATTTATGCATCAGTGTCTCGAACGCACCCCTGACCTCGTCTCCAGCCACTCACTGTCCCCATACGAACTGAGACATTCATCATTCCCTTATGTGGATGTGGCAACAGGAACATAGGCGCTCCTCCATTCCTCAATGAGACAGTAGTCATTGAACCATAGGAGGGAATACAGAGGGAAGGAGTCGGGGTGGGGGGTGCACCAAACCATTGTTTGGGTTTTGTTCACCAGAGTGAAAGTGAAATGGGCTGTAGGCGTTATGTAAAGGAACAGTGTACAGATTTGTATATGGGGGGTGAGACGGGGGTGAGACGGGTCAGTGAGTCACCAAAGAGGAAGAGGAGATGAATCGCAGGAAGGGGCGCTGCTGTGATAGAATGGGGAAGTGGATTGGCAGCTGGAATGATGGCATCTCTACCAACAACAGCCAGAATATCTCACAGTAAGCAACATGAACAAGGAGGCAAAGGTCAATATCAATTCAAATGATCACTACACATTACGTTTCCTTTTTGAATGCTTTATCATACATATTCATTCCTTGCTTCGACTCACTAAATCCTGCTGCTTTTCTACCAAAGTCTTCCATTTCATATTCCTTAACATATTTGCTTGAACTAAGATGTCAACATGCAATGGATCGTGGCGCCATACTAAATCTGGAACTGGATCTCCAAAAAAAAGAACTAATGAAGACTAGAGTACAGTTGGTTAGTGGGATCATACCCACCATGCCCAGCTGCCTACCTGTTGTTCTCGTGAAAATGAACTTATGTGCTGAGGAGAATTGCCTCTGATGTGACAGCTTGAACCAAAGGCAGGTTGTACAGGATACCTAGCGCTGGCACTCGCGCTCACTCCTCATTTCCCCCCTCTAAACTCTTTAAGATGAGAGCGTTGAGCGGCTCTCTGAGCTACTGATGTGTCACAGACAAATCACTGCAGTGAAAGTTGACTGGACCTGAGGCTCGCTGCCAAAAACCTAAGAACAAAAGAAGGGCTATGGAGGAGACGGAACAGAAGGGAGTTGACTGGTCTCTTTTATTTGCCTCCTCTGCCTCATAGCCACTTTTACACTCTAAAAAGCTTGATCACTCATGTATGCAGGTCAGACAGAGTCAAAGCATGTTTCAGTAGCAAAGGTCCTCAAGGACGAGGTGTTAGAATTTACCATTTTTATCAGCTGGTTCTGTTCATTTATAAAACAGTTCAAAGGATCTACACTAAATCCCAAATCAACTTGGAATAGTCCGCACATGGTCATATCAGGCCCGTTACATGCCCACATTCAACCATAACTGGTCTAGAAATGAGCCTGCTGATCAATGGTTCTTTGCGGTAAATCATGGCAACTTTGGCAGTGACAGCATCATGCAGCATTACACGTGTCACCGCAATAATGTGTATGTTTCAAGCAATGAGAGCGATTGTTTGCAAGATAATCATCTGAAAATGGAAGTTTGCTAGGTCAACAATTAATTTATTAATTTACGTTTTGTTGTGCTTGAACTTGGCCAGCATTGTGATTCAGACTCATAATGAGGATTTGGATGGATTGTTCGAGAGACAGACTTTGCTAATTTACACAATATGTGCCGGTGGTGAGCATGTGTAGGGAGAGGTAAGGGCAGTGTGTGTGGCGCACCTCGGAGACTCCAGAATCTAAAAGCATCAGATAGTTGTTTTCAGTATTTCTACGAATACCGTACCTGTCCCTATCGAATAAACCATAAAAGAATAAACTAAGTTGTGTTTACTGCATTGATTTTACACACAAAAACGATATAAAAACTAAAATCTTGTTTGGTAAGAAATGCACCATATTAAGAGGATCACTGAAAAATAATGTCGCTCTGTTCTGCATTTTCTTAGTCCTATTTGATGTTATCTTGGATGTCAACAATGTCATTCATCCGCTGGAGTGCGCTCCTCAGCTGACCACGAGTGTCGGTGGTCCGGCCCTCTCCTCTGCACTCTGGCTTGCAGTAAATATTGAGCTGAATTAGATTTGAGATTTGACTTGGCTTATATCTTTTACAAGTGAAAGGTGCCTAGAAGAGATATTACTCACTAGTACAAGCAAACAAATAGCATAACACTACTGGTTTGAATATTTATGATAAAGTAATCTATAAACAACATGGTATATGAAGTGAAATTGAATGTGTGAGAGGCCTCATTATAATACAATAATTCAAACTCAGTTCATGTCTACAATCTGGCTTCATTTCACCACCATCTCCATGATGTCCGCACGCTTGGTTCAGAGTTTCCCTACAGGTGCGCACATTCTCCTGTCAAGTTGTGTGGGATGTTACGCCTCTTTAAAGGCCCAATTTTTGTGCATACGGTGAGGTTATAAATGAGACCCCAGGACTTTTTGGACAATTAGGAGTTTATGAGTGCCTTTGGCAAAGACACCAGTCTATTTAAAATGTGGGATAAACCGCCGTCGGGCTCGCAGCTGGGCACAGTGTGCTGGCTTTAGTCAGCAGCAATAGGTGAAAGCATGAGCACAATGGCCCTGAAAATGGCATCTACAGCAGTACAATGGAGCTTCCTGGACGCAGCAATGAAATATTAAAAAGCAGCCCAATTTCTGTCCTCTCAATAATTAATTGCACATTAATTAATTTTCTACATTAATTATCCATTGAGAGGACCACTACATTTATTTTGCATTTTCAGCCCTTTCACTACAAATCACATTATTTGGACCAATACTGTATTTTACATTAATATGGAGCATGTTACATTTTTTTGGACAGACTTCCTTCCAGCCCACCAATGTTTCCATTTAATCCATTCCATACTACTCAAGACAGGTTATGTTTCATTACTATGGGTTCTAAGTTTAGTATCACATGATGAATTGAACTGAATACTGTGCAAGTATAAAATATAAAGTATAAAAACATGTCAGCCATCAAGAACCAATCTAAATGAAACACACAACGGAGTGCTAAAGTCCTGAAATACAGATGTGAGTCAGCATGTTTGCACTGCCGGTTCCCTCGTCTCAAAGTCAATAGGTTTTTTCAATAGGGTTTTGGTTGGTAACCTAAAATAAGGTCAGTGGATACCACAAGCTTAAACAATTTTTACATTTTGTTTCTACAACATTAACACCACCCTTGAATTGAAGTTTAGATGTCTTTAAAAAGCAGCTTAATAAGACAGCTAAACGTCTTAGATTATGTCCAGCGCAGGGGGAGCAACAGTGTGCGGTCAGCACTACCTGCATTATTTCATGCCAGGCATCTCCGACGAGTCCAGACTGTTATTTCCACCTCGGTGGTATTCTACCTGCTCACAGACCTGCTCCCGTCCCTGCTGCCCGCCACCTGTGCAGTGCGACGGCACACACACACACACACACACACACACACACACACACACACACACACACACACACACACACACACACACACACACACACACACACACACACACCCGCCGGAAAACAAGGCCATATCACAGTAGCTACCTGGCGGAAGACAGACGGAGTAAACAAATCCATCTCTAGCTCATCAACTCGTGTGGAATCTGTGTTTTAGCGTTAAGCGTAGGTTTGTGCTCTGGCACTGCATGGATGTTTCGTGTGAGAATTAAATACAAGGCTCCATATGAATTTATATAATACATTGGTAAAGCTCCAGCACAATCATGGCTCAACATTAACACGCCAGTGGGAGAGGATAAAAGGATAACACCAGGTTGATCATTCATTACCAGCAAAGTGGGTGTAGCTATTGTGTCTTGTTGCCATGGAAGTGTCATGGGGATATATTTAGTTTTGGTCCAAATCTTGCCGTTCACTTCAAGATTGCTCCCCCCTCTACAGGGCCAAAACAGCCTCTTTGTCATAAGTAGCACAAATAAAACACGGAATCAATGCTTCCTCCATCTGCCCTTAATTAACAAAATCAACCGGGAAGCCATTTTGAGATTGTTGAGTCATGGCATTTGAAACTAAGAGGGGGACAGAATGATGCAGATGGTGGTTGTCTGGGCTCTTGTATATATCAGCCAAAATCAACACTGCGCTGCACATAGAAAAACACAAAAATGGGCTGAATAGCGACAGTTGAATGGGACAGAAGCTTTAGTTGGAAGCAGACTGCAGATGCAGTTCTGAGGCACTATAAACACAGTGCTCTAACCTCAAGTGGCAATGAAGACTCAAAGAAAAAGGCCGAAGATCCTTGGCCATACAGTACAACAGAGATCTACTGGTTGAGGTAATACAAATGTATTATTACAACTCAGTATTATATGGATTACAGTATCTGCTCCAATCAATCCCTTCCACTACATATTTGAAGGTAGCTTTGCGTCGGGATGCAGGATCATGTAGCTAAAAGTCCACCAGGGAAGATAATCCACTCTCTTGTCTGGACAAGCTGGCATCCCTCCACTGTTCTGTGTTCGAGGGGAAATAAAGAGGGTCAGATTTATTGGTATTCAATCACACGCTAAAGCAACGGTCGTTCCTGGTGATTGCTTTCAGGTAAAGTGACTGTCAGGACTTCTGCCTATAGGAGCGCCAAGAGCAGAGGGAATGAAATCACACTAAAGCCAGCGCTGCCTTTTCATCGCAATAAAAAAGGGGGAGGAGGTATTATCGTCTCGCAAGGAAAAAGGGAGCGGTGACCTGTCAGAGTGTAATAGACCTGATGTAGTAAAGTGTTGAAAAGGTCAGTGCATCTTCAAGAGTTAAGCTAGGGAGAACAGCTCCAGTGACAATAGAGTAATAGCATTTTTAAGCTTGATCAGACATGTGAACAGCAGAACAATTCTCTTTGGGATTGTGATTTCTTTTATCCCCTCTCTCTTTGCTCTATATTGCGCTTGTTCTTGCCTCTGTATTCATGCATAAAGTCTTTAACTATGCCGTCTCATTTTTACAATATTTCACAATTCACAGTTGATACTGGTGACTTTGTATGACTTTGTTGCTATGGCGGACCTAAATTAATCCAAAGCTAAACAACAAGCATTAGGGAAAGGCATTATGTTTATTGTAACTCTGCTGTAAAGATGATTAAAAAAAATGCATGGCTTAGTAGAACGCCGAGACAAGAGCTGGCACACGAAATGGGACTAGAAGCTGTGCTTATTGTATAAACTTGGCATGAACTCTTGGCATAACAAGATTAACCCTATTTTCACACAAACTATTTTTTTCTGCATTTACAGGGAAATCGTGTAATTCCTCACATCCAGGATGACCTCTAATCTGATTCTGCCCTTTGGTCTAAATTATCCCTTGGCAACAGGCCTACACTGGGGAGAGAGGAGATGATAAAGGGTCAACATTATCACCAGCACACACTGCCCCTGGCATTCTACTATTTGCAATTAGTGCACTATATGTCCTTTTCAGGCTCTGATAGTCATAAAGCCCTTTAATTAGAAGACTGAGTCAATATTTATCTTTCCTGCTCAACTTGTGAGCAGTCACGCCAGAGGATGTGTGTCAATGTGTTTGTGTGCTTATGGTAATATGTGATTAAGTCCTTTTGCTGGGGAGGCTGGCTGTGAATAAATGCAGCGCTACGTTGTGATGACTGCTGCAAAAGCATGGGAAAAAAGGAATAATTACAATAATTATCTCAGAATGTGAGAATAAAGTCTGTTTCCTTGCATTGCAATAGGAGAACCATATTGATGCAGATGAAACTGAAAACTGTCATCAAGGTCTGTGCCTGTGTGGTAAAGCATTTGTTATAGCAGTGGGAGAACTGGATGTACACAGGAGAAAACCCATTGAGAGACAAGCCTGTTATACTTCTCTTTGTTGTTCCTTTTTGTGGATATTTCCATTCCATCTGTCAACTTGCCTGTGAGACACATAGAAGCTGGAAGCCTCACCCCTTGCACAAACTGAGACTCACACATACGTCCCGTGATTGCAATTCTACGCATTCCCGCAGACACGGCATCTACAGGCTGGCGTCACCATGTGCTACCCCACTGCACTCACAGTGTGCCCCTCAAGCTGTTCCATTTTCTCTGACAAATATCACCCTGGGCAATCCATCAAAGACATAAGCCGGTTCTTAACTCGTTGGACGATTTTGTCACCACTGCTGCCACATTGTTATGTCATGCAGCTTCTTTCTGTCCTCCAATTAGCCAAATGTCCCTCTTTATAATGCCGCACTCTTTGCATGTTGGACGTCATTCTTCCTGACGGATTCACCTAACTCCACCTGAACCACCCCTTCATGTCCCATTCTCTGCTGTGCAATCAATCAGCTTCTACCTTTGGCAATTTATGTGTCGTTGTCAGCATTTGCTGATCTCAGTGATCGATGGCATGTTTGGCCATCTTATTTGTGTTTTGATCGGCTTTCTGTACCTACCACATGGCACTTGGTGACAAGGGATGTTAGGCTGATTCTCCGGGGTATTGCCTTGCGCAAAGATCATGCCGAGTTTAATCGTGGCTTTGTCAGTGAGAAGAGGAAGAGAATCGTGTCGCAATTTGGCCCCAATTTCTTCCCCACACTCTCCCAGAACCGGACAGATTGTGTCAGATTACCAGAGCTCTTCGATAAGCCTAGTTATTTAATTTATAAAATGCTATAGCAAATTGGAAGCTGTGGAGAAATAAATAAATAAATAAAGCAGAAGTTTTACCCTCCGTGTTATCAAGTCTCACTCAGCAGCGAGGCGGGAGAGCTCTGATGAGCCACAAGCACAAACAGCTTGCAACTTGAGTGACGGCATTACAGCAGCAGGCACATCAGCAATCAGACCTCATTCCCTAGTAATTTGGTGTCGCCGGAGCTGTATTAACTCCATAGGTGGTCCTGTCTGTTTGGAAGGCTAAATAAATGTCATATAATCAGCCCGGTTCACAGGAGATCCATAAAAGTAAAAATAAATGCCAGCCTGTTTGTGCAGATATCAGCTGTGATGCCACCGTAGCTACTTTAGGTAATGTCCAAGGGCTAATTCGAGTCCTACATGCTGCAATCAAGGCCTCTCCTGTATTTTTGTGTCTGCATCAATGGTGGCTCAAGTCACACTTTCAAGTCGGGGCTAAGGGGCATGATGGAAGGTATCAGAACCTTCTCTACTCCATCTCAATAATGTCATATTACACTAGTAGGCATTTTTGGCTGGCAAACGGTGCGTGATAACAGTCCTCTTTGAAACTCAGCTGGCCAGTGTCTGATTGAAGTGGAATCCCAGAAGAGAGGAGGGACTGAGGAACGATGAGGGCTTTCTCGCCGTCTGTGTCGACAGCTTCTGAGCATCGCTGTGGTCCAAATACTCTTCCATGCTTTCACACCTTTTTCACCCTGCTGTTTGTTCCCCACAACACTTCCCTCCTGCCTCCCCATGTATTTTGTTTTACTCAATGCACAAACAAGTTGTCCAGGAGAGGGCCACAGGGGTTCTCCTGATGCATGGCGTTGCAAGGATCTCTTATCAGTCACAATACAGTCAGTCATCATTTTCAGCAGCCGCTCGGGGTTACAGAGCTAAACTGGTTGGCTGAGACTAACAGTTCACAGCTACTGCAGGAAAGGGGTTGTTCAATGAGAGGTAAGCACTAATCACACTTTTTTAGTCTCGATACTGAGACCTGGGCTTTGGGTATCGGCCACTGTTCTGATACGATATCAATGTTCAAGTCATAAACTGTATAGCTCATAAGCTATATGGCTCACTCTGCGGAAGTGCAAGGGAATTTAAAGCTTGACTTAGACATCGTTTTCCTTGTAAAACTAAATGTAACAATTTCATGACATCATTGATATCCAAACCAGCTATTTTAGTCAGCATCAGGCAGATAGCCGATATCAGTATCGGTGTAGCTCAACTCTTCGCTCTCCTTCTCACCTCCTCTTTAATTTATTTCTAAATCCTTGCACATGTAGGTGCAATAAACCAAGCCAAGCTTAGATGGAGTGGCAGAATATGGCCAGAGTGAAAACAATAAGCAATAAACTTTGTCTTCTTTCATGCCTACAAAGTGTTTTAATAAAAAGTGTGAGTAATAACTAGAACATTACCGAGTTGAACATCAAGCTACATCTTACTGAGGCTAGAACGTAATAGTTAAGGCAATACAGTTGAGGCCTTTTATGTGCCGTCATTAAGGGGGGCAACGGATCACAAAACTCACGGTTTGGTCGTATCACGGTTTTGAGTCACGGTGATACCTTCTTCCTTTGATTAATATGCCTCATGTCTGCAGCAATAAACACCCCAATAGATTTGGTAATAGCTTTCGCCCGGTAGGATTATGCCGCAAACAGTTTCTTAAAAGTCTGCTATGATATGTTGTTGATGTTGTGCCTTGGGCATGTCCAATGCATTGCCATTGTCATATGGCTCTCTCGAATAATGCCAACATACAGTAACGGTTTTGTGCACCAGCCTTATGCCATCATTATATTTTACAGAGAAGCCAAAATGCTCCCATAATCCCACACACAACTTAAATGACGACAAAGTCCTTCTGTTCCTCCGGCCGCCATATGCTATTAACACGCTCCGTTCATGTGAACACACCACTGAGTTAAATCTTTTCACTGTAACTCTGCATCGATATTTAGGGACTAATTACTTGAAAAAGTACACAATGAAGGTTAAACTGTAAAAGAAAAGTAAACTGCAATGAATCCACGGTTCACGTGCGTGACGAACCGTGAGGGGGAGGGGGGGGTTGGATGGGGGGCGGTCCATACGGATCACGGATCAACTGCGGTCCGTTAGAACACTAGCAGTCATGTATCAAAGATATTATTTAAAAAGTTGTATTCCCAAGCGCCTTCATTGTGAATATGTATGCCACTCATCATTTCATTGACACTGTGTAATATTGTGGCTTTGGATCTCCGTGCCCTTTTAAGTCCAACATAATATGAATAGTGTGATATATATCTGCGACAGTCTAATATCGGCCAATTAAATCCGCCTACTGATAAATCTGATAAAGAAAGAGTTCACAGCGACTGGTTGTCTTTTGTTTGGGGCCAGCTGGTTCTCTTACAGATAAGCCACAAAGGGGATGGATAGCATGTGACATGTGAAAAGGACCTTTCGCTCACTTTTCAACCTGTCGAGTGACAGCAGGGGTAGAGATCAGCTTTAATTGCATGTGACGGCCGATCACGCTTGCAGGGACCTTCAAGGCTCACCTGAGAAAAGGGCGAGAAAGGTAGTGGGCGGAAAACATCGGATTGACACCCTCCCTGGAAGCTATTTGCTTGATTGCACCAGACCAACTCTTTGCATCACACAAGTCAAAACAAATATGTTTCGAGTGTGCTTAACACTCGTCGGCTCCTTTGAGTCAGGCAACTTAACCTCAGACTTTAATCCATTAATGCTTGCTTTTTGCTTCCGCAAGGAGAAGCTATCTGCATAAAAGTATTCATACGGTGCAAAAGAAGGGAGGAATTAGGGGATTTGGCTCTTAAGGAAGTCTCTCATCTGGTTGTTACTAGATTTTGGGTTTTTTTAAGCAACGAAGGCAAGGTTAGGGAAGCGACTGGATCAGAATCTGTTATTTAGGTGTACATTAATACATGGTCTTTCTGCCTTCTCACGAAGCAAAAGCACAGAAGTAAGAAAGACCGTGAAGGCAAGACGTAAGAATATAGAATGCCAAGAGAGAATGAGATGAGCGTATAGCTCCACATCCTTTGATCAAAGCTTGAGGAATTGAGGAATATTAGGTGACCATGCCCAAATGGTGGATTTTTGCATCGCTGTCTGTTTGAGGATGCTGGACATCTTTCAACAGGAGGATGGAGACTCAGGAGCATGTGTCCTTTGAACTAGGGATTATTAAAATCAGTAAAAAGCTCGATAGTAGAGGGGGGGAGAAACAACCCGATGATGGGTAAAGGGTGAGCAAAAAAGTAGATCAGTTAGAAGGAGATGAGAAAAAGAAAGTAAGGTGACTAGTGAGCAAAAGTCTATATATTCACTAAAAAACGTTAAAAAAGAGAGACCGACAAAAGGGAAAGAGGTCATTTAAGAGGGTTATTGGTGGTATCCTCAGTCATCGCTGGCTGAATGTGTCCTTCTACTGGAAAACTACATTTGGTTCAGTTCTTCCATCAAGGGATCAGCTCTACTAAAGTGTAATTTAGTAATAGAAGTAGTTCATGCAACCCTATGTACTGTTGTTGAGAAGGTTTTCTTAGAGAGATTAATTACCTTATTGCTTTTTAAAGGGTGCATTCTAATTTAGTGTATACATTGCGATATGCAATTGTATTACCTAGTAGTGATTGTTTTATCAGTAATTTCCTCTACTTAAGCGATGTTTACTTTTCTCACTATCATTATTAGACCCACATATCTTGTCCGATTGGTATGTTACTCTTATTTATTCATTGTGCACGAACCCCCTTTGGATAAGTACACTATAATCAAGTCTGTTTTTACTTTTATTACCGCTGTGACTTGAGGGGGAAGTTTGTACCTTTAGAAAATTCTACCAATACACTGAAGTAAAATATCTCCGTAGTCTTCCGATCTGTGCCGGTTGCCAACCAACACAAACAGAGAGTGAGGGAATTGCCTGGGTAACTAGAGGAAGGGAGGGAAAGAGAGCCATAATGATAGAAAGATAACGACAGCTACTTTACAAACACCAAGTCCCAACAGCACACAGCAGCAGCAGAGCTGTAACACAACAGCTTTGATAAACACCAACAAAATTGCAGCGATCAGATTCAATGGAGACTTGAAGCATGGAGGGCTTCATTAGACTTCATCAGTGTAGTTGGCAGTGGAAGGCAAAAAAGACATGGCTTGGATTCTGTCAGCCTCTGTTGTCACAACCAGACGTATTGCTGATAAGGTTATCTATGGAACCTCTTCAGGCGGCCTAACGGGGTACAGCCCCCTCATTAGCACTATACGTATTTATGTATACAGGGCCAGATAATTGAGAGTATAATTATCAGGCGGTGAGTTGCCACCTCCCTCCCCAACCGCACACTCAGCCCCAACTCTTTCCACCTCCTCCCTCCGTGGTTGCCAGTGGGGAGATAGCACAATTATCACCATGATGAATGACTCTCTTTGGTGTCCTCTACTCTTTGGCCCAGCCCCGTTCTATCACAGTCCTACCCCAACTATTACTATCAAAATCCAAGGTCCCGCTGGAAAAATCTGCTGTAATGCTTTATAGTTCAAAGGAATGTTATATTACATATTACACATATTACAATAGAAACAGAAAGAAGTACTATTCTTTCAGTGCAAAATCACCGAAAGCTCTCAGGATTGCAAACAATGCCAGTGGATGGAATGAGGCTGATACGAACATAACTACCAACATTTTATCATCTTCTGTGTAGGGGAAAACGTATTTCTTACAGAGAGCAATAGGGTTCAAGGGAACTTATGAATGTGCTACTATGTAACTAAAATAAAGGCTAGATATTGTGCAAATGATTGGCGTATTTACAGGAAGTATGGCATATTCACAGTTTAAATTGGCTACATGCAGCCCCTTTGATAAAGATAAAGGTTCAAAAATAGGAATGTGATATTCATTACGCCATATTGCCACATCAATAGAGAACAACATGTTCAAGTTCATGGGTGTTAAGGTCTTTATTGCTTCACAGCTTGAGACAAGCAGAGGTAGTTATTCTCAACACATTTGAACTCACTGTTCTGAATCTGAATGTAATTTAATTTACTATAATAAAAAATAAAAATTATGTAGCGCTGCAGCACATAAAATGCCAAGTCCAAGTGTTGTGGTGTTGAGCCCCTATCATTCATGAATTACATTCCATATTACTCTGGTCTGTGAGGGAAAATAGCATCTGTCCATGGCAGAACAAGAGGGTGGGGGCTCGGGGGACTTCCCCACATGCAGGGTCCAGCCTGTTAACTGCAGGGCTCCTCAGGGACCCAGGTTTCTGCTTTACTTCGACATATAGGCTAAAAAGTGATGATGAAAAGTGAATTGGAGAGTAGTAAGCAATAATGAGCTAAGCAGCTGTTTCTGAACACTTCTCTATGTGGTGCTGCCAAGTGGAAAAGAGCTGCTGCATCAACCTTTTTCCCTCATAAATGGTGCTATATTGTTTATTCCACTGCCAGAGAACAGGCAGCAAATGGGGACAGATAACATCCAGTTTTCTGTGACACTGCCAAAAATCATTTACCGTCACAAGCAAAAAAATTATTATTATCTCCCCAAAGTAAAGATGCACTGATCGATCGCCAACCGATCTTAAGCGGACGGTTTTCAGCTGATCGGCCAAACCGTCTAATATTTCAGATTTATATTTTTTGACAGTCACATTTACAAATATGTGTTGCATGATTTTTTTACATTAGAACACAGCGGCACACACCCACCCACCCACCCACACCCACCCACACATAATTTAAACTACTAATGCCAAGATTTTATTTTTTTTATAAATTATTTCCTAATAATTTGAATAGTGGGATTTATGCAAATAACCACAATAAATGACGAGAACAAAGTAAAATGATAACATTTAGAATGTTTGATGCTTTACACTTCAGAGTGGTAAACAAACGCATGTGTACCAGCTGCTATGACAAACAAAAAAAACAATATTAATCATTGATGGTCAGCTTTTTGTATTGGTGGCAAAAAAAGTGATGGAGGCATCTCTGAACCATGAGGCAAACATCTTTCCCATTATTCTTTAGCCAAATTAATTTGTTGTTCGCATTTCATTCTAATAAAGTGACTGCCTAACATTAAACATTTTATAGAGCTTAAGTCTGTCAAGTCAGCTGTTTATGGTAATTAAAGGGTCATTAAAAAAATAATAACAGCATGACAAATAGCCTTAAAGTCAGGTGCAAATCCAGCCTCATGGCAACCTGAACGACTACCCATAGTTAGTTGAGGAAATTAATATATTACTTTCACAGTCATTTTCATAAATTCATTTAACCTCCAATTATCCTGACTTGAGAGCTCATAACTGCATTTCCCCACATTGTCATTTGGGGTTCAACAGAGAACAAAGCCAGGGTCAGCATCAATTATAAAAAAACAATGGCCCACAGAGGCCCATAGTGAATTTAATTACAACCCCTAATGGAAAAAGGCCTGCCCAGAACTACTTCAAAATGCAATAGGGACAGAATCTAGGATTAGAGAAGGGAAGTTGCACCTATACACAAACATGCATCACATAAATCCAGGCAGTTTAAGCTCATATGCATGTTTGCTATCTAATATTTGAGAGTCGAAATCTGAATTTTGTCTCTGATAGTGTCTTGAAAAAGAAACTCACCAGCCTGAGTGTGCGGTGTTCCCCTTCAACCTTCATACTTTCTGAACAACCTCCCACTTGACCTGAGCAATATTAACATAAATGAGCCGAAAGAAAATAAATGCTGAAACCTGTCAGTAACAGACATGGATGAAGGGTTCTCACAGCTGAGTGAGATCAATTGTATTCAAATGAACGCAACAGTAGATACAGACCCTACATGGAAGCAGTGGGATAAATAACTGTGTTGGAGGGTGATGAGATGGCCCACCCTCCTTAAATTACAGAGCCTCAGCTGTCTTATCCAAAGTTCAGATTTTACAGATTCCAATTTGGGCTGACATTCAACATATCCATGGATTTCAAAAGTCTGGAAGACAATATTTTTGTTGTAAATTAGACCATTGTGGGACATAGTTTCAATGTCAATCATTTGTCCGAGAGTGCGAGTGTGATTGTTGAACGTGCATCTTGTGAGAAAGCGTGGTTAAGATCACATGGTTAAAGTTTGACTCTTTTCCTTCCCCTCTCTGCTCTAGTCACACTTGAAAGCAACTTCTTTGTGTCAAAATCCATTCGCTCTTGGTAAGCGCTAATGTACATCAAAGCGTGCCGCTTCCAAAGCCTTGTATGTGTGAGCATACAGCAGGTATCAGTAAAGAGGGTCGTGGAGAGAACCAACAATCTCTCTCTCTCTCTCTCTCTCACTTTCTTTCTCTTTCCCTCTCTCAGAACATGTTGATGTTGTACTTAACGTATGTTATAATTCCTCATTTGATGTAATTAATAACTAGACTTTATTCCCCCTATTAATTCATTGTTGTACAGCATAGCAAACAGCAGTCACCATCATACATCTTAAGAAATAACGTTTTTTTTACCCTCAGTGGTTGTAATGGTTTTTTTGCTTTTCATTTTGGGTTCGAGGGATGACTTTAGCATCTAAAAGCCTGTCAATATACTTGGGGATCACAGTCCGCCAGTTGCCAATTAGAGTAAATTTCAAACCAAACCAATTCTGGTTATCAGCCTTTAGTCCTGTTCTGATTTGGCAATATATTACACTTGTTAAAAAAGGTGTCCATTTTTGTTTTTATTTTGTCATTGAAATTATGCTCAATGCCATGAAAAAACTTAAAAAATGTTTTATCCAGAATTGTATTATAACAACTCTACTCTAGAACAGGAAATTAAACAGCATATTCTCAAACTACTCTACATATTAACATTCAACCTTGTTTCTCTCTTAAAAGCCCTTTTGGTACCTTTCACTCGTGCTGCAATTTTGTATAATTACATGTTGCCCATGAAACACATCGGTTTTATTTGTTTATTCATTTTGTTCCTGTAAAAGCCCATTAGCTACCGTTTTGGTGATTCTCATCCCAGTGCTTCTTTAACACTCACATGCGAACAAGCTATTTTGGCATCTTTTCACGTCAATAGTTTCTCTGCTAATGAGCTGCTGCTCTGAGTTGCAGGCATACATGATACATGTCCATGCTTGAATTGATGGATCAATTTCAGAAATATATTGCATCAAAGTATCAATTTACTGATTTACTTAACTGCTAAATTCAACAGAACTATTATGGCCACATGCCTAAAAAACCTAATGTTGACATTCAAATTCTAAATCAACGAAGGCTCTGCAGATTCTTTTTTATGTAAATAGCATGTGCATTCATTCTGTTTAAACCCTGTATTTCTGCAGATTTGCAGATAAATATAATGCTCCACCAGTATTAGTATGCTACGATTTGTTGAATTAGATTACTCTGGTGGCTGCGTAGTAGTGATGCGCAGGTCAACCCTCAATCCATAGGTACGCTTAAAATACTAGAAAACATCACAGGTTTGGGCGGGCAGGTCAAAAGGTGGAAAAGCAGCATTCTAGTTGTTATTTCCAAATTTCACAAGATGTTAATGAAATATTCTGCATCAATCCAAATTAGTTGCCTTTCAAAAACAACAGTTTTACAGGCACACACACGTGTAGGCTATTAACTGGGCAGTGTAGGAGCATTCTAACGTCACCATAAATTACATTTAACCACAAGAACAAAAACATCTATCATATATGAGCCATAGATATAGTTGTTTCATTTTGTTAAGGGTGATGATGTCACAAAATATGACGACAGACATTCGAAACTTAATTCAAAAACCTCAATAGAAGTGTTGGATGTATCATTAATGACATTCGGTGCAGCCCTACACATCTTGTAATTACAAATGTTCCCATTAAATTGTGCACTCTGCCTGTCTGAAGTCAGCAGGCCTTTAAAAAACAAACGCTTTCCTATGACATGGCCCCTTCACCACAGAGCTAGCACAACGAGACATTGATTTGTTAGTTCAGTCATCTTAAGAGTCTTAAAATCAACTACAAGAGAGAGAGACCTTTACATTCCCACCGACGTGCTAGATAAAAGGAAATACGTCGCTGCAATGGCAGTCAGCCATAATGACCCAATTAACGGCACTCAATCCAAAAGAACATCTCTGAGAATAAATGAACACTGAACAAATGAATATCTTTATGCTCGCCCTCTCCATTGCTCACTATTCATCGACCACTGCTCTCTCCCTGATTCCCTCTTGTACCGTTTCTCCACTCCTTACCTCTATCTCAATTCTCTCCCACTATCTCTCTCCTTCTCTCTCTCCATTTCAAAAGGACAAATGTTTCCTGCAGTCACTGTAGCACTGCATTGGAATTCTGCTCTCAATTTAGCCAATAGACAGGCAGCAGTATCTGCTTCCAGCAACCACACAGCAATCTGACACAGTTCACAGAGAGAGGGAGAGGACGCCTGAAGAAATAAAGGAACTGAGAAGTATGAGAGATAGACATTAAGAAAGAGAAACAGACAGACAAACAAACCTAAATGAAGGCTTTTGTTTTTGATTGGCTGCTTCAGAGAGCAGAAGACAAAACAATACAGCTTCTCGAGCTGGTAAAGACTTTGCTAGACTTTCTACATCAAAAACACTTAAAGGCTTTGATCAAATTCATGGCAGCATGCAGATTTTTTATTTTTATTATCATTTCTTTATTACTTCAACTATCAAAAGCAATACTCAAACAGAAAATGTAACAAAATATTCTGTGTGGGTTAATATCTTTTTTTCAGCATTGTCAAAGCTTATCTCTGGGTGCCAAAAAAATGCAGTACTTTAAACAACTGGCACATAACTGCTGGCAAAGTAGTTATCTACCTTTTGAAGATCCAGTAATTACAAGTAATTTCGTCACACAGGATGAAGCAGGAGCTAGAGAGTCTACTGCTTATTATGGGTTATGCAAAACATTATCACTAGTACATACTGTATAATGGCAAAAATTGGAGATAATGTTGGATCAACCCCAAGCCCAATACAAATGATCAAGATAGAGCAAGCAATTTCAGACGGCTGCATAGAGAATGAGGGAATTCAGAAGCAAGGTGTGGAGATGACAACAGTTTGAAAGAGAGGAGGGAGATAAGTGCAGTGGGAGGAGAGGCGGGAGTAGAAAGTGCTGACAGCGGGTAAAGGTGAAAGAGAGATAAGTGGAGTAGGGAGTGAACTCTGGAGAGAGAGGGGAGGAGGGAGGTGAGGAGAGACGGAAAGCCCAGATAGCCTTGAGAAGAGATGGTGTGAGGTGGGTGAAGGAAATGCTGTGGGACGAAGAGAAACAGAGAGGCGGATGAACGTAAAGCAGAGGGGGGAAAAAAAAACGTAGATATGGAAATGGTATGCGTCAGTGAAGGAGGGAGCCAGAAGTGTAAAACAGAACAGAGTTTGACATGAGCTGACAGCACAGGAGCACATCCCAGGAGCAAATGAAGGGAAGAGCAGGGTGTACACCCGAGACAATAGGTTTGGGAAGAAAGTAAAAAAAGAAAGAAAAGAAAGCCAGTAGAAAAGCAGACCTAAAACATGTGATTTTGCATTTGAAGTATTCTGTTTAGAGATATTCAGCACCTTTGATGATAAGAATTATAAAAAAAAAAAAATACCAGCCACATTCAAAGTAGCACCTGTGCCATGTCTAAATTTATTGTATGAGTCGCATAATCGGAAGGTCACCGGTGCCTGTCGTGGCGGCAACCCGAGAACCCGGTGGTGGACACCGGAAGTGAGGAAAGCCGTCAAACTGAAGAAGGAGGCCTTTCGGGCCTGGTTGGCTCAGGGGTCTCCTGAAGCAGCTGAGAGGTACCAGCAGGCCAGAAGGGCTGCAGCTGCGGTGGTCGTGGACACTAAAACTTGGGCATGGGAGGAGTTCGGGGAGGCCATGGAGTGGGACTTTCGGTTGGCCTCAAGGAAGTTCTGGAAAACCATCCGACGGCTCAGAAAGGGAAAGCAGGGCTTACCCCAGGCTGTGCTCAGCACGGAGGGGGAACTGCTGACCCGGACAGGGGACATCGTTGGGCAGTGGAAAGAGCACTTTGAGGAACTTCAAAACCCGGCCAACATGTCCTCTAGAGAGGAGCAGCACCTGAAGACTCGGGGGGTGGGGGTCGCATCCATATCCTTGGCAGAGGCCACTAAGGTAGTCAAAAATCTCCTTGGTGGCAAGGCGCCGGGGGTGGATGAGATCCGCCCTGAGATGCTTAAGGCGCTGGACATTGTTGGGCTGTCTTGGCTGACACGCCTTTTCAATGTCGCATGGGGGTCGGGAACAGTGCCCATGGACTGGCAGACCGGGGTGGTGGTTCCCATTTTCAAAAAGGGGCACCGGAGAGTGTGCTCGAATTATCGGGGTATCACACAACTCAGCCTCCCGGGTAAAGTGTATGCCAGGGTGCAGGAAAGGAGGCTCCGACCGATTGTCAAACCTCGGATTCAAGAGGAGCAGTGCGGATTCCGTCCCGGTCGTGGAACAGTGGACCAGCTCTTTACCCTCGCAAGACTACTGGAGGGGTTCTGGGAGTTTGCCCAACCAGTCTACATGTGTTTTGTGGACTTGGAGAAGGCCTTCGACCGGGTCCCTCGAGGGTTTTTGTGGGGGGTGCTGCGGGAGTATGGGATGCCGGACCCGTTACAGCGGGCCATCCGGTCTCTGCACGAGTGCAGTAGGAGCTGTGTTCGTATTCTCAGCAATAAGTCAGATGCGTTCCCGGTGGGTGTGGCCTCCTCCAGGGCTGCCCTTTATCACCGGTCCTATTCGTGACTTTCATGGACAGGATATCTAGGCGCAGCCGGAGGGAGGAGAACGTCGGGTTCGGGGGTCTCGGGATCGCCTCTCTGCTGTTCGCAGATGATGTGGTACTGTTGGCCTCTTTTGGACCATGACCTCCAGCATTCACTGGGGAGATTTGCAGCAGAGTGTGAAGCAGCGGGGATGAGAGTAAGCACCTCCAAATCTGAGGCCATGGTGCTCTGCCGGAAACCGGTGGATTGCTCCCTCCGGGTGGGGACGCAGTGCCTACCGCAAGCGAAGGAGTTCAAGTATCTCGGGGTGTAGTTCACGAGTGAGGGTAAGATGGAGCGGGAGATCGACAGACGGATCGGTGCGGCTGCAGCAGTAAAACAGGCGCTGCACTGGACCGTCTTGATGAAGAGGGAGCTGAGCCAGAAGGCAAAGCTCTCAATTTACCGGGCGGTCTACGTTCCGACCCTCAGCTACGGTCACGAACTTTGGGTCGTGACCGAAAGAACGAGGTCTCGGATACAAGATGCCGAAATGAGTTTTCGCCGTAGGGTAGCCGGGCTCAGCCTTAGAGATAGGGTAAGGAGCTCGGACATCAGGAGGGAACTTGGAGTTGAGGCGCTACTCCTTCGTAGCGAAAGGAGTCAGTTGAGGTGGTTCGGGCATCTAATCAGGATGCCTCCTGGACGACTCCCGTTAGAGGTTTTCCAGGCACGCCCAACTGGTAGGAGGCCCCGGGGAAGACCCAGGACACCCTGGAGGGATTATATCTCCCAGCTGGCCTGGGAATGCCTCGGGATCCCCCAGAACGAGCTGGAACGTGTTGCGGGTGAGAGGGGAGCCTTGGTCGGCCTGCTAGGCCTGCTGCCACCACGACCCGACCCCGGATAAGCGGATGCCAATGGATGGATGGATGAGTCGCATAATCCCTACGATTTTTTTTTTTTTACAATTTTGACAGTAGAAGACTGAAAATAGCAACATGACTGCCTTTTCAGAGAGCACCTTGTCCTCCTTCCGATTAGCCCTCACTGGGTCTACACCCTAACTATTAAACCCTTCTAGAGCACAAATATCTTACTGCCTCACACCAAAGAAACAAGACACATGTTACTTCACTGCAAGGGTCAAAAGGTCAAGAAGAGACTATTTGTGTATAATTTATACACGTCAGAACTGTACAACTCACTTTACAATGCAGAACTTCTCATATCACTGACCCCTTAGAGATTTAATTTTAACAAAGTGACCACAAAACCCCAAAGCTCAATCTCAAACACCTCATGACATACGACAGATTGAATAACAAAGCAAACAGATAGATCATTCTACCTACAGCAGATGTATTCTAGCTTTACCAAGAGTACTGCACAGGAACACTGCAATGAAACCAGGGTAGAGCAGGTACAGTGGTACGGTTCCTTACCTTCCTTGCAGTACTTCCCCTTGAAGCGGGTGTGGGTGCAGTCACAGTGAACTTCTCCATACTGAATAGAGCAAAACCCTCCATTGAAGCACGGGTTCTGTTTGGTGCACAGGTACTCCAGGTCGCTCTGAATGCCTTGGCTATTTAACAAAGTGGGAGGCATCTCCCCCACCTTCAGATTGGAGATCAAGCCCAGGAAAGGTGGCTCGTACTTCACCGTACTTGAAGTCAGAGCTGAGAGGCGCACGTCAGGCGGGATCCCGCCCACAAACAGGTCACTGACCACTGCCATCTCCTTCCTCTTGGACTTGACCTCAGCCACTTTTGTCTCACCATCTACCATCAGGAGGGTCTCACGGAAGTTGCGGGTGAGCAAGACCATGTGCCAGCGGTCATCATTCACACGTGTCTCCATGTGCAAGGTGGCCGGCTCGGCACAGTGAATGGCAAAGCGCAGTTGGAGGCGCCCACCAGCAATCAGAAGCTCCAAGAAGTCACAGTTGCCACCGTCATCCAGGTAGAGTACCAAAGCTTTGCTGATGTTGGTCTTGAGACTGAAGCTCAGCTCACCCACTGATCCGGCTTCCCAGCGTCCGTAGCGTGCCCACTGGCCAGGTGCCCCACCAAATTCCAGCATCTTCACTGTAGTGAGCAGACTGAAGAGGGCCAGAGGCCACAGGGGCCAAAACAGGAATCTTAACCCCCTTGTCATGCTCCCTATTCCCAAGTTTCCCCTTCTCTACTTGATGCCGTATAGGTCTAATGAACCCTAGAGGTAAGGCCTACTTTCACTGTGGCTAACAGATTTCAAATGTAAACAACAAGTATTATATATCACTTAACTGGGAGATCAAGCTCACTGGGTAAAGTAACCCTCACAGAGACCCCACTCCAATTTTCCTGACGAATCAGCAGTTTTCTTTCTTCCCGTTCTCTCTGATGCTTTAATTTTTGTCCTTATCCTGACTCTCTCCTTTGTCTCTCCATCAGTTGGTGCCCCTGGGACTTAGAGGAAAGGAATAAGGAATAGCGGGAGAGTAAAAGAGGGGAGGATATGATTATTTCAACACTGCTGTTTCTTCAAAAGCCCCTTGGTCTATCCTGGACCGAAAATAGAATCTTCGTCTTTAGAATCCAGATCTCAGTACAATTTCCAGGAAATTTGAGCTGCCGCCAAAAGCTTGGGGGAAGAGTTATCAGATTGTGATCTTTCTTTAAGGGAAGGGAAGAGAATGAGCGAGAGAGTGAGGGAGGGAGGCGAAGAGTAGACAGTATCAGAGTCTGCTGGTGTCTGCTGGAGCATACGATGCTTTCATGGTCTCAGCGTAAACCCATTCTTTTCTTGTAACTTGAGGACTACAAAGCTCTATGCCGGAATGGGTCCCATCATTATGGTGGCAGGTCGGGATCTGGAAAAAAAAACACACAAAAAATAACAAATGTAAATTACATATAAAACATGTTCTAGTGCATCTCCTCTCAACTAAACAAAAATATCATATAAAAATGTGACCCATGCCCAGTCAAGTTAATCAGCAGTTATTCATTTTTACATGCCATTTAATCTCTTCTCTTTCATTATCTTTGCCGGTAGTTTGCTTTCACCTGCAGTTTTAGACACCTTGTAATTTATATAAAATTCCCTTAGTTTTTTTCATTTGAAAGCTGACACTTTTATTAAAAAAAAAAAAAAAAAGAGAGCAATAAATAAGCTTTCTGAGTTTTGCATAGCTCCATACTTCCCAGAGGGGCCTGAGAAATATGAATGTCTTATTTCATCTGCTCCCTCTCAGTCATGCCGATAGATGTCAACTAATGTACTGAACCCTAACATAATGGTTTCATATGCAGTGAAGATAGTAGTCATCCATACACACTTTTTGGCCAATCAGCAATAGAGTAAATTGATAAATCACACCTTTCCACTGTGGCACATGCACACAGACACACACACACACACACAATGAACATGTATATGCAAACACACACGTCATTAAATCAAATGCGATTCAGAATGGAGTGCTGCGGAGTCAATAGCTGTCTGAACAGCCAGTCTTGACCCTGGGGCTGGGCCTAATCCCTCGCCATTATTTCTTGAGTGAGATCTAATTTCCATCACAAACAGTCTACAATTAAAGCTAGGCTCACTCCCTGCTCATGCTCCCTTGTGCTATCCTGCCTGGCTTCAAAGTGACAACAGCGATGATGCGAGCATACAAGCAGGGGAGGAAGGGAAAGTGGGAGAAAGAAAGGCTGCCTTATCATGTCAGACGAGCGAGGCTTAATGTCGATGGAGTAAGATGAGGGAGGACAGAGTTGTGGGAAACAGAAGAGAAATAATATTTGAGCTTTTTTTCTCCACGTTTGTTCATATTGGCCATCAAGAGAAAGCAATGCCTTTGACAGGGAAAATGGGTCTTGCATCATACCAAAAATACAAAATAAAAACTACTAAGATTCACAGGGTCTAACATCACATCGATGTCGACTAGGATAACAGGCTAGCTCTTGAATGCTCATGTTGCAGTTTCACGTCATCATTTTATCATATTAGACATTTGAGGGAAATCTTCATAATTAGCATCTGAATCATTGCGTTATGACCACACTATTTTAAAATCAGTTCAACTTTGAGTGCAAGTGGACATTTGTGCCAAATTTGTAGAAATTTGCTCAAGGCTTTCCTGAGACATTGCTTCACAAGAACGGGACGGACGTGAGGTCACAGTGACCTTGAACTTCGACCTCCAAAATCCTCCCCCCTCCCCCAAAATAAATCCATCCAGGTCTTCCTAAGATATCGCGAGAATAGACTGGACTCATGGACAACGCATAGAAACGTCATCATAGCCACAGCTATTATTAGAACACTGCACATATTAAGGATGCAACACTTCTGATACCAGTATCGGGGCTGATATCGGGCTCAAGTATTCGTAAAACTACTCAGATACAACCGTACTCGATACCACTACGGCAACGAGATGTCCGTTGAGCCTAATAAGCCTCCCAGCCTCCACTTTATCAATTAGTTTAGCTGAGAGATTGTCAGCTGTGTGTCTGACTGGCATACTCTCTGTTTCTGACAGTCTATTGCAATCCTGGTCGAGAGCGAGCGAGAGAGAGAGAAAGAGTGTGTGTGTGTGTGTGTGTGTGTGTGTGTGTGTGTGTGTGTGTGAGAAAACTTTGAAGTTCTCAGTAACTTCATAGCTGCGGAGCGCACAGTGTGTGCACAGTTGGTTGATGGCCTCATAGTAAATTATATTTTAAGTAATTTCACAGCTATAACAAAAGGATAAAACTGTGATTGATGTTTGCACATGTTGTCCTCTCATTTACAAACATGCATGCACATATGTATGATAATGTAAGTGACCAGACATGAGTCACAGGATTCATTAGTTGTGAGAAGAAACTTAAGTCATGCTCAGAGACAAGAGTAATTCTTTTAAACTGCAAATTTACATATGCAGGAATATACGAACACCTAATTATACTGAAACAAAAACTTCCCACTAATATGCAGACATGCAATATACTGCATCATGAGCCAACCGCCTGCTCTTTTATACACAAGCTAAATTACCCACCACCCACACACACAGATCATGACATTGTTTTAATTGCCATTATGAAGATCAACAAAACCATGATAAACCCCCTGAACACTTTGGGACCCAAAGAATTGCATTTTGTGAACAATTTGAGAGCTTGCGCTTGATTAATCAACCATTCTCTTAACCACATCTGTTTCCCTTATGGGTAAATAGATTTGGAAGACTCCCTGGCTAAATTGAATATTCATCGGGTTATTTCTGTCTGTTGGGGATCTCTAGCGCTACAGACAGAAGCAGTGTTTCCAGCTCCTTTCACCGTGCTGGGTTTATGAAGGTTTACTTTGTTGAGTTTCAGTGTATCCTCCATGCATTGTGTTGCTAGTTATTAGGGAGTATTGGCCCGCTCGCCTGATGGTACTATTAAATCCCAAGGACACTGAGGAAACATAACAAGCCTCAAGAGCTAACTAGAGCTCCGAGGGTTGTGCGTGCAGGGTCGTGATTGATTTTAGTTGCATGTGCAGCTGTCTGCATTTAGCAATGCAACTGTCCTTCTGCAACAGTGTGTGTCTATCTGGTTACAGTGTGTCTCTATTAATGCCTGCATTTGGGAATACGATTTTTGTCACAGTTGTAGTCCACAATGTCTTTTCTGCTGCATTTGGTCGCCGCATTGTTTCACAAGTGACACGTACAATCCAGCTTTAATTCACAAATAACAATTCACCCAACTTCTAGAGTGACATCACTCTGCCTCAATTCTTCCCTCAAGAGCAAGCTGGTAGAGCGGGCGTCTCTCTCTCTCTCTCTCTCTCTCTCTCTCTCTCTCTCTCTCTCTCTCTCTCTCTCTCTCTCTCTCTCTCTCTCTCTCTCTCAATTAGAGACCAATAAAAGCCAACAAATTATCTGAAACAAAATCGACAGCTCTCTTGCTCACAGTGCTTGGCTGAGCTGCAGCAGGGCTGTGCGACTTGACTGAGAGAGCAATCTGTACTCCGCCTCCAACACCCTGACCCGACTTCTTGTCCAAGTGAAGCTCTGCAACCCTCAGGCTAACTGCATGGTCATGTGAGCCACCACCGACCCATTTCTCCTCACATCATACCTTGGGGAATGTTGGCACAATCTTGACAGAAACTCTGCTCAAACTCTTTACGAGTCTTTGGTTATATCCACACCATAGTGGAAACTGACGATTTTTATTTAATTTTTATTCGCTCACTAGTGACTATAGTGAATCTATAATCTATCACACTATAATGGTAACTACAAAAGAATTGCATTTTTACTGTGCTGCAAAATTGTCTGTACTTATCTGAATGCTCAAATTAGAGGTACCTGGAAACTGCCATGACAATAAGTGCATGTTAAATAATACATTTTAGTTGTATGCACAAACTTTAAAGTAAGACAATAAGACAGTGACTTTTTTTCTTCAAAATTAATTTACCAAATCTGAGGAAAGGCCAGAATTCAATCAAATCACCAAGGTACAGACGATAACCAAAGTATGGCATAAAAGTTTTTGTTGCCTTGGCCCAAGGTCTTCAGAGTCCCTCCAGACCAGACTACACTCGCTGTGTGATCATGTGCCAGACTTTCATCTTCCTACTTCCGCAAACGGTCAGCTCACATACATTCAGGTAGTGTCCCGTTTGAATTATTTCACTGCCCGCTAGTTCTACATAGAGTTTAATGTTGTGCATTTCAAATGATTTTTTTTTCTCCTTCGTGGTGACACATTCTTTTGAATTGTAAATATGACACTGAAACACTTTTCAAGTGCAATAAAAACAGCTGAAGCATATGAAATATTTAAACAGTACAAAAAAAAGGAATAGGATAGAGGTAGCTCACACAAATATTTACACAAGCAAATAGTTTTCCTATGCACAAACATACCTACGCATATGCATTATACACACACACACTTTCCACATGCCAACAGACACACACACACACACACACACCATATCCTTGTCAGGCAGGAGCCATTAATCCTGGCCCGTGAGAAGCTCAGCAGTGTACCATCCGTCAGCATGAGGCTGCTCCTGCCGCTGCTGTGCTCTAATTAACCAGAGAGGCACGCTGGGCCACTTTTAATATTCCTGGTCAAGATGGAGAGCAAGGATTTAAAACAAGAAGTGGTGGGAGAGGGAGTACAAGAGAGTAAAATGGGAGAAGGCTGATGCCGAGACACTGAAAATCAAGGATGATGGGAGTAAGATGGTGAAAGGAGATAGAAGGAATGGCAGGAATATAAAACCTGTCTGTGTTTCAATGGTTATTATTAGCAAAACTAGGAAGCAAATACAATAGACAGCACAATTTTTACACTAGTCCGTTCATGTCCTCAGGTAAAGTCAGAGTGGTTTGACATCAGGTAGCTAATTAGTAAAAATGTTGGTACCTAAATGCATTTTTACAATTTCCAATGAGTACAGGCTAATTTCTGACAGGTAATAAGGTCAAGAAGTGCAGAGGAAGGTTTCACATATTTCATGGAGGGAACGTTTACAGTCTATGCCACCTTGTCGATTAAATGTCAGATTTCTTGATTCAGAAGCCATGTACGAGATTCATTCTTGAGGGCAGTTGTAGTGCATCTTTCCTACTAGGATATCCACATTTCTGAAGTCTGAAATCACTGGAATGCAGCCCAAGGTTGAAGAGACAGACTTATGACTCATGGATTGAATGTAGGAAGAATTAAAAAAAACTCTGAAATGTAGGTGTGTTCGGTTTTACGAAGGATAAATGAAGACACCTTAAGGTGAAGCGCAAGTCAAATGAACTCATCACTGTTGCGAAAGCCAAGCTCTACAACGCAATCCTCCAGTCATGTAGGATTCCAGACAGTCCTCTCTAACACAGGGCTGAGCAGGCCTTTATTCTACATCAAACTCCAGCCTTTGATCAGCTGTAGTCAGCTGTAAGCCGCTAGTGACTACCTCTAGCTGTTAGTGCTAACTGCATTTAGCCCTGATGAGGAGATGCTAATGAAACAGATCAAGGGCTTTAGCCTTGCTGTGCGATTAATAATTACTTTACCAGGACTCCTTGCTGCTCCTTTTGCTGTGACACCTTGGCAAAGTAAATCATGGGGAGTAAATTAACTTGCTCCGAAAGCTAAACTGTTGTGATGAAATGAGAAGGCAGTCATAAAGGTCCAGTTGGGGAACCGTATAAAGGAGATGTAGTGATCGATAGCCACACATACTGTACAGCGGCTTGCTTTAGACTCTACTCGGTTCTGCAGTAACAGGTCACTCAAATGTCTCCTTCAGTCCATCAATAACCACTAGCTGGAAATAAAGAAGACTTTTTAAGGGGAGACTGAGTGGGAGTCTGGCTAGTCAGAGATCAGTTACATAAGACACAGTGGACTTGCCTCTGTGGATGGCACTACTGACAGACAGCATCACAAAAACAAAAAAAAGACAACAGGACACATAAATGATGGAAATGGACACACGAAGACACACAGAGCCACACATGCTGCACCAGGACAGCAAGGGACACCAGCGGCAAGAGGAGGCAGGCATTTTCGGAATTAGCAAGTCACGTCACTCCAAGACATTATTGCATCCATAATAAAGCCAACAAAATGGCCGACAAAGGGAGAGAGGATCAGGGAGGGAGAGAAAGAGCATTAGGGACATAAATGAAAAAAAACCGTCAGTGACACTTAGCTCAATGCTACTTGAGAGGCAGTCACGCAGCAACACATGCACTCACACGCATATCAACCTCCACACAACGGCCCGATTAGATCTGCCAGCTTCATCATACTGCAGTGCAATGTAAAAATCACATTGTGAGACAGAGGAAGAGAAAGATTGACAAGAGTTTTTGCACACATACGGTCACACTACACTATGGCTGCCTGCTCATTCAAGCTCTAAATACCTTCTTGCTTGTCCTTCCATCCTCCTTTTTCCTCCCTGTTTGACACTATCCTCCTCATAATGCCTCTCATTTCCCATCAAGCCTCTCCCTCCCTCTTTAATGTCGTCGTTCAGTTTATCCAGCCATCATCACCATCCCACTTTGGTTCCACCTACTTCCAAACCTATAGAAGTGCAAGAGCTCGCGGACTACAGGTGCAGCCAGGGTTGAATCCCAGTGAATCCGACCACAGTGCATACTAAAGCAGAATGAAATGGGGGTTTTGTTTGCGCCCCGGGTTCAGTTCTGTCATGTTATCAATATTGTGTGGTGGTGATAGTGGTCCCATATGAATATTAGTGTGTGCCATTGGAGTATCGATGGTGAAGATTACTTTATTTTCAATACCTGATGGGAGGGGGGGGGTGCCCTTTTGTATAAACAAAAGGTACATATAGAAGAACCAATTAGAGCCACAGGTGATACATATGTGAGTGTGTCAAAGGCAGCTCTGGGCATCTACAGTATGTTTACAGTATACAAGTTTAGATATCTGTAAGTGCTGTTTTCCTCTTTCCTTGAGTGAGATACTGAACCCTTACCTGTTCAACCGCTCTAAGTGGCTTTGCATGTGTGAAATGTAGAATGTTTGCTGGGGGCATGTGGCCGATTAAGTTTGTGTGTGCGAGCGCGTGTGTGTACCCCGCAGCATGCGTGTGGCTGCGTCGGTGCCTGAAGATGTTTTGGTAGGAAGCACAAGGCTCACTGGCCAGGCCTCCAGACTCTCCCGTTCCAATTAACCAGCCCAGCAGCCTGCAGCTCGACTGGCCTTATCTGGGAGAAAAGAGAGAGTCAGAGAGAGCCAGAGAGAGGGAGGGAGGCGGAGGAAGTGATAGAGTGAGACAGGACAGAGGATAGACGGAGGGTTTGAAGGCAATAGAAGAAGAAAGTAAGGCTTGAGAGAGCAAAAAGAGTAGAAAACGGAATAAAGGGTGAACTCGCTCCACAGTGCTTCTGCAGATGCCTGCTTGCTTAATATCTTCCAACTCCTATTCCTTCACCCAAAGACTATGAATACACACCCTTTCCCTCGCTCCTTCCTTCATCTTCTCCCCATCAGTACAAGGGAAAACCATCTTGGTAAGAAGCAAAGACATGCCAGAGCCTTGATGTGGAGAGCAACTAACTAAAAGTGTGTGGATGACAAAGGAATTGTGTCTATTTAAGATGAAAACTCTGTCCTGTCAATATAGCCATCGTCAGGTAGAGGGTGGAAAAAGGACTCATTCAGCAGCAGTCATTTGTTGTACACGCATTATAACCAAAAAGCTCTGACGTGTCAAACCATAGTCAATCAGAATGAATTATATTCCTTTGATTAAGATTGCAGATTTTATTGCACTGCAAAGAGGAAAGAGAAGTGCTTATTCATCTAGCTGATCATAAAATGTGCTCATTTCTAAAGCCTTATTTTTAGTATCCTAGAATATTTGTGTTGAAAAATTGAAGTATTCTGGATCACCGAAAACACAAGTGGGGTGAGTAACAAAGATACATTAAGAATCTCTGTCCCGCTTAAGCTTATGATATGAATACAAATTATTAAATGGAATGCCTCGTGGACGAATACACCATGGTTCTCGCCCACAAATCAAAAAGTACAGTATTTTGTGAAACAAACTGCCCCACATTAATTAGAAACTGAGTCTGTCTCATCTGAGTCAACAGTTAAACATATCCGCTACTCTTCCACCAGTCAAATTGTCACACGTTTGCATCTCAATGAGGCTTATTTCACATAAATGTGAACCACTTGGCTCTTTTCTGTGCACACAGGACCTTTAAATTGTGTTTGCATTTCACACCAACAATTATGCGACAACTTGAGATTGCCTCTAGAAGATTCCAACAACAAAAAGGGACCATTAGCTGCAGTATATACTGGCAGCAATCTCATCCTTCCTGCATGTTAGTTGGGGTAATGGCAGGCGCAATTAAAGGCAATTTCTGGTGCTTGAGTAGCCAATGACAAGAAGCATTTCAGCAGCAGCCAACCAACCTATAAAAGGGCAGTGACAACAGCAAGTGTCTTGGAACACAGCTATTGCTTCTTTTTCTTCCTTCATGGGCCCACCTGCAATTATTAAAGAAATTGGCACACTCATATATACATATATATATATATGTTCCGTTCAGAACATGGTGGCTTATGTTGGTAACTGTAATTTTTCGCTAAAAATTAAATAAATAACAGCCATCTCACCTATGGTTAAAACTGATAACTTGTTACCTGAGTTGAATGGCGCAGGGTTAACACTGCAGACCGCTACAGTTAATGTCTCATACTACACTGCTTATCGCAGTCAGCCAATAACAGTAGGCTTGACTGGAGAAACTGTCATGACACTAGTTTGATACATCCTCAAGCATCTTTTTCTTCATGATATTCTACAAAAATCAAAGCTTACATTTTGGACAACATATTCACCAATGCTGATATGTCTGTTATGGACTTAAAAATGTCGAACCAATAATCAATTGGGCTCTATAAATTACAAACCAGTTTGCCATCTCGTCCATGGATCCGACACCCTGCATTGCAGTGCAAAATGTTGTTTTTTGAAAGGCTCAACGGCACAAAATTTGGATGGAAGCTGAATAGTGACTTTTGGACTCAGGACTGACAATCACAGACGAAGATCATTGCTCGCTGTGTGTATGAGAAGGAGAGTGACGGAGAGAGGGAATGAGAGGTTGGATAATTGCACACAAGTTACTAATAACAATAATAATTTGAGTGTCACTGTTATAAATGAAGCTAAAAAAAGCATCGAACCATCAGGTACAGCCGTAGTTATGAAAATGTTTTGGAATGTGATGTTAAAGATGAGATAATGGCCTAATGTTAAATGGAACAGTGTTGTGATATTGTCATACCAAGTACAGACACACATGCTTTTAAAAGAGAGCTGCTGTTTGAATAGAGGACACACTGTTATTAAATCAATTTATTTTTCGTCATGTTTAGTACGGGTGTCACAATTTTCGATTCCAATTCAAAAATACATCGAAATGAGCTTTTGATTTCGACCTTCAAAGTCAAAAGCATGATTGTCCATTCTCGCTATATATTTCTTTCTCTCCACCCCCGCTTCCCAAGGAAATAAACAATCCTAAAAACAGCGAAGCTTACCGGTAGCCTTTAGCTGCACTTTGCAACACAATAGCCAGTGCTGCAGTCGGAGATGACGAAACAGAGCTGGAAATCCTCCCGCTTCACTGAAGTCATTGGTGTGACAACATTTAGCCTTCCCTGTGATTTATGTAAACAACGAACGTATCGATGAAGATTTAAAGACTGCAGCAACCAATGGAGCACTCTTCAGGAATCACGACTCCATCCTCTAACAATGGCACAGCAGTCAGTGCTGAAAACAATATTTTAATAGAAAAATATATAAGATATACAAATAAAAATGATCGCCAAACTCTACTTTAAACAATATTACTGATTTAAATGCCTGAACACATTGTGCATTCAGCTACACAAATCTAGTGTGGTATATTGTGTCCCTACAGACGTTGCTGCTTGTTCATGTCTGTAAAATGGAGGTACAGAAGCTACCACTATCAAATAACATTTTCCTTAAGCTTGGAGCAAGTCCGAGATTCATGAATATAATACCTAATTTCATCTATTAGGGGCATGACTGTGCTTTGTGAGCGTGTGCGTTGGTGTATGTGAGGCTGGCGGGTAGGATTGCTTTGCCTTCTCACCCCCAATGAATTATGGAAGAATCAGACAGGAAAAATGAGAAGGACAGCAGATAGAAAGTAAAGGACGTGAGATAGAGCAGAGAGGGAGGGACACTGAGGCCCACGTAGCAATTCAGAGCAAATTGGCTGTGGTAAATGACAGTCGATTACCATCTTAAATATACTGTCAAAAAGCAATTTGCTACACTCGTGCCATGGGCCTGATATTTGCACCTTATTAAGGAGGCTGGCCTATATTTTAAGAAGCTAACCTCCTAACCTCCCTGAGCTTCCATTTACCCATAAGGTACCTGTGTATCCGTCTAACAGAGGTCGTTTGGGATTTTGAGTGAAAAAGGCTGCTGAATAGAACTGGAGATAGAAGGCAGACTGTGGAAAAGGTCTATAACATATCAACAATTAAAACACAGAGGCTAAATAGGCCTTGTGATTGTGTTTTTGACATTCATCACTATGATGGAAGTTTGATTTAAAAAGGATATGAAATGCTCTTTCATACAGAGAATGATGATGCATTGTTACTCAGCAGAATACCAAATATATTAATTTAGCCAAGGAGGTGTCAAGAAGGGAATAATGAAGTAGGAAAATGTAATTCATTTTGTTGGATAAAATTCTATTGGCTGTCTGCAGCTATTATAAAAATACCATTAGCGACAAATCTTATTCAAAGGAAACCTGCAATTATTACCAATCTCTTTAATGTTTATTGGCTTTTAGACCGCATAGCTTGTCAACTCAGCGGGTGGAAGACACATAAACTTTGAGAAAATATCACAGCACCTGCAGATTTGTAAATTGTATTGACATTTCAATATCCCAGCTAAAGCTGATGGACGGTCTTTTTGTTGCAAACATTTTAAAGGAATCAAAAGAAACACAAGTGACCTGGGGACCGGCTGAAGCAATAAGCCGGAGTCTGGATATTCTACTCAACGTTCCAGCTTAGCGATTTTCATTGACGTTGGGGCGCCAATATTGACTATTAAGAGTCGAGGCCCACCGATAACTGCAGCAGGTGAGCAATGTGTTTAATTTTACAGACCTTGTAGACTCGCTGAGCTCATTATTGGCCTCTCAATTCACTCACTGCACTTCCTATGGTGGCATATTGATCTAGGCAATATGGTTGAAAGCAGTGTCTTACAAAAAACCTCTCATCCAGCTTCTCTCGTGTAGTTGGCAGTACCAACTCTGTCTCTCTCCAGCTCTCTTCCTTCTTTTGAGGAGAAAAGAAGGAAGTAACTAAGAATACCTGATGAAAAATGGAACTGACCCTGCTCCGAAAACATTGATTCAGTTCAGCTCTAAATCTGTGGGAGCTGGAACATGCACAGGCATGCGGTGCCGCTTTGTGACTCAAAGAACAAAGAAGTGGCAGCAATTTGGTTTGAAACAATACGAGGCGACACACCGCTTCGTCTGTGCACATACACACATGGACACAGACACATGGGGAGCTGTGAGAAAGGGGACAGAATATGCACATATTTGCAAGCCTCAGGGCAGAAGTAGGTTAAGCAGAAGAGAGAGGAGACACAGGCTGGATTGGGGGGGGGACTGCAGCTGAAAATAAAGGATCAGATTATGTAAGTGCTGCTAATGTTCACTCTCTTTCTGAAAAAGCTGCGAGAAAAGGCACGAGTTCTTTGGGCATCCAACCTGAACTCCCAAGACAAACTGCATCCAACTCCCAACAGCCTCAGTGGGGATGTTACAGACAGGATAAATTATGATATAAATAATGTAATAAATAATATTACACTGGCTGCCAACTGAAACCACTCAGTGCCTCACAATTTACTAACGAAACCAAGTGGAAAATCTAAAAGACAGTGGTTCAGCTGATCAATACCAAATGCAGCGACTATGATCTTGTAAAATCTATCATATAGAAAGAGTGGACGTCGTCTCAGGTGTGTTTGTTTAGTAATGCAAGATGCTGATGATCACGTTATCTTGAGATGAAGTCGATATGCTCACCCATTGATCTTGCATCATAAAAGAGGCTTCTTTTGTGCAGTGCATTGTCAATGAACAGTTGTGAGGGCGGTATGCTTGTCTGTGTGCTTCAGCGACTATAGCTTTTCCTCTTTGTGCTCACAATACCCAGTCCTCAGTCTATAAACACATTGACTACTCACTGATGCAGAGGACCCGTTAACCTCTGAGGCCATTAAGCAGACACCTACCCAAGCACAGTAACACATACTTTATCCTTCTGTCACAGACAAAATGAGGAAAAGGCCCTGAATAATTGCTTTCAAAATTGCTGCGCCCATTATCGCCTGTTCACTGTTGTTGCAAGTAATGTCACCTATCTCAAGAGCCGCTCCAGAACCTACAGAAAGATCGCAAAGCATTAAAAGATTCTGGGTATAATTTTTATATATATATATATATATATATACACACATACATACATACATACATACATACACATATACATATATATATATATATATATATATATATATATATATACACACTTATATATACACACACATACATATATACACACACACACACACACACACACACACACACACACACACACAATATTCCGACCCTGACCTATGGTCACGAACTCTGGGTCGTGACCGAAAGAACGAGGTCTCGGATACAAGCGGCCGAAATGAGTTTTCTCCGTAGGGTAGCCGGGCTCAGCCTTAGAGATAGGGTAAGGAGATGAGTTTCCTCTGTAGGGTGGCCGGGCTCAGCCTTAGAGATAGGGTAAGGAGATGAGTTTCCTCTGTAGGGTGGCCGGGCTCAGCCTTAGAGATAGGGTAAGGAGATGAGTTTTCTCCGTAGGGTGGCCGGGCTCAGCCTTAGAGATAGGGTAAGGAGATGAGTTTTCTCCGTAGGGTGGCCGGGCTCAGCCTTAGAGATAGGGTAAAGAGATGAGTTTCCTCTGTAGGGTGGTCGGGCTCAGCCTTAGAGATAGGGTAAGGAGCTCGGACATCAGGAGGGAACTTGGAGTTGAGGCGCTACTCCTTCGTATCGAAAGGACTCAGCTGAGGTGGTTCGGGCATCTAATCAGGATGCCTCCTGGACGCCCCCCGCTGGAGGTTTTCCAGGCACGCCCAACTGGTAGGAGGCCCCGGGGAAGACCCAGGACACGCTGGAGGGATTATATCTCCCAGCTGGCCTGGGAACGCCTCGGGATCCCTAGAACGAGCTGGAAAATATTGAGGGTGAGCGGGAAGCCTGGGTCAGTCTGCTGGGCCTGCTGCCACCACGACCCGACCCCGGATAAGCGGATGAGAATGGATGGATGGATATATAAAATAAATTAAAAAAAAAAATTAAAAAAAATCATGTTGCAGTTAACATCCATTTTGGTCCAAAATGTCATCCCATCATCATTTATCCTATAAGCCTTTGTGTGAAATTGTTATAACTAGCATATAGATTCTTGAGTTATGGCCAGAATTGTTTTGCAACGTCACTTTGACCAGATCAGTTCATTCTCGAGTCCAACTATTGTGCCAAATTTGAAGAAATTCGCTCAAGGTGTTCCTAAGATATCACAAGCATAGTAAGGATGAGAGGTGACAGTGACCAAGACCTTCAAAATCTCATCTTTTTATCCTTAAGTCCAGGTGGACAGAGTCACATTTTTCTTCCATGCAAGGAGCTATAAAAAAATGTATTAAACAATTTAACAAATTTATTGTCCTAATGCTATTGCATGGTGTGTGTCTGTACTGTATCTTGTCCATACATTTACATGCTTATGGGTTTTGTTCAGCTATGCTTTAAACTTTTAGGATCCTCATGGGAAATTGGGTCACTCTGAAAATGTATTAATAAATATAGCCAAGACGGATAAAAAATAAATCAAAAAATGATAATGATATCAGAAGTAAAACATGCAACCAACAATTTCATTCAAGAAATCTGTGTGGGCACGTTTGCATCGATAAATGGGAAACAAAAAACTGAAATAGGAGGCATGCCAGCTTGAAATTAATGTCTTCCCTTAAGCAAGGTTTAGGCAAAACTGCATCTCTTTCATTAAAAACAGAACCAGGATACAATAAAGGGAGCCAGTGAAACAAAGTTCCAACCTAAAAGGATCACACAAATAAAGGCTTATAAATCTTTACAAGTACAGTCACACCAGTTCTCATAGATCGACAATTATTACAAATAGTAAAAAGAAACCTCCTCTCAGTGATACGTTTACATCACACAGCCGTCTGTGAAAGTTAGATCCAGACACCAGGGGTAATCACTTCTGCCATATTGCGGAGTGAACTACTGCCAGGAAATTGCCACATCCACCAACACTAAACTAGCTATAATGTAGCAGTTATTCCTTAATGAAGCCCAGCTTCCCCCCAGAGAACCTACTACTACTAATAATAGTGTGAGCATCAAAAAGTGTCAAGTTTGGTGCCAGTGGGAGGTGTCAATAGGATCAAAGGGAAATGGTGGAGCATTTACATTTAGTTTACCAGGCTCTGTTTTGCTGTCATTTCTGGTACTGGTGGATACAGAGATTATATAATTCGACAAGGCAAAAAGGGGGAATGTGATTTTTTTTATCAAATCAAATCATTAAATGCTCTACAATAAATATAAATGTAGATGTTTCCAGACTTTAAAAAACAGACAATGTTTTTACTGGCCTCTTCTTCATCTCCCCTCATGGTTCAGCACAAATGTGAACCGCAGATTAATCACACAGTTTAACGTTAACCATCACAGTGTAAAATTAAGTTTTACTGACTATCGTTATCCGCCAATATTCAGTTAAATATGTGATCAGGACATCATTTATGGTTTTCTAGTCGCCGATCTCTGATAATGTTACCTTGTAAACAACCAATCCGTGTTTAAATTAACAGGAGAAGAACTAGTAAAGCTGGCAGCCTGGCTAACAGCTCACGATTGTGTTACATTGTGATGCGTTCATATGGATCATCAATGATTGGCAATTAGTATAGGCGTCCAAATAAGCGTGATCGGGATCTCTAAAAGTTTTATTTGTTCCTTTTTTTTCCTTTTGTGCTGGTCCGATCCGTGACTCTGACCTGTGATACGATCCGAACCGTGACTTTTAGGATCTGTTGCACCACTAGAGGAGATGCAACCGGACCGTTTTTAGCTGACATTTATACACGTGTGCCGCATTGTAGTTTTACGTCAGCACACAGCGTCTGTAACATCACAGCCACACATCCTCTCGTCGGTGTGGTACTTCTTCAGCGTGAGTGTAGACATAAAACTCGCAATTTATGGAGGAACAACATTAAATCGACAATAGTAAATTATGCCGCTCTCATGATGTGTTCAAATGTATTTTTAAAGAAATACGTTTTTGGAGAGAAACTTGAATAAATAGTTTGTTTCACAACAATATAAAAACTGTTTAACTTCTTAACACTAGGCTTTAAGGTGCTTATAACACAATAAAAAAAACTACTGCAAATATTTATGAAGAAAATATTAAAATAAAAATGCAATCTTTAATTTCCATATCATCTGAATTGGGTGTTTTTATGCAAATAAACACAACAGGTGACAATAAATAAAAGGATAACATATAGAATTTCGACTGTTTATACAGACTTCAGGACGGTTGAAATAACTTTACAGGCTGTTGCTGAAAAAAGTCAGTCTGCAGCCTTGCTGTCAATTATAGTTCTTTGAAAGAAAATCAGTCGGCAGGTGAGACTTAAAGAAAATCATAATCCGCAAAGAAAATTGCAATTGGTACATCTCTAATCAACAGTGAGTAAAAATATCACATTTGCGTCTTTCTTCTATAATCCTTACAAGTGTCACTGTCAGAGAGTCTAGGGAGGCATTTGGTGGATACATCACATCAGCCCAGAGAAGATGGATTTTTGTCAAGTTGCTGTATGTCAAAAAAACATAAATAAGGATTAAAAACAAACTGAAACTTGGACTGTGGCTGTCACACTGTATGTGGGCAGTGGCTACACTTTTAAGCCTGTGACCCATGCATAAGGTCTGCATGTTGAGTGTTATCTGGTTTTGACATGTACCATTAATCAGCAGCCTGAGTTGTTTGCAGTCCTCGGTGCACCCTCTGCTGCAGTTCAGGACCCTCAGTCTATGCTCTTCCTTATTTAAATATGAAAGCATTCCATCATATATCATTCATCACACTCCACCTGATATATCATGCATTTCTTTTTAAATAAACCCCCACCCCCTGTATTCTGTCATGTTCCCGTCAGGCCATGGGTAAGTCACAATAACAATAGTCAAAGAAAGACAAGGAGCCAACTGGGGCAGTGAAGAGAAACAGGCTCTCCTTTTCATTCCCGACCATTACCAGGAGAAGAGAGTAGGGTACATGGGAGTGGAGGGGGAGAAAGTGAGGATAAAACTCTTGGTCAGAGCCTAAGCATGGTCAGGGGACACACAAAGCCCCCCCCCCCTCCAGGCAGGATTTGGTGAGTTTGGATCTATGTTGATGGCTTCCCAGACGGCAGGGTGGCCACGTGTGAAGAATGGGGCAAGGTCAGGACGGACAGTCACACATTGACAACAGAAACAACAGCAACAATAACACAGCTTGAAGGATAAGCACAGATGACAGTGGCTGTGTGTTGGGAAGAACAGAGAGAAGTACTAAGAGAGGATGCAAGTACAAGTGTACTGGGAGCTCTGGGTGCCAGAATAAAGCATTAGTGCAATTTGGGCCATGGATATGGCAAAAGGGCTGACTATTGAATGAGAAGGGGAATTTGTATGTCTGACAAAGTCTACAGGCATTCATCCTACACAATGTGGTACGTTACTACTGTATGTGTGTGTGTGTGTGTGTGTGTGTGTGTGTGTGTGTGTGTCATATTATGCAAGCAGGTGAGGGGACTTGGATGCGCGCCTGAGAGCGTTTGCATGCGTTCAAAAAACATGCTCGCATATTGAGGCACACAATGTGGAGCATTGTGGTGAGGAATGCAGGAGATAATGGAGAAAGCCAGAGCCGTGTTGGGAGCTGGAAGGTAAGAGGAACCGAGCGGGGAGAGAACATCCAATTCAATTTTGAAACGGCGCCGGCTCAGAGTACAAACACAAAGGCTTCATTAAAGGCAGATCCCTGTTGAAGACGGTGAATTAGCTCTAGCCTTCAAGCACGAGGAGAGAAAAACAGCAGGGAGGGTGCAGGGGGGGGGGGGACAGAGGGAGCCACAAGGAGATCGGCATGGAAAAGAGGTGACATCAAGAGGGAAAAAGAGGGAGGGAGTGAAGGAAAGACCCATCAGCAGTTAGGGAGGGAGAGCTCAATACCAACGGCGCCACTACGAGCATACTAATGCCCTATTAGAATGGCGAAGAGGGCAGGAGAGTAATGTCTTCCATTATGGTGTCCACACACATGTGAGGACCATGTAAATAAACTGGAAATAAACATGGTTCAAACAGAGGTATGTTATTGCAATCATAAATCTGGTAACACATTAAGTGATCGGCTGCCCTGTGCATGGGTGGGGCTAAAAGTTATTTGTGGATAAACCCAGAATGAGATTATGAGATATGATCTCCACATCTCCTTGCTAATAGTAACATCGATCTACTCATGTAAACTTGTGCCGGTGTTTTGTGTTTTGTGTGAGCACACTTGAGGACACTAAAGGGGGTGTACAATAAAATGGAAACGCGTTGTAGTTAAATCCAATAAAGTACAGCTATAACAAATAGTACCTTTATAGGAGGCTTTTGGTTGGTTCTTTATGTTCATATTTTAGTGAAACTGTGTCACAGAATGGTTGATTCACTTTTGGGGCATATTTGAGGAGTTTTGTTTTAAGTGTAATATATATGTATATATATATATTTTACTACAATTGTCTGCTTTGTGTTGCTATATTTCTCATTCTGCTATTTTTAACCGGAAATGAAACAATCAATCAATCAATTTAACACTGAGGCCTCTGTATGACCAACATAAATAACTGAGACTAGCAAGAATATTGGATATTTCTTTAGTTATTCTTAATACTTGTCATCGAGTCGGATCCCCCAGCAAAAATCAGGCTGAAGCATTTATGGCAGGCAGGTAGTGCTGGGTGGTATACAGATTCATCCGGTAGACAGTATTTTAATTTCCTGTACCGTATCACTTTTTCATATACTGCCAGACCGCAGAATAGCCGTGAAGAGTGCTATAACCAGGGACAGCTGCAAGTGCATTGAGGGGGCACCAAATTAATTGCGGACCCTGCTCACTCAAGGTTAAATCTTTATAACACAACAATTAATAACCCACAACTAACTCATTATCAGGGTCAAACACCATGGTGCAAAATTATTTGTGACACAAACGATTTGTACAACAAAAGAATTTTACATTTACAAATTTACGTCGCCAAACGGCATGCTGGGTAAGCTTATAGTCAGATTTGAGGCCTCCAGTAGCACCAGGGTCAGACATTACGAACACAATAACAATCCAACTATGCAAGGACATGGTCCCACTATAGATGGTAAAGAGAGACGGGGTCAGATCAATTATTCAAACACTGGATTCAAGGTATGTCTTGACAGGGCAAAAATACTTCAGCAAAACTGCTATCCCAACATCATACCAACAACACTGACATACAGACGCCCACTTTTCAATGACAAAAGACCTGCGGGCAGTTTACTGTTCATACAATTATTTAAAAATATTTTGTTTGTTTTGTTTGTTACTTATTTTTAAGTTCTTTTTCTTATATGTTGAATTTCTTTTTACATTCTGCAACTCTTTCATGTATTCTGAATTCTTAAAATATTATGTTATTTTGGGGGGCCAAGCAAACTCTATAGTAACTAAAGCCCTCAGTATATATATGACATTAAAATGTTTGACATATTCTATGTACTCCTGACTATAGAATATGCCATCATAAACCAATATAAAAGACAGTGAATATGTCAAGTTAACCAGAAAAGCCTTCAGCTCAGACTCCGGGGTTGCCTGAGTGAGTTTTTTTTCTAGCCATTTTGGAGGCTTTGATTTGCTGCATTGTTAGCTGTATGTCATTATACTATCATATTTCTGTCTACCTGTTTTGATATAAATGGCACGGACAAAATATGAGAACCACTTCTCAGTATAATGTTATATAAAATCACTACAAGTAAATATCACAACAAAAATGTAATATTATAAACTTCATGATAATGTATTGCAGGGCTGTTTTATTAGATTGGTTTAAGAAAACCTTCAATTAAACATTGTTACTTTTGTCAGTGTCCATGTAAGATCAGCAAAGTGGATGCATTTAGTTTCTGTATGGGATTCTCATTTTCTTAATCAACAACGCTAAATATCCGCCACGTCTCTTATTGATGAATCCATTGATCTACTCACACAAGAGACCGTTGTCAGCTGGCAACCAAAGCGTTTCGTTAATAGTGCTATTAGTTTCATGAATCCCACAGTGGACAAAATGTTTGTCTACGTCGGTGCAAGAGCAGGTGAGAGCAGCCTTTTGTTAATGGATGAAGGTCAGTGGAGGCAGACCCCCTCCCTTATTCCCTTTCTCCCCCCGTCTGACACAAGCTGTGAGGCCCTGAAGCACAACTATACTGCGGAGGTGTCTGCCGTTAACACACTTGTACACACACACACACACACACACACACACACACACACACACACACACACACACACACACACACACACACACACACACACACACACACACACAAGCACTAGGGGCAGGCAGGACACTGAGGTTTGTGGTCCCAGGTGAAATGCCTCTCCACTGGGTGTGAATCAAGCTGTGGCTGGGGGGCAGGATGCCGAGGGAGACAGAACAGAGACAGAGAGCGAGACAGAGAGCGAGACAGAGAGCGAGACAGAGAGCGAGAGAAAGAGAGAGCGTGTCAGAGCAGATTAAAAATGCATGGCTTTGTTCTAGATGGCGTAACAATGAGTGTCATCATTGGTTGCTTGTCACCTCCGGGAACTCATGGGACAAGGTGGAGGATGGAGAGGAGTGGAGCCAAAAAGAGGGGGTGTACCAACAATTCACAGTAGGGAGCAATAAAGGTGGAGAGGTAGTGGAGATGTAGAGGAGATTCGCAGCTGAACTGTGATTCACCGTAGGAAATGAAAGGGTAGGGAGGGATTAACATGAGACTTTGAGGGGGGCATCAAAGTTCAGCCTGGTTGGGTGATGGTCGAGAAATAATCACCTCCATATCTCACCTGATCTCTAACACACGCACACAGATTAATTGAGAATAGTGGCATCCAGAAACCTTTGAAGTCTGGCATTCAGCCAGTGCTCTCCATGAAGAACTACATGAAGTATTATATTATATCAATATTATATGGTGGAGTGTAGGGCCAGAACTAAAATGGATCAGTTGAAGCCAAGCCATTAGGACATGACATTCTGCCCATGAAAAGCATCGTTAAGGAACACAGCCTTTGCAAATCACCACTTGCACTGCGACAATGACATGGCTAAACACTTTGCACTCAGCGAGAATATGCTCATGGCAGCAGAGCAAAAGCAGCCTTCTGCAATAGCTCGTATGGTGTCGGCACAATCAGCACTTCGCAGAGAAAACCGATGCCGAGAAGAAAATGGGGTGACAGGTGACAACAATCATCTGAGAGCCCCTCCTCAGCGACCTTGACGAAAAGGAGGATGTCATCTATGGCGTGATGAAAAAGCTCCCCTCCAGTGAGCAAAAATGGAGGAAAAATAAAAAGGAAAGGGGGCCAGGAAGAAGGGAAGGATAGATGCCCGATGAGTTACACAAGTGCATCCAAACAGCTTTTTAATTGCGTGTGGAGGAGAGGCGAGGCCACAGCTGTAAACAACCTGTTTACAGCTGAATCACTTGCCAGAGAAAGGCGAGTACATAACATATGTATGGATGTGGCAGGGTGTGTGTGTGTTTGGGGAGCTGCAATGACCTGGAATGGTTGTGAGGTGATAATGATGGAAATAAGGGCATGCAGTAGACCTCTCCTCACACACACCCTCAGTCACCCATTTGTGTCATCTATCCACCCACGACTACTGCTGACAATGTCACATTAGTGACTGCAGCTCTCTAAAGAGTAGGTCATAGCACCTCTGACCAAACTGATCCCATTTGTTAATCGTTTAAAATATTAACTGAACCCATAATCCAATTGCAGGCTTCCTTATTCCACAGGGAAGTTAATATTTAGAGGCATATCAAATTATTACCAGTAAATTAGCAATGCTTCATCAAATAATAACAGCACAGCCAGTTAAATCTTTTTGAAGACAGAAAGCATTATGCACTATTAATGGTTCTATTTTATAGTACTTTAGGAAGTTTTTGGAAAAACAGGGAAAAAAAACAAATGCATGCTACTCAGCTGTGGTGTTGTGTAGTGCAGCACAGTACACCAATACTAAACAAGTATCAAAATACCCTGCCGTTAAAAAAGGTACTATTGTACCGATACTGTAAGAGCGACAGAGTGTGTGTGTGTGTGTGCAGGGAGCAGCAGGGCTCTGCTTCCATTCGCTGCATGCATAGCGGGCGTGTTTTTCCCTCATATGAACACTGCAAAATACAAGTGCTCTGGCCGAACGTCCACAGCTCTTCAACAAAGCTGACTCGCTAGGGCTGTGTATTGTTGCAAAGTAACCCAGAAACAAGTAATATCAAAACATCCCCCTTCAAACAATACCTGCAAATCTAAGAAAAATATTCTATTTGTATGGTTTTGCTCGCAGCCAAAACTTTTTCTCAATTTAATGCGATGTGTGAGTGTCCCATTACCGCAGCAGCTATAACCCATACAGCCAGGATTGACTGCCTGCTCACGGCTCCGAGTGCGGGGGGATGTCTGAGCTAGCAACAAACGGTCAACAATGGCAACAGTGCTGACAGAACTAACAATTTTAATCTGGGGGGAACCGTAGGGTGGGCGTCACTTCTGTGTCAACGCGGTCCAGGCCAAGCAAACCCTATAGTAATTAAAGCCTTCAGTATATACATGATGACATTAAAATATTTATTCGACAGAGCCCAAGAAGCTTCACTGAGTGCAGGGCAGATTGTGTACCAAGTTAGAAGTCTCAAGTCTCAGAAGCATAGAAGCATCATATTCCTCTGGGATTTCACAAATTAGGTAATAGACACAGATGGAGAAGGAGAAGAGTGTGTGTTTTTGGTCAGTAGATTAATAGCCTAATGTGTATTCAGTGTGGATTAAGCTTGATAGATCTTTGTAACCACAAGCATAAAGACAAGGTCAGAGGTGTACAACACATCACACACACCCGTTTGGTGAGGTGAGCAAACACATCAGCTCAAATCCATTATCCCTCAGGAAAGCAGCAACATGCCACCAGGCAACAACTACTGCACATACGTAAGGCAAACATTTAACTTCTTCGTTCAATTACTTTGGCAGTGCATTGTCGCTGAGAAATATATGTCGAAAAGTTCCTGTCACTTTCATGTTGCCAGTCAAACAATGGCACATGGAGAAATCTGTGGCCAATATGCGAATGAGAGAAGCCGTGAAAATGGGAATCTCACCGGTTCCATTGCCTCTAATGAGCCCCGGTGTCTTGCATAGCCAATCAAGCCCGTCTCCGTTAATGGGGTCCAATGACACCTGTAGGACACTGAGGCATTACAATGAGCCAGTGGCAGTTAAGCTAAAAGGAGTGGACAGCCGGCTCGACACGGATCAATGTCTGTTCCTTTAGCCGGGAAATGACAAATGTCATGGTCATACAGGGGCTGGAAATGAAGACCCACCTGCAGTTATGCTTTGTATGTCATTTGGTAACAGAATGGAGTTAGTAGAAAACCTTATATGGAGAAAAACTATCTATTTGAGCGACAAGCGTGAATGGCAAAGAGAGAAACCTATCAAAGTCTAATCTACGGTTAATTTCTTTGTATTTTCATGAGCATAGGATTTATTATCCTGGAAGTTCATCAGACCAGCTAACTAGCTTACTAATGTATGTAGCTTGAGACAGATGAATTTGGATTTTGAGAGAAAATGAAGTGTCTAAAATACATAAATTAGTGAAGATAGATCTTTTCATGATAACAGCAAGGCTGCAAGCCCTTTATTTTTTGGCTGCATGCCAAAATTAGTCTGCATATTACAAAACAGATCTTAAAGAATGGTGCCTTTTTCACTCCACAAAATGAGGTCTAACTAAACGAATGATGCTGAAAAAGTGTTTTCTGCGTACAGGAGCACTCCTCCTCCAAGATCACTACTATCTGCCACTGGGTGGATGTTTGTATTCAAAATGCTAAGTAGGCCCCATAAAAGCATATATTTTAATCATATGTGGCTCCAGTGGGAATCAAACCATTAACTCTCACAGCTAACAGCAGTTAACATGGACCATTGAACCCAATGAGCCATAGGACCAGACACATGAAGCACCATCTTGGAGAATCTATAGTATCTGGGGATTTTGTTTCTAAACAGTTTTTTTATATAGGGTTGAACATTTTGTCCGTCTGGTATTTTGTTGGAAGATAACCCAAACTGTACGTGAGAATGGCCCAAAGCATGTGTTTTCCACAGCTCACAAATCACTCCGTTAAGGCCTATTGAAAGATCAACATCAAGAGGTAATATGAGCCATCACAGTTCCTTTTCCTCTTCGGTGGCTGCCTACAGATGCTGCTTTAGGTGAGGTGAGAGAAGTCTGCCTTCCAGAAGTCTGTGTGTTTACTCCCTCCCACGCAACAATCATTGTTTCTTTTCATTTGTGTTGCTTTCTGGCACAAACAATCAATCCTGGCACACTATGTGGATGTTTAGTTGTTTGTGAACCCTGATTCTCAGAGAGATCTTAACCTTGGAGAGAGGGTGAAAGAGACTGTACACAGAAATACACAGAAAAAGCCTATGTGTTTTCTCGTGAACGGTGCATTTAACCGAGATTGGCAGTTTAAAAATCACTTGATAATGTTCTTGCTTTGTAATTTATGTTGACTTATTATGCAAATCAATGATATAATCTGGGGAGAAATGATCTTTGGTATATTATAAAATTATCAGCATGCAATCTGAATTCCATTACATCTTAAGAATGTCATTAAAACTATTTACGGACAGCACGGCCTTACAGCATATTAACTGCATATTAACTGAAATGCCGTGCATTTTATATTAATTTTGCAATACTTCCTTACTGCAAATTTAACAAATTTCAAAGTGCAAAGTATGCTGTTGAGTCTAGCTGTGTTACAATGGATGTTTTAACAAACATTTTTGAAAGTAATAATATCTGCTGCTGGTTGAATGGTGAAAGTTTGAGGAGCTGAGTTAAACTAGAGGGACAGTGCAGAGAGAAATGATGATACAATGCCACTGAGACAAATGATCACATGAAACTACTCGACTTTCTCAACACAATGGAAAAATCCACTTTTGAAATGTTGATAGCAATTATAAGATGTTGCTCCTCTTCATGGATTTAGCAGTCAAAACACAAAATTGGTGACCATGGTATACTGACTGAATTATGTCCTCATTAAAAAATAGGGATTGTCATTGGGGTAGCAGTTATAGAAGAAAAGGAAGATGATTATTTTATTGGCTGTTTGACACAAGGTAAATGGCCATTTCTCGCTGACATCTCACTCTACTTACATAAACACTTTTGATTCTACAGAGAGGGCAAAAGAAGTGAAAGAGGGATGATTTCCCCACAAAACTGCCCACTAAGACTTTTGCTTTGCGATGGAGGATAAAAAGGGAGGAGAGAAGCCTGTAGCACAAAGGGGAGCTGAGGTGGGAAAAGGAGATGTGGATGATTAACGATACCAGCTCCAACGAGATGAAAAAATACAGCCGTTGTCAGGTTTGCATTGCCGAGGAGACCCAGAGGCAGAGATATATGCCACTGATATTGAGCCCAAGGCGAGGGTCAGAGCTGATGGCAAAGCAACAGTCCTTAGAGGCCCTCCTCCTCAGCCATCATCACCATCAACTTCTTTGCTTACTGCAGAGCAACTCACAGAAGATGACCTTTCAGGAATAGCAATCATTCTTACCTAGTTTACTTTTCCATCTGGTTTTGATAGATCTGTGCAAATCAGCTATCATTAAAAAATGCAGTACAAAACACTTTTCCTTTGGAATATGGGATGATCAAAGACGATATGAGACTAGACATCACATTTCAGCATAATTGTCGTTTGACCTCTTAGTCTTGGCATGTTTGGTTTGAAGTACTGAGAATAAATCATTAGTGAGGAAGGGAAACAATTTCATGGAAGCTGCAGCTTCTTTGGGAATGGGGGTGAGGGAGCTCAATCGATTGATCACTGCCTTTGAGGCTGATGGACTCAATTAATTATTTAACAGGATCTTTTAACGAGGTAAAGTGCTTTGACTAGAGGCCACAAAGCATGGCCATAAAGCTATGTATAGCTTGTTTGCCCTGAAGAATAATGCATACTAAAATCAACAATATGCATTTTTTGAGTGCACAGATCGGCGCCTTTGGACGTCAAGGGTCAGTGCTTGTACCTGCAAATGTTTCATTAACCTTTAACCCCAAGTGTGCCAGTTATACAGCAGAGACATTAGCCAAGGGCAAAGCTGATCCTAAATATACTGTAGGGACAGCATGTGTGTGTGTGTGATGGAATGTGAGCAATGTTGCATATTTTCCTCTTCACAACATATATTTGTATACATGTGCTTCCACACTGTATGTTGTTTCTTTAATTAATGTATTATTCACCTGATCTGATGAGCAGAAAGGGTTGAGCTACACAAATACTTTCTAACCATAGCCTTGTATACAAGATTGGTTATTTAGTAGAGGTGAGTTGGCAATAATAAGGGAGTGAATGGGTGCAACATTATTCCTTCAGCCTGAAGTCAACAGTTGGCATGGCTCTATGTGTCCCTGATTACGCACACATGCACTTTGACGTCCTTGACAAACAATAGCGCAATATTCAATAATATTCTTTTGCCATTGCTCTGCCTGACTTCTTTCCACTCGCTGCTGCTTTCCCTTTCTTCTGTAATCTCTCAATTCTTCAGATCTATTCCATTTTTTGGTCATATCTAAGATTCATGGGTGGAGGCCATTCTAGAAAATGGACGCCAGACAAAGCAAAGGGAGCATAAGTGAAGAAGCAACGTAATTGCCCAACAACAAAAGAGGTTTGTGTTTGGCTTTAATGGTGCAGAGGGCTTCTAAGGAACATAATTAAGGCATTTTCACCTCGATTTTCAGCCCTTAATTGCGACCGACTGGCACAATACCTGACTGCACAAAAGATTTGTGGGGGAGGCTGTGGTTTTCTCCAACCACTGGGTACAGCACACATCTGGGCTGTGGTTTGATTAAAAACAACAAGTGTGATTGCTGATGTTTTTTACACTATAACCTAATTACAAATATGCATGCTACACTCCTTTAACTTAATAGGTGTGCTGGAAAAGGCTATTAACTACTTTAAATAAAAGGGCAGTTAAAAAGCTATCTCCATTGAATAAAAACACAAAGACAGACCTCAGCCATCTCTTTTGGGCATTTTCTGGACACCAAAAACAAGAGAAGCTGAGCACTAAGGATGCTATGTCATATACTTAGGACTATGAAATGTTAGTTCCCATCAACAAATACACACCCCAGTGTGGCTTCCTCTGTCAATTTGGTGTACAAAGCCCAAGCAGAGATACGTTTTTAGATACTGATCTTAAGTTTCCATTTCATCCAGGGATGAACTTTACCTGAATACACAACCACACACATATGCACACACACACCTCTTTGCTGAGACCTGACAGTCATCCTCAACTCTCAGTTTACCCCTCAAATCAGTCCTCTAGACACCTTCTAAGTATCCAATCAATAAGACAATGCTAATGCTCACACTATGGTATTTGCTCCACAACAAATCATGTCCTGCTAAATCCACCTCGATGGTGTAAAGGTGCTGTATGTACGCAGGGATTGGATGGGGATATCTATGAAAGGGCAGAGGTCCCTTCTATCTTGAACGGCGGTTGTATTTACCAGCTGCTGACAATCTCTCAGTATGCAATTGACTTCGCTAAGTCCCAACCCCCGCTGCTACTCAAACGGTCACTAATGTTTTCATAAAGCAGACAGAATGGTCTACAATATATGTTTGAAAAGATTTATCCAGAATGTCAAACTGATTCAGCAGAGGAAACAGATTAAAAAGATACAGCCTAAAGATCAGAGTGCAAAAGTGAACCACCACATCACCTGGTGTTCGAGACAGAAGACAGTGACATTTTGGAACAACACTGTTACTGTAAAGCCAGGTAGGTGATTATTGACTGTTGCAATCATTAAAAAGCAAAAGCAGCATGCGTATACATTCAGTATACCTTCATTAGCATGTAGCATAGAAATGCTAACACAAGTAAATGATAACATGCTCTGCTAATGTTAGCTGCACAGGTTTTTATGTGGAAACGTAATGATTTAGAGAAGTACATCTCCTGGTAACGAGTATCAATTCATCAACTAGTTTAAAATCTGCAAAACCAGCCTGAAAATGAAGGGAATCCGAAACAAATGAAATTAATGAGTCTATGGCACACAACCAAATAGTTGTCAGACCATGGTCGGAACTGGCCGATGCTATGCTATGCTATGATTTGCCAGTCTGTGTTCGAGGTATGAGACGAAGGGTCTATTTCTCACAATATGGGATAGCAACATAAAGAAAGGTAAACAGGGTTTGGTAGAAATTAGTATGACTCCTTTCATTGCTAACAAATAAGAGGCTTCTGGAGTATGCTGAACAGTGTGACTTTGAAAGCAGCAGGATACAGGCTGCAACCAGCATGAGGCATGCAGACTCTCCACCCGAGGAAACCTACTGCGGAGAAAGACCTTGAGGAGGTCCAAACACACACACAACGGAGAGCTCGCTTCTACAACATCAGTTTCACATGAACATAACAGAGCCACTCTTCATTCATTCTCAAAATACAGCAAAATACAATTAACAATTATTAGTTAGTTAGTTATTGGCTGAAAATATATCATCCACAATTCTGATAATTGTCGTTGAAATGCGAGGCAAATATATTGTAGTAAAATGATGCATTTGGATTTTAGGGTTGGTCAAACAAAACAAGCAATTTTAACTTTGGATTCCTGGAAACTTGAGTATGTTTTAAAAAAAATGATATTAAAGATTAACCATTAATTTAAAAAATACATTTAATAATGAAAATAATCATTTGTTGCACCCATTTTTGTAACAAATGACAATTGGCATTGGCTTGTTCCATGTCCAACACTCAACATTTGATTTCAAACATGTCAAAAGACCATACAACCAGCACTGAAGCTCCATGTGGTCAGATATCGTCAAGCTCATACTTCCAACTTCATTTACTTCCCTCTCCCCATGTCTCCACAACAGTGAGTTCAGATAATTGAACAGGGGACAGCAAGCAGGTTCAATGAAAAGATTAGATATAATGAGAGAAGAGCCTGTCTGCACAATTACAGCTTTAATTAAAGGCAGGAAGGACGCCAGAGGCAGAGAGGCCCCTGGCCAATAAATGTAAAAGGTTATCTTCCTCCCAGACAAACAGAGAAAAAAATAATTACCACTTTTGACAAAAATGACATGTAGCATATGGCTGGTCTTGCCACCATGTGTCTGTGTACATGATCAAACCTCATTTGAAAAAACACCCCAGTGATACAGCTAGTTAAGTTAAGATGATAAGTTGTTGGGGGTGTTGGGACTTAAATAGGGGCTGTTTCCAATTACCCAAACCCAGTTTATGGCAGAGACTCAACAGTTAAAGAAATTCAAATTTAAAAGTGGTACATCCAAGTTCGCCTAAACATTGTATCAACTCACTTTAATACTCTATAAAGCTCAAGATACTGACCTTGATGTCGAAAGTAAACCTACAGTCAGACACTCAGCAGATACACATTGCAGACTCAAAGTGATTGGCAAAAAAGAAAGAAAAAGAAGCTACTTAAACACAACGATAAAAGATTGTGCAGTCAAGCACTCAGCAGTTTGCAAACCTATAAGTGGCGAGAAGGGAACAAGGCTGCTCCTCACACTCAGAAACAAATGACCACCACCATCGACTTGACATTTTGACACTGACTATCTGCTCCTTCAATTTAGACCCATCATAACAAGGCTAAAGGAAACCCATTAGCTCTGGCAATATGTCTCGGTTAAAAATCTGAAAATAGTTTGTTCTGGCATGCCTGCTCTTAACTTTGATAGATAAAAGCTCAGTGATGCTAGTGTGTATAAGTTGTCTGTAGTTGCTCACAGCGCTCAAAGCGCTCCCCCCCCCCCCCACTCCCCCTTTCTCTTTATTTTATTTTACCCCATTGTTGAACTACTTATGACATCTTTTTACAAAAGTTTCTAATTTAATTCTAGAATTTTAGGCACCTGTCCATTTCTGGGATTTTTTTAATAGATTTTTAGGTGTGATAGTTAACTGGAATAACACTATGCGTCATAAATCCAGGAGTCATATTTAATGATTTATCACTGTTGAGTTTTTGAAGATTAATTGGTCTAATGTATTGCTTATTTATAAATATATATTTGTGAAGCTCATAATACTCCGTGTCAAGGATGTTGATTTAGCTCTATTGTCAAAAGAAAAGATTTGAATCAAAATCTCTCAGGCAGAGTGTCAAAAACAAAAGAGAAGTGATGTAGTGAAAGGATGTTGTGCTCGGTAACAAAATGAAAGATACAGGACTTGACCGTGCTGTGGATTAATGCAAAAATCTAGTGTGCTGCTTCTGCCATAGTGGATCAAACCATGGACCAAGCCATGATACTGATAACTGAACGGAAAACTGATAATTCATGTTCTCTCCTCTGATCAGAAGACTTAACACTTCAGTCCTGGAAGAAATCAACAAGATTCACTGACAGATTTCACTGTTACCCTCTCTCAGAGGAGATGTTGACATCTCCTGCTCTGTGAAGTCATCTTCCTGAAGCCAGTTCTTCACTTCTTCCAAACATTATTTGCAGGAAGAGGACATTGATCTTAAATGATTTAGTAGTTTAAATTAAGGTCAGTTGGCAGTTAAATAACTATTTAATATGGTCAAATAACTATTTAACCATATTAAACTACTAACTAATTAGTAGTTTAATATAGGGCTGGGCGGTATGGCCAAAAATTCATATCACGGTATTTTGTAAGATTCTGGCGGTTTCACGGTATATCACGGTATTTTTTTTCCGAGTAAACACATTCATTCATTGACGCCGAAAAGGACCGCCGGCCAACTGAACAGCTGTTCGCCGCTCTCTGTTCGCCGCTCTCTGTTCGCCGCTCTCTGTTCGCCGCTCTCTGTTCACCGCTCTCTGTTCACCGCTCTCTGTTCACCGCTCTCTGTTCACCGCTCTCTGTTCACCGCTCTCTGTTCACCGCTCTCTGTTCACCGCTCTCTGTTCACCGCTCTCTGTTCACCGCTCGCGTGGCTCTTCTGTTCTGTCTCTTCCTGTTTTTTTCACCTACATTCCCCTGGGTCCTAAGGACCGTAATCGCATACACTCTTCGTATCCAACACATGCTTTCTGCTGAGGTGATGGAATAAATTGCTAGTGTTGCCACCAGAGGCAATAACAGTGGCTCGACAAACTTTACAATAAATCGTTTTCTGATCTACGTCGGATTTGTCAAAACCAACAAAGCTCCAACCAGCAGACACAGCTCCTCTTGGGCTCAAGCTGTATTGGTGCATCTCTGGTCTCTCGTTGTTCCTCCTGCATCGCTCTTTTCCGTTTTTTAATGTAGCGACGGAGTTTCTTCTTGTTGTGATAGTGGGCGAGCTGTACCCAGCATGCAGTTCGGCGGTGTCATTTTATAAATGTACAATTATTAGTGTTACAAATTGTTTATGTGTCACAAACTGTTGTGTCGTGGTGTTTTCCTGTTAAAGAGCGTTAGTTGTGGGTTATTAATTGTTGTTATAAAGTTATAACCATGACTCCATCTCAATACCCATAAGACAAGTAGCTCCGCTACCACTGCGCCCTCAGCGGTGAGCGGTGAGCTATATATTTTGCTGCCTGCTGAAGAGCGACAACAGTTGTTACGGCTATGCACCAGTATGACGGTATATGAAAAATTCATACCGTATGGAAATTTGAAACCGGTATACCGGCACAGCCCTAGTTTAATATGTTTTTTAATATAATTTAAAGTAATACTTTTAAAATACTTTAAAAAGCATACCAAACTCTCTGACATTTACTTGGCTAATGTGAGCCCACACTTCCAAGCCTCAACCAATCCACAGCAACAATTTCACAAAACTTTAGCAGAAGCACAACATAATCGCACAACAACAAACACATTGTCATCTGCAGATGACTAGACCGTTATTTTAAATTAGTTATCAGTAGGCAAATTAAAATATGTCTATTTGCTTAATGAATTAAAAAAGGTTCTAAATTCAAAATTCAGAGCATCAGTATAGCAACTTTTGCAATGTAATCACGCCGTCCTGACCCAGAGCACTGTCGCAGAAGGGTAGCGCCCATGAAATCCCATTTGTTTGCGTCTGTTGTCAGTGTTCAATGAATATTCATCTAGGGCCAGGTGTTGAGCCACAGGCCAATCAAATGTCAAATCCCTTGTGAGTATTCTCACATGGTGTCGGTCATTTCATGCTCAAGCGTGGTAAACTATTTTCCACATAATCATATACGAGGATGGAGGGATCGATGTGTGTTTGTGGGCATATGTGTCCATGTGAGCAAGAGCATACCACTCAGGCCAACCGCAACACCAGCTATTCCCTCACAAGCTCCAATCACTCAAAACTACCATATTTTAGATATGACTTATGATGATTGAATGAAAAAAAAGAGATTATCTATGTAACATACCTGACTAGATGCGAAAAAGAAAGAGAGGACGGACAGAAATTTGGAAAGGCTATAATCCACAATCCATAGCACTCGATCTCCCCCCTCTAACTCAATACATGTGCTTATGTTGCAAACAGCCTTAAAAGCTCAGTCTTAAATCTTTACGACAGGTGCCCTCATAAACTTCGCCGTAAATACATCTCTCTGGGGAGGCTTGCTGGCTGCTCGGACGCAGTCTTTATTAAGAGGCGACCAAATCCATGAAAGTAGAACAAGGCGAGAAAGAAAAGTACCACTCTTGAACTTCAATTTTCATTAAATTACCATTTGATATGACATTTAGGAAACCCTTTTAAAGAGAGAAGTCAGATAATGCACGTCTAGGTAAAATGTTCAAATATGCACAATAATAATTGTGTAGTTAAATACAACACTGGCCGTCAACGGTAAGCCCTTAACCCAAAGTAATCCGAATGCAACATTTCAAATTAGATCCAGATAACGTGTTGTTTTCCAGATTTTCAGGATACAATTTCAAAGCAGTTAGCTCAAAAACTTGTCATGCCTCGGAAACTAAATTTACATGGGACACTGACATGCAATCCAAACTATCAGTCGCTCAAATCCCCAAATATGTCTGTATCGGCTTCAAATACCTATATCGGTCGAACTGTAATGAACCCATACAAATGCATAAGATTGTGCGCATTGAAGGGACATTATGTAAATAAGTCGATCATTACATGGTTGGTCTCCACAGCTTGTAGTACACTGAGTAGATGCGACCTCGAGTCCCCTTTGTTTGCCCCCTGCCAGCAATTTGCAAGTATGAGGGAGAGTCCGGCCAAGCGTGTCGCAGAGTCAGGGCGAATGCCATCCACCCGCACATAAATAAACTCATTAATAAAAGTGGCTTCCATGCTGTCTCACATTCCATCAAAATGCAAAGTGCTGATTCAGATGTACCCTCGAGGGCGCCCTCCATATTCCACTTAATTATTGCCTCAAGTTTAGTGCCCTTTCTCCTTCCCCATTCTTTCACTTTGCTCCGTCTTTCCCTTCCCAAACTCTACAAAGCACATTCACCATGACCCATATTTTCAGTTTCCCCGTGCCCTTTCATTTATTTATTAAAACAGTAGCAGAGAAAGAGATATTCTAATGGGTTGACAAGGGACTTTTCTGTCAAGACGACGATGAAAGTACATAGAGAGGTGACAGGTGTCCCTGTGCTGCAATACAAATCACAGCATAATCCTATAATCCCTCACCAACAGATGACAAGGTTAGGCAATAGGGAGGCTATGTAGTTCACAGGGTCATTATTATTTCATATTCTTATTTTAGTTATTTAGTAGGTCCTATAATGATGTTGCGTCATTATTATGAGGAATTCTTATATTTAACTCATCCTCATCACTCTGCCCATCCTGTTTTATTTCATATTCAATGATTACATTTCCGGTGTACAATGCAGTTCTCTTATCAGATGCAAGTAAAGAGACATCTTGGTTTTATTCATGAACTATTAACTAGGGCTGTCAAAATTGGCAAAAAATTACATTTGAATATTCATTCTAAAAAAAAAAAAAGAAAGAAAAAACCCACACAGGTTCAAGCTTTTAGATTTTTCCATGTGTTTTATTGCCACACAACAATCACCAAGCCAAATTCCTTGTATGTGCAAACGTAATTGGCAATAAACCGTTTCTGGTTATATGGTGCATTCAGTGCACATGGGGCAGACAGCCACTGTAGTGCCGTTTTTTTCCATATTCGAATATGTGTTTTGTGTATTATTCGAATACATATTCACATTTAGAATATTAATTGACAGCGCTACAATTAAACATTGTGGTCAAGGGCACATAGCTTTTAGAGATGTTTGGTTTTGCTGAAACAAGTGTTTAATTAATTAAGCAGAGCAGAAAGAAGTGGAGGCTAAGACTGAAAGGGTTTGTCCGATGTACCACTTGTTCACCACCATCCGAGCTTCCCTCAACACAATCTCCTCCTCCCTCTCATTTCCTTTGCTTTGTCAGCTAGTAGGAAGGCAAAAACAAATTAGTGAAAAACAAAAAAAACTTTCTTGCCATGCCTTCCAAAGCGGGGCCACTTGGATTTGGTTGAGGGATCTTAATGCAATGCCACATCACAAAAACCTAAAATAAATAAAATGTGTCACCTAACCATTGGCACAAGTGGGTGCACGCACAAAGTGTTACAAGCTACGCTTCCTTCTCAAGCTCAAAGTTAGCACAGAGAGGAAGGGAAAAAGGAGAAGAAAGCTGCTTTTCAGAATATAACATTCCTTATAACTTGTTGTTACCAAGCAAGTTCTAACAAGACCGCAATCAATCAAATACAAACTGAAAACAATTACTTTAGTGTTAAGCATCATCCCAAGCAATGGATTTCAGCTCAACAGATCTTCAAGCATTGCTTTTAAAGGACTTTTTCATGCTGTCAAATAATCTGTTGGAAAGCTTTAAACCATTGTAATCAACTGAACAACCATTCCGCATGGCAGGTTGAACATTATTTTGTATAATAAAATCCAATTAGTAGGTAAACAAGGAAACACAGCACTATCCCAAATATAACAGCCATCAGTGACAAAATACACAGCAGAAATGGTCAGTATTGCATCAGAATCAGGTTAATTGCCATATAGGTTTTCACGTACAAAGAATTTGTATTATGCAAAGCACAGAATTATAAATAGAATAGAAAATAGAAATCATCTATCCGTTTTAAAATTAAAAGAGCTATACACTGTTTAAATGAAGAGGATGGAATGTGCAAGATATTGACTGAAGAATGTGCAATGTTCACAATATGAAGAATATGCTCACTGTACAAAAATAAAAGAGATTTGCAAAAATGTGTGATGTCATAAATTGAGTTAAATTTGGAGACTTAACGTCAATGTGTAATGATCACGTATATCTCTTTGTGTACGGCACCAGTGAATGGGAAACGTGTTTGTGTTTATTTTTTTATTGCGTATGTAAAGCGCTGTACTGGTAAGTGTTATCAGTGATTTGTAAAGTAAACGTGGGTTATGAATAGGATCTTTTATGATTGTTACTATTATTTTTATTTGTCCTCGTTTGTATAAAATGTGATCGGGGGGAAGGGACGGGAGGAAGGTGGAGCGCGCAGACAGGGGAAGAAGTCGGTGTTCGAAGAGTACGATATTCCGGCGACTGCTCGGCTAAGGATCCGAATCAACTTTTTATGGATTAAGACTTTGGACACTGGAATACGGCACACTGGGCCCACCATCTAAACAGACTGGTGAGATAGAGCGGGTTCTGTGGATTAAGGAACAGCGGCATCTCACCACATTACATTTCATTTAGCAGACGCTTTTATCCAAAGCGACTTACAATAAGTGCATTCAACCATGAGAGTTCAAACCCAGAACAACAAGAATCAAGAAAGTACACTTCCTCAAGAAAGCCAAACTATCAAGTGCTATAAGTAAGTTCCATTTAAGTGCTACAATATATATATATATATATATATATATATATATATATATATATATATATATATATATATATATATATATTTATTTATTTATTTATTTATTTTTTTATTTTTTTTATTATTATTATTTATTGTTTATTCCAGGTATAGTCTGAAGAGATGTGTTTTTAGTTTGCGGTGGAAGATGTAGAGACTTTCTGCTGTCCTGATGTCATTGGGGAGCTCATTCCACCATTTAGGAGCCAGGGCAGCAAACAATCGCAATTTTGTTGAGTGGTTAGCTGGCAGTGACGGAGCTACAAGCCGATTGGCAGATGCAGAGCGGACGCTTCCACCGTTATTGAACTTTGTTTGTCGGCTTTGGGGGATTCATTTATCACCGGATTATTTTGGGTTATATTAAGGGACTTTGGGACTGATGGGACCCGGGGTTTGAGTTATACTTTGTGAGTGGTTAATTGTTTATTATGCCGGAGTACAGCGGAAGCCTCACGGTTCTTTTTGTTCGCTGCAACGTATGCCGCATTGAATTTTATTTAATAATAATATTTGGTGTTTTGCAATTAACTGTGTGGTTTCATTCATAACTGATATAATCTGTCATTTTAGTGAGGCATAGGGATAGCCTTTCAGCGTGCGTTTGTGGTTTCAAACATATTAAGCAGTAAGATTGCAGGGACTGTATACCAATATGTTCCCTTCAAATTTAGCATATGTACTTTTCCCCTTAGGTTTTATTAGGAGGGCGAATTGTTACCATCGTTGACTTTGGCGACCTCTTCAGCTGCCACAAGAAGTACATCCTCTGCTGTGATGTTCTTGGTGAGGGAGCTGATGCTCAGCTGGGTGATGATGGTACCCAGGAAGCTAAAGGACTCCACGGTGTTGACTGGGGAGTTTCAGGGGGTGATCTGAAATCCACACCCATCTAATGTTAAGATGTCGACTATATTATCAGCCCATAGAATTGTTTTTGTTGCTGCTGTTTACATTATTTATGATGCAAATTAATGCACTACAGATATGCAAAACAGTTTGTCATGTTTTTCTTGGGTTTCAAATGGACTACAACTGCATTTTGTTGTGCATCTCTGTTGCATAATGACAATAACTGATCTTAGAATCCTTGAAATGTTACTATTAAACACGATTCATATCTACATGCTCCAACAGGGAGAAAAGGTACCTCATGTACCCAGTTTTGGAAGCCATTAAGTCTGATCTGCCAAATCCAATTTTCTTTCTACTATAATTGACAGCCAGGCTCCAGATAAAATCTGTCAAAAATATCGGTAAATGATCGATCGGTCAAAATCTGTCAAAATTTGACCGCCCCCAAATCAGTGTACACCGTCAAACATTCATGATTTTACCCATTTACTTTGTTATCAACTTTAATAAAATGGTTAGGAAATGATTATATTTTTCATTTAAATATTTGTTTGATATAAAAGAAAATTGGCATTAGTAGTTTTAAATATGTTTTATAAGTTGCTTATATAACAGCTAGTGTTCGGAAGTCATATGACACAATTCTCTCTCTAATACCCATTTCATATTGCTGTGAAAACAGCTCCTTTAAACAACTATTTATTCAAGTCTTTGCCCAAAAAATGTTTTTACGAGATGACATTTTAACACATCATGATAGTGTTAGAATTTACCTTCAACAATTCAGTTTTAGTGAGTTGTCAATGCAACCTCCGTTAATGTTAGCTGTCAGCTCCATTATAAGCAGGACTGACCCGGTGCTATGGGCAGACCAACCGGTAACTGGGATTACTCTGAGACGAATGCATGGGAATGAATTACAATATAATAAGTGTCTGATTAAGTTAGTTGTTCCTCCATGACTTATTTTTGACAGTTGTTTGGACTTATTTTTTCAGTTCTGACAAATTGCAAGCTTTATGTGTTCTTCACTCACGCTGAAGAACTTCCACACCGACGACAGGATGTGTGGCTGTGACATTACTGCCTGTGCTGCTGTGTGCTGTCAAATAGCACATGTGTAAAAATTGGAAATACAAGACTGATTGGACGGTCACCACTCATGGCCGATCAGCTGAAAACCAGCCAGTTTTGATTGGCTGCTGATCGATCGATGCATCTGTACTATTCACACATCCACTTACAAACACCTATCTACATATTTAGTCAGTATAATTTTGTTGCTATTTAGTCAATAAACTTGATCTTGTCATTTCCCTGTAAAACTAAGTTTATTTCCCTTTCTTTGACACAAAGTAAGACCTGGGTTGTGACAACATGTAAAATATTGTGTTTAAAATACATGCGACATACATATTATGCTAAGCTAACAGTCCATCAATAAACCCTCAGAATTGTACAAGGTGTCTTTCCCTTCTATTGAGAAAAGCTGCCATTTGATTCCACAAATAATTATTTGACCTTGATGATATAAGTTAGACACTGCTAAAGCTGTGGCAGATACTATAATTAACAGAAAGATAAGGGATAGTTGAATTCCTCAACTTTTCATTAAATTTGAATGGAAATATTTTTACTTGTTTTTCAGGACAACACTAAAAAGACGAGTATGATAATATGAATCAATTCAAATTCAGATTCCAGAAAATGTAAATTCAGTTCACGTAAATCCTGGCTGATTGTGTTTCTAATCAGCCTTGTGTAACAGAACTGCCAGAAGATGACTCAATAGTATTCATATATGCTTCCAGCGAGCCCAAACCATATGTTGTTTGAAACTTGGATCTATGAGTAGAATGTGATTTAACTGTTTGGTTCACTAAAGCATTAGTAGAAAATCTAAAAATATATCTCTCTCTTTCACACACACGAATAGAAAAACAATACATCTCATGCCAAGCATCCACCCACCTGCCCACCCATATACATGCAAAACATGCCATTTATACCGCACACAAACACTTCACAGCATGACTGTGTTTGTGCCAAACACAAGACTGTGCTGTATGTGTGTTAAAGCAGATAATACAGGAGAGGAACAGAAGCCAAACCCAGCAGCTGTTCTCAACTCCATGCCTGGGGGCTGATAAGGGGAGGCTCTGAGACCCGTGACCCCAGATGCACAGTCACATTCTGGGCAGAGAGAGCATTTGAGGGTTAGCCTCCATGGTCATGAATTATTCCACATCCATGCCTCCCTTAGTACCTGTAGTCGGCTCTGCGGAGACAGAGTCAAGGGGCTTTGACTGACAAAGCCTTTGATCCCACAACAGCCACGCACTCTATGATCAGTGTCTCTCCGAAGGAGGGAATACCAGAGCTCTCTTGACACTTTCTCCCAGTGAGCTCTCTCGCTTTTACTCCTTCCATCTCTTTCTCTCTATCCATCTCTTTGAACTCTGCGTTTCCTCCAGGTTTTCAGTCCACCACCTCACAACACTAGCTTTCTCTTATATGGTCTGTCAATTAAACAGAGACCTTTGAAATTAGAACTCAGAGGGAACAAAATACTAAGCTGCAGTCTAGACATATTAAGTTACCTTTAATAAACTGCCACTGTGCTACACACCATTGTCAGAGCAGAGTACATGCCTGAATCTGTATCCATATCTTGACACAATGCTCAGGACTCATGATAGTATAAGGTATATATCAAGAGGTAAGAAATATATATTGATTGATTTCGCGATTCTCTCTTGAACAATTATGACTCGATGCAGAAAACTCAAATAAAAATGTTTAAACTCAATTCTCAACGTTATGACCGCCTGTAACAATTCTGTGACACTGGGCTGTCCGTTCCTTATGGTTGCCCCTGAATGCAACAGACATAATATGCGTGTGTCTTGTTTACGTTCTAAACTAGGTTAAATACCAGCAGAGTTCTGGTGAGGGCGGCTGAGCTTGAGCAGCCGAATATGGAAACAATCTGACCGGCTCCACCTAGCTTAAATGCTAACGTATGGAAGCATTTTGCCAAACCAAAGCTAAAGTCATGGAGTCACTGAGGAAAGCAGGTTGGATGGGAGTAACGCACTAAGTCTGGACATCCGTTGCCACAGAATCTTGTTTCACTTTAACTGTGTACTTTATCACTGTATGTATAGTTTTGTTGTACAGTCACATGTTCCAGAAAGCATTGATTTTGTATGAAAGCTGAAAGCTCATTGCCTCCAATAAGGGGATTTGTTTGAAGAGAAGTCTATATTATTTATTTGTGAATAAGGGCAGCAAGTTATGTAAAATGATTCAGAACATGCTGAATTCTGTGTTTTTACTACGAGGATGTTGCTACAGGCACAATTTTAGTTATTTTCTTGTTGGTTCTCTTTGCAATGCTTGGAAATGTGACCCTCCCGTTGACACATCCTCTATTTGTTACTAATATTGAATTAATAAAAGATAAGTCCGGAGAGGCAGCCGGTAAGAGCGGTGAACTTTCCAAGAACTAAGCGTCTTTGTATTTGAAGATCACTGCCGCCACCAGTTTGGGGAGCGCAAGCATTGGCTTGACGTCACAGGGATCCGCAGCCCATTTGCGTGTGGCGATAGTTGATTGTTTGTTGTACAAATATCGGTGTTTGTTTATGGTTAATTGTCTGATGACTGTTTCTATCTGTTTGCGAATCAGATGGTGGTGGAAGCACAGTAAATGGTGACAGCAAATTAGTTCTAGTTGTTTGGTGATGGTTATAAGTACATCCTGGTCTTTGGTCACTAATTATGAAGTGTAAATAGATAATATTAATAATAAAAAGATTGCCTGGTGTTAAGTTGACGGCATGTTTAGATTAGAGAGAATGGCACTGGTACTTTATCACTCAGGCTGCTATGAGTGCTTTGCTTGTTGAATTAACTTGTATATTGAGTATTTGGGTTTTTTTCTCTGTTTAAAAGGTTTAAAGGTTTTTCACCTGAAATGGCTTAAAGGGCTGAAATGTCTTAAATGGATATGCTAACTCTACCAAATAAAAGGAGGAAAAGGAAAAGTTGTTGGTCATTTGAGTGGAATCCAGTTAAAATATCCGGGTATATGCATCAATCCCTATCAAGTGGGGAAACTGCACATGTTTGAAAACGTAAACTTGACAACAAATATGCAGTGTTTGAAAAAAAATTGCAAATAGTCACAGTGAGAGACAATAAATCATGTATAGAAACATTTTGATGCATCAAGATGAATTGATAATCGTTTAATAATTGAATCGTAATAAAAATTGAATTGTGAGGTGCCTAGAGATTCCCACCCCGAGATCCCAATCTGAACTAATGTAATATTGAGTATCTGCCAATACCAAGTTTTGCTTAAATTGTTTCCTAGTGTTTGGCATATGTATAGAGTAGAAGTAGTCAGTGTGGCTCTGTTGTGACATTTTGGCAGCCTCTCTCCATAAAAAGCATTAATATACTGCACAAAACACTGCAAAGCGAACATCAAACACAGCCGCACATTAGAGATGTAGTACACATGCAAAATGTGGATGAAAGACAGGCAATGCAACTGTCTTTTAACCCAAAGTGACCCTGCTGGATTCACTCACTAGGAGTGTGGGTATCATTAATTGAATCCGCTGTTAGTCACTGTGTGTTAGAAAAAGGTTCCAGATTTAAACAGAACACAATATATTACAATAAACTATTGATCGGAAATGGATCACGATTGGCTAAATAAAGCTGGTACATCACCAGTGACAAGTGTATGTCTTCTGTGTGGATGCAGTATCTGCACAATGTGAATACAAGTGCAAGTACACGCTACAAATTCTCACATATTATAAGCAGTATCCTCATGATTCAAAGGTTGGCACGCATGCAGGTGTGAGCTATGGGAGAAAACAGCAGTGGATGGGGTGTGGGCGTAGTTGGCCAGGCTTCAGCATTTCTCCCTGATAGTATGTGGGCAACAGTATCATACTATAAGCTGAGAGCCCTTGGTTTTGTTTCTTTTATCTTCACTTGCATTTTAGCCCATATAGCATAGGGGGGGCAAAAAGGCAATGATTGAGTGAGTGGGAAAAAACATTCATCTCGCGCAAACACACTCGAAATGGTCCCGAAAAACAAAACCATGTTACAATGAAAGCATTAAAAAAAGAAGGGGAAAAAAAGACACTACACATCTCCTTTTGCTCCTCCCTCAAACCATTCTGTCACGCTCTTCATGAGCACCACAATCCTTCTCTAATCTCATCTGTGAATCAATGTGATTCTCTCTTACCCAAGCCAACATCATCTTAGAGCATCATACATCCCACCAGGGATGACATGAGGACTGTTTCCAACAAAACTCAAGCAATATACAATACACAAGTTGGATAAAATATTAGAACCAGGAGAAAAGCTCATGTATGAATAAAATATGATGACATACTGTAGAGTGATTTGGCGTTGGACTCATGGGATTTCGTGTGATGCAATTTGGGGATATTTGTGCAATCGCAAAGTCATAAAGCCTGCGCTCTTGAAAATATCAGTAAAAATACTACTGTACACACTTGCTATGCTTAGAATAGTTACTTATGAGGATTACTGTCATTTATACAATACATTTCAGTGCAGAAAGGTTTATGCTTGATTGGTCCATACACATTTAATTCCAACAAGACATGGATGATTGTCAATTACCCACAAAAACTGACTGATCGGTTTGTTTACAGTCAGCTAAATTAGTCAATAACCACCTCGAACATTTATCTAAAACGTTTCTCATTATTTTCTTTCAAGGCGAGTACCATCTCCAGCAGATTAATTAAAAGGACAGACAAGAGATTTTCATGTGGTCATGGAGTTTCAACAGCTGGGATCTGACCAATGTCAGCATACAACGAAAAAAGTAAAGGTCTACTTATGCAAACCGTTATTCAAGCAGTATATTGTAGCTGGTAAGCTAGTACGAGGCACAGTGAAGCCTCTTATCAAAGAAGTCATTAATATACATTTCCTCATTATGCTAATCAGTCCCCTATGGTTCCCTCAAGGGCCCCGGTGGCACCTGACTGTGGAAAGCACATTCTCACCACCATACATTATATTCCCAAAAAACTTGACTGTGCCCAAGCTTGATGATGGCCACAGGACTACATGGCACTGCAAATATTACCCATTCTTCAGTGATACCTCATATTTTTTTCTTCCCACGCCACAAAGAAGCCGGTGTTTTTAAGAACAAGAAACAGGGATTGTATAGTAATTGAAATCTGCGTCGTACCAGACTATCAATACATGAAAGACATAAATAATGTCCCTTACATAGCCTTTGTTTAGCTGTGTAACATTATGGTTTGCTTACTTAAAAATGCTTTTCTAGTAATCTCATGTGCACAGTTGCAATAGATGTGCACTTCACCATGGAAGATTTGTTTACATTTTAAGGCTGTACTCAATGGTTTAAAGCTTCATTAATAACGTTGACATTCAAATGCTGCACAGCTTCTTCTTAACTTTACAGCACAGTTACAGAGGGGTATTCCAAGACATTCAAGGCTTCATTCAAAAGCCTTTATAGAAGGTTTAAAATATAAAAAATAAATAAAATTGCATTCGGTACAGCCCTTGATCATTTGGCAACATTGTATAAATAAAGGGTCTAACTTTGCAAAGACTTAATTGTTTCATCCTTGCATCCAATGTCATATCTATCGACAGTACATGGGGGTTTGAATGTCTGACTTTGCGTAAGCATGTCTTGCAGCCATGAATTTGTTCTCACTCTCTGGAGGAGAACACACAAAGCCTTTTATAGTGGTCTCTCCTTTAGGTGCTGCTGCTTTAAAAAGAAACATGGAGTTCTAATAAGCAAAGCTTCAAGCAATAAGTAACAGATATCACACAGGCTTTTATATTGTGGGTGAAGCTTAAATTGACTTCGACTATAGTTTATTTCAGCGTGGCCAAAACCTTTCCCAAACTTATAAAAAGGTTAAACTTAAAAATATTTACTGAAAAGATGAATTTTAAATGGGAACAAAAGAAAAACAGGTTTGTCTGGTTGCGTTTGTGTCATGTTTCTTTCAACACATGTAATCTGTGTTTTAGAGTTCATAGGCCTCTACGTTGAATGACAGAAGTCCCATAGCACTTGCTATCTTTCAACATTTGTACTTTTTTAAAAACAGAAAACACACATTTGTATTGTTATTTACTGGAGATAAGGCCAACAGCAAGTAGGAAACTTTCAGCTACTTCAGGCGATCTTCTGCCAGCCAGCTGCCACAGTATCAACTTATTTTTGTAGTGAAGTGAAGAGGTATCTGATATCTCTTCATTTCACCTTCACCAATCAGCCGTTCCATGTCCATGGCCGTGCTTTGAAAGCCACTGACAGGAATAAATAGAAACAGGGCGTCCAACAAAAGATCAGCTCAATTCGGCGTGCAGTGTCGCATCACATTCAGTTAGGACATATGATGCAAAAAATAAATAAATAGCTGGAGCCTGTTTTTTGGCCAAAGTTGACAGTCCTAATGCACTGATAACATCACGCTAGTACCATATTTTCATTCGCTATCTAAAGACTTCACATGAGCTGGAAATGATGGGCTCAATTTGCAAATGAGGAAGGGTCAATTACAGTGTAATACAGAATCCCGGTGGAGTTATTATGTTTATATTGCCAGTGATAAGTCAGGGATGATGCTGTCTATTTTTATGACTCCACACCCAGTGTCAGCAAAGCAGTAGTAAAAGTTCCCTTCATTAAGAGTGTGCATTTGTGCGTTTTGCCCCATGGGAAATGGACAAATACTGAAGGGGATCTGTCTCTAAACACGGAAAAGAAACATGAATAATTAATTTACTTTAAGTTGAGTGAATATAATGTACATGTGTGCATGTATGCATGTGTCCATTAGGGATGGGTACCAAAACCAGGTATTAAATGGGCACCAGCACTAAATTATTTAAGACTGGAGTTTTGATAAGCTCCAACATTGTCTGTTCTTTTAATCTGTACTTTTTTGGTGTCAGAACGGAGCACCTCCGTGCACGCGCACACACACACACACACACACACACACACACACACACACACACACACACACACACACACACACACACACACACACACACACACACACACACACACACACAACAGCAAAGCAGAGAGGCTGCAGTGGAGACAGTGAAGTTGACTTGAAGATAACGCAAAGATTACCCCAGTTAAAGACAATTAGACTTTTTACTGCAAGTGCAATAAAACCTTTAAGGGTAAAAAGCTAATACTTTATCAATACACCCGTTCAACAGATACCTGTTGAACGGATACCTGTGGCTCTAACGGTTTCATAGTTGGCTCTTGTAAAGTGCTCTGCTGGCTAAGACAAAGCAGCCCCTCACTCAACCAGCAGCACCTGCAGGCAGTGAAACAGATCAGCCGAGGGAGGAGGACACAGGACAGGAGGAAGGACCGATACCGTTTCCAGTTTTTTGTGGTTCATATAGTGACTTTGCTATTGTAAACATTAATGTTGCGGCTCTAGAAACAATATTTTGTTATATTAAAAATATAAATAAATTATAGTCCTGTTGTGAATTTATAATTTAAGTATTACATCAAAAAGCTATTATTTAGGAATGAAAAAGAACTGATAAGGTTATCATTAAAGAACAAAACTGAAAAGGATCGAGAAGAGTAGTAGTAGTATCGACAAACTTCTAACGATACCCAACCCGATTGTCTATAGATGGTACACAGAGAAGAGCATCTAAAATATATCTTTCTTTTGGATTCCTTAATGCACTTCAGCCATTTCCAGTAAGTGAAGCAGCTATGTCGAAGAAAAAGAAAGAGAGATTTTGAGACAATTAAATGAGGCAGAGAAACAGAGAGAAGAGGGTCGGGGTAGAAAATGAGGCAGAGATAGACAGAGCACAGGTTGGTCTGCTGATCCGGTGTGTCAGTGGCCCCCTGAGAGAGCTAAGCCAATTAGCTAATAAAGAGGAAGTGGATGAAAACAAGGCAGAGGTGGCCTAATCAGGTTGGCCTGAGGTGTGAAGGCTTAAGTAGTAGCGGCTGGAGACCCAGAAACGTGTAGGACAAGGACCTCTCTCACAGTCGGTCGCCCTCAACATTTCTTTTCTGAAACTGACACCCATATGGTGTAACAAAGTCTCCACTTTGTGAAACCCCAAGGAACTTCTGTTTTAATTATTTCAGTGTTCTGTAATAGTCAATTCCCACTTTTCCATTTTCTCATTTCACCAGCAGAGATAAGGTAATAGAAATGAGGCCACAGCAATGGAAACTAGCCTTAAAACATGTGCTGAGACAGAGATGGAAGGAGAGACCCCACTAAACAGTTCTTTATACTTCACTGGCTTTGTGCTTACATGGAATCCCTATCCTGAATGGTAGACATTTTCAGATATATCTATAGATCAGCCATTATTCAACATCATAATGATGAGCTCTAGTATAGATGACCCTATAGATGTTCTAGTGTGATCATAAAGCACAAGAGATGTATCTAGGATTAAAATGCACATCTGTGTTGCAGTAAATTCTGTTGAGAGATGCACTTCATAAGGCTGCCTTGCTGGGCAAAGAGACTGCTATCATGAACCAATTATACATAAATAGAGATGTCAGCCGATAAGGAAGAGGCCATTACGACGCAGCATAATTGATTTTACCATGGAGTCTTTTTTCTCTTTTCATTTTGAGTATGAAAAATAAATAATTGCTCAACATGTCAAGTTGAATCTATAACAGTACCTTAGCTCTGGCTGTGAAAGCATACTATACCAGGAAAATAACCAAATCTGTCTTCGTCACGACAGTTGTGCACATGCTGTGTGTGTGATCTATGTGCGCTTGTGTGTGCTTTGTGCAGCCGTCTGGAGAGAGAGGTGAGAAGACACAGACAACACCTGTCAAGGCTGGTGTGAGGAGGCCAACTGAAAGGCCTAGTCTGTAAAATATGCAAGGTACAGAAACTACAGGGCAAACCACCAACAGAGACAGACACTATGGCAACAATATGTATCCAAGCCACAGACACATGCACAGCCAAAGACACATAAAAATAGTTGTGAGATGACAAAATTGTAATACAAATCTCTAAAATAATTCCACTGTATTAATGCTAGACTCGAATATTCATTTGTTGGGTAGTTATTCGATTTTTCAAATTTGGGATTTTTATATTTGTTGTTCTGTTAACCCCTCTGGATTACAAACCCTTTTGGAAAATGTGTTTTATTCAATAACAAATCACAATACTGTAGAATAACAGTATACATAAAAATGCCTTCATATAAACCTAAAGGCACGTGTTGCAGAGCTATGCCGTTCATCTCAGCCGAGAACAGAAATGTCTGGCTGAGTCCTTCCCGAGTCATATGATGTGGACATGCAAAGTCAGTTAGCTGTTGTCGGAGTGTTATCCGATGAAACCCATGGGGAGCTTGGGTTGAAGGGGCTGAGTGGAAGCCTTGCATTACACACAGGCTTGCAACCGGTGACTGCCGGAGAGGCAGTGCATATTGGGCGGAGATAAACCACCGCCTTTTAGTGGGAGAGCCGTCCGGCAAACGTGACTTTGAGGCGATCTATACTTGCACACAGAAAGGGATGAGGAGACGCTGAGCGCAGTCGGCTACAGAGGTGAGTCTGCACCGTCCACATGCGGTGTAAAAACAGCACTTGTGGATTCATGACATAACTTGTTTGCAAAAACAGGTTTCTGAGTGTGTGACAGAGCAAATGTGCTGCTTTAATGACACAAGTCCATGCTGCCTACTAACCGAGAGGTTAATGTGCTCCTCCGCTTGGCGTGCTGCAGGTTGAGCCCAGCAGCCCAGCTGCACTGCGTTCCTCTTCAAAGGAGACCTTGAAAACCAGTCGAGACAACCCCTCCACGCTTGGAATCTGTGAAAAATTTTGATTGGATGAAATATGGGACAGCAATAAAAATAAAAAAAGAACTCACTGGAAAAGAGGCAACCTTTAAAAATTGACACGGGTGTGTCTGTGGCAGACGTTTCATGTATTATTTCAAGTGGAATGAGGAACTTTTATATATCGGCTGGTGGAAATCAATTATTAAGGGGCCTTAACCATTTCCTTCAACTCCATCTTCTCCCTCCCATCACTTCATCTGTACCACTCAGGACAAGTGGCAGTGGGGACTACTGGGAATGTCTGAGTGCACTCACCACTCAGTTCTCTTTTGACTTTAGTTAGTGGTAAAATCAGATTTTCAATAAAGTTACACAAACTTACTCTAAAATGGCAATACAATGTACAGTTTACAGTTGTACCTTTAGTACCAGGTACTTCACAAAATGCTGCACATTTAAAAATTACAGGCCATTAGTAAAATGATATCCTGCATCTCCACACTTTAAAAATAAGCACGCTTTGAGGGAGCCAAGTTTGATTCCCACCAAGGTCCTTAACAGGCAGCTCTAGGCTATCGATTTATGCTACCATAGTGCTTAGAGCAAGAACAGAGGAAGAGCGTTGTGAGGGTTATGTGTGTGTGTGTTAGAGCACCGCCTCTGTAGAAACTATAACTTATTGTCCATTGTCTGTATTTCAAACAACAATGCCACTGACATCCCTTTCCCATGTTTTTAACAATCAAAGTGACCCCTGTATCTGTCGGTGGCTGTTTGGAGACACCCAGGAAATCAACAATGTCTGGCATGGCCTAGTCTGTCGCAAATGGCTGAAGTGGAAAGGTTAGCTTGAAACACACATCGCCGATATCTGTCATTTTGAAAATAATCTGCATCTCTTGGGCCATTTCTCATCTATTTGCCAGCTGGGCTGTCAACGTATAGTACATTAAAACATGTATTTGAATATTACAAAGAAAAGATATTCGAAAATTTCAATAAATACCACTGACACCAACAATGTCACTTTCATAAATTAAAATAAAATGTAACATTTAACTGGGAATCCACACAGGAAGTGAGACATCTTCAGTAAACTGCTCGTCAGTTAGCAGCAACTCCTAGGGAGCCAAGTTGACAGCGGCTTGCTAACCTGCCGCCACCACGCTGCCAGACAGCAGACAGTTACTGAATCAAAATAGTTTTCATGTTCACTCCATGGGAATAAATCATCAATGTTTGTAGGACCATGTATTATTAATTAATTGTATTTCTTCACCAACTGTAGCAAGAGAGGGAAACCTGTCTGTAGTGAAGCAGGCGAGATCAATCAATATAAATATGGTTAATAAGTTCAAAACATTTACACTCAGAGGCCACTTCATTAGTCCAATACAACAGCCCTGCCGTAACATCTATCTTTACAAAAGCTCATAATGTTCAGTTTTGACAGTGAAATTGTCGGAGGTGCAAAAATTTAATTTATTGAGATCAAAAGAGGTGTTGTACTGGACTGCCCTGCATTGAGAGGCGTTTGTTCTGCCACCTCAAGTATGGGTTAGGATAATCGCCTCAATTTTATGTAGTCCAGTACAACACCACCTCTGTTAGATTGCGCAGGAGTGTCTGTGCACTTACATACCAAAACTTATTTTTGTTTACCTGTATAAAACTGTTGCATTTCCCTTCATTCCTCAACTCTCCGCATGAGAAAAACAAACAGGAACCAACAAAATATTGCTCTGTATTGCCAGAAAACAATATTAACGTATTACTCCCCGCAATCAAATATATTTGTCTCTTTTTAAAAATATATAATTTCAGCTGAGGAATGACCTCAGCCTCACACTGTGTATCTCAGGCAAGTGGAAAGAAGTGCAGTCCAGTACTCAAATAAAACTGTACATGGTGATACTTTGGAGACGGTGTCCTATAGGGACGTGCACAGACATACACGCACTGTCATCAATAAACAACCCCATACATACCCCTGCTTATGCGCACTTTACACTGTAGTAGTAGTATTATGCCATCTCCTCTTCATCACTATGGTGTTCTCTTTTACAACAATTTAAAAAAAAAATGTTTTGCCTGAACCACAAGCCGAAAGCGTTTCTGACCATGTCATTGTCAATGCCGGCTGCAGTTCCATAATTCCTTTTTGTCTTTACTGGAGATAATACAAAACAAATGCATTCCTCAAATCTCTATTCCTTCCTGTGAAGAAAACCTCAGCTACTGTAAATATAAGAAAACAAGGACATGGAGACCAGCGACACCTGCTCAGAGGACTATAGCCGTTTTACAATCAGTCCGTTTGAGACAAGGAAAGCATCAAGTTGCTCCGCTCCTTCCCTGGGAGTTCCACCGTTCTTGCTTTTGGAGCGTGTCATTGTCTCTCCACATACAGTGTGTTTTGTCATCATTGGTCACACTCCATTTGATGTGATAGTGGGAAGGTAAAACTTGCTCATGAAGAACCATAAATAATTCAGGAGGCTTTTTGTGGGGTTTTTTTGGTCAGTTTTGAGCTTAAATTAGCGACCGTTCTGTTCCTGCCCTTTTGGGGATGAACACAAAAAAAACTGTCATGTTTGGTCATGACTCACAGCCTCATCTCATAACTGATAAATCACACACCTGGCTCATATCAGCAATGCTATTTTTCGAACCTTCGAAGAGAAAGATTTACAAGCTTCCCATCACAAAAAGTAATCAGCAATGTCTGAGGAAAAGTAATAGTTATTTAAGTGCTAATTAATTAATTATTAAGTAGTCATATTGGTACTCAGTAACAGCAAGTACCCAAGTGTAGATTCTTGTACTTGGTCTCAAAAAAACATTATCAGTGAATCCCCTCGTAAGAAGGAAAATTACTACAAAGCAATATTATCATGAGGCCAAACTATGAAAACAACAATGTGAAGCTCAGTTGTGTAAATGACAGAGATAGGGAAAGCACAAAGCTAGTAAAATAGACAACAAAACATGACGAAATGTTTGCAACAAGGTGCTAATCTATTCACCCCAAATCTCCTCATTTAAATTACACACATGCAGCCGTTTGTGATACAGCAAACTTTCATTCAGTACATTGTTCACATCTACTCTCATCTAGACTTATTGTACAACTCTAAAAGTACTATTTTCTTCGTGCTGATTTTGCTACGCAGAAACAAAAGGTGTCTAGAATATCTGCAAAAATTATATAAAATTATAAGGATTTGAAATACATTGTGGTTTCAGCAAGCAATTTTCAAACATTAGCATTTCCTGTGATCTCGCTGCAGTCACTGTCAATAAAGAACAACCTCTGCTAATGTTTGATTATGTATGGGAAGTCCAACTTAACAGAGCTGCTGATTCTTAACAGAAAACTGAGTTACTCTACATCCCCAGTCCTTGACAAGCAATTGTCATTTGCTAACCTTGTCGAGAATATTTCTATTGCATAGTATTCTATTTTTTTCTATTTGTTAGTTGCTTTGTGGAGCTAGGTACCAGTGTTCTAGTACTCAAGATCGGTCCTGGTCCCGAGACCGGTTCTCAAGACCACCTTTTGAAGGTCTCTGTCTCGTCTCGGAATGGATCGCATTTTTACTGGGTTTAGTCTCAGACAAAGATAACTTTTATCTCAATACCACAACTGCAGGAATATCACTAAATAGTCTGCATATCTGATCAATTTCTTAACATTACTGTAATTGCTCATAGGAGACAAAGGGAAATTTCTCTGCAATGCCATTTGATTATTTTGTCAAGAAATGTCTTATGGTACACGTATACACACATAAAGAGTATGTATGGCAATAAGAGCTGAATGGTGAAGAACCTTCATTTGTTTTCTATGGGTGTTTGTATGGGAATGTGATTAATTCGAGGAGTACTGGATACTTTCTTTTACAATGCAACTAAGTTTTCATTTTTATACATCAGCCTTTAAAATCTGTATTAGTTATGTGACCTTTAAAGTAACTTCTTCATTCATGCAAATCTCTTCTAACTGGAGGAGAAGGATTAGTGGGTTGGATGAAGTATGACTGTGGGAGGTAAGGGTACTACAGATGATGTCAGCTTTGTAACACGAGCCTCTGGCCAAAACCCCTACTGGAGGAAAGGAACGATCAATCCATGGGTCCTCTTACCTTGCCTGCATAGGTAATGTCATGAGATGATCCCTAGTAACAGTCTCTGGATGAAAGCAAGAGCCCACAGAGGATCAGTTGGAGAGGAGAGGAGAAGGATTACAAAAAGAGGAGAGAACTACAGAGACGGACAGCAAAGAAAGCACTTCATTTTTGCAAATAGTTTACTTTTGAACTGGATGCTGTTGTGTCAGTAGGAGAAAGGAAAAATTAAGCCATTTCCATACGAATTACTGAAAGTTCCCTACTAAAATAAACATCCAGATGCAGCAATCAAAGTTAATACAACCTCTTTTGCCTCAGAGGAAGCACAATACTATTTTTAATCACCTGCCTGCTATGGGTACAACATCATCAAAGTGATACTATGAAAATGCCTCTTGCCTTGCCAAATAATCCTGCAAATTTACACACACACACACACGCACGCACGTACACACGCACACTTGCTTGCCCAAATAGAGCATGTGAAAAAATTATAACAATGGCTGCTGTAGCTGGATAATTGAAAGAGGAATACTTACAAGTTCTTATACGTCTTTCTGTCTGCAGCTTTCACTCTCCCTTATTGTCTCTTCACCCAACTCTCCTCAGCCCTGTTGCCACTCATATAGATGTGTGCACTGGGGGCAACCTGAGGTGGATCCATTACACTCTGTCATTGATGCTGCCTTTTATGTGTGAAGGGTTGAGCTCATGTACGTGTGTGCAGATGCACACTTGTCTGTCTAATAAAGCAAAAGTTATGCATTAGCTGGCTATACTGAGCCATAAAAGCATCCATACCAGTCAAACTATTGTCCATGTACATCCAAGGGAAAACTAGGGAAGAAGGAAGAAAGTAGCATGTTGGTTAAAATTGACTATGGAGAGTTCATAGTGCTGTCCACGTGTGTAGGAGAGAGAGCAGGGCTTACAAAGACAAAGCCCTTCTTTAAGTAGGTTATAGGATTTACTTTGTCCATTAGTCTGGTAATGAACAACTGGCCTTTATGACTTCCCACAGTGGTGCATGCTTCCCTATCAGTATCTTTCACTGAGTGTTCGTTCGAATCGGAGGAGAAAAAGTTAGACGTGTTGCTGTTGTTGAACGGAAAGCCTCATCTTTTTTTTTTTTAATATATATATATATATATATATATATATATATATATACCCTCATTGTTCTCAATGAAGACTGATGGAAGTGATGAGCCAAGTTGTTTTATATGGAGTGGGCACTGTGTCGAACTCTGGTTAAAAAAAAAAATAGCGCCAACGTAGCTAGAGACTGTTCGTGCCAACAGATGATACTAAGAGCATTACTTACAGTGTTTCAAGTGATGTTATACTTTCTAAACCCAGTTTTGGCCAGTTTGATTGAATGCACCTTGTGTAGCCGAGTGGCGTTCCACAGCCCTTTTGACATGAGTGCACTACATTGGAGTCAGCAATAAGATGATCGGATCAATAGCAGGCCTGCAGATCGCTTGTGTGTGTTTATGTGCACGTGTCTTTCTCCCCCATCAATCCACAGCTGGATGGCTGCTTATTCTGCCCTAAGGCTACATCAACTTCAACGGCTCACTGTGGGAGAGGGGCTCCAAACCAACATCGATACATAGCATGCTGAGACACAGGGAGAATGACTGATTGAATGAAACCTTAGAGTGGTATTTGAGGCCAAAGCCTATGACAACAGCAGCTCAGGCTGTCAGCCTTCCAAACAGACAGAAAGCCCCAACGCAAAGCCCCAGGGTTAAAAGGAAGAGGGAAAAAAGATGATGATTGTGTTTGAATAAATGTTATTACTATTAGCTGGGAGGTGAAAAAGGCAGACAGCTCACGTGTCAAATACATTGCAGTACTATGAGATTTTAATATCCTAAACTACAGTCAATCTATTTAAAGGCCTAACCGGTGTTTTCAGTAAGGTGCCAACTGCTGAAATACTGTAGATCTACTTGTGGCCATAAGGGTCTCTTTTGACTGTCGACAATTGATTGATAGATTTGATACCAGCGTAAAAAAAAAAGAAAACTAAACATTTCTGTTCCAGGGTTAGTTTATGTTTTTAATATTCACTACATATGGGATTAAGATACAGTATGATGGGTTTAAGTACTAAGGAGTTTACCAATCGACATACACATGAATATTCCCAATTTTGTAAAAATTAAACTGGCATGCACACATGCATTCATATGCCTAAACAAAGCCTAGAATAGACATCCTCTGCTTTGTTTAGGCATATGACATAAATATCATGCATAAGTGCAGCAATTTGGCAAGCATGTATATTTATTTATGCCACAAAATGCAGAGTGTGGCTGCCATTTTGTCTCCTATACAATGATAATGTGTGCAGTAGTAGTGGATAACGTTCATCAGTTTCTCTTTTTATCCCCTTCCCATCATTCTCCGATCTGTCACATTGTAAAACTGGTGCAGTTAAATCTTGAAAAATAATCTCCTTGAACATATGCATGCACAGACACATACCTGTAAACGTGGGTTAATAGAAAGCATGTTAGCGTTGTTGTTCTGTGTTAAAATTGTTACAAATGGAACAATTTGTGTACTAGAATATTCAATTGTGACTTTTTCTTTCAGGGCACAGCTGGTCTGGAATAACAATACTTTTCATCAGCATTCAAGCAGGCCTCCTGCTACTCATTAATAAATTAATAAAATTGATTCAACATTTTGTATCCATCCATCGTTTTTGTTTTTACATCCATTGTCCAGCTAGCCTCAGATCCAGCAAGATGATAATCATCATTTTGTAGATCCTAAACATTAAATGGAGGGATTATGAATGAGATCTGACTCTTGGGTCTCCATCCCTTTTTCTTCTTTAAGTAACTGACTGAACCTTTTCCAATGTGCAGGGAACTATTTCAGGAGACCAACTGAACAATAAACATGAGACCTGCTGCACTGTGCTACAGTACAGTATCACTGGATTTAGGCCTTCTGTCACTTTCTCTGGGCAGGCGGGCATCTAATCCTGCCCCTGAGTCTGCTCTACAACATCCTACAAGAAATAATGACTTTCTACAGGGAGTTATGATATTATTGAGGAACTCTCTGAGAATAGTGCACTACAAATCTTATAAAAGAATAAATGTTTTGGAGTAGTTAACACTGATTGTTTGAGAAGTTGTAATATTTCATAATATGGCTGAATAACTGTGATTACAAGACAGCACACATTGTATCCTTGTGACAGCAATTTATCAATAGTGGCTTCCTCAATTGTAAATTAATTTCCCTCATCTCAACCAGTAAAGTTGCACGTAGTTTGAAAAACTCCATAATGTAAAAGCAGTACTGAGCCAGGATATTATTTAGATATTGTACTGCACACTTGTTTTTTAAGCTATACATTAAATTATATAACTTTAAAATATCAATGCTGGTGTTAATATTGACATTTCTTACCAAATATATAAAATAAAATAAATCAGAATTTTTAATATTTGTTTTGTAAATGACCAGATTGATGCATTTTACTTTAAAATTTACAACATCTTCTTTCGGGGAGCACGCCACAGGACCCCCCTAGAGGGTCCGAGGTCCACCCATCATTGTCTAGCAAAATCCTGTGGGAAACACTTTACATTGCAAATATTTGTGTGCTACTTTTTTAATGCTCTGAATCCCTTATATAGAATCTTCAAAAGAGGTTTTGGTTGTAGATCCAAACTACACTTTCATAGTCCAGTAAATACTTAAACCAAGACAATTACTACATTACAAAGACTGATACATTATTGATGGGAAGTCCTATTAGGGTTTTGATTGAAATAACTATCAACATCCAGTCATTTCTCCTGCTGACAAATAAGGATGTGATGTTATCAAATTTTATGCTACAATTGCTGAGGCCAAAAATATCACAGTAATCAGTAAACTGTCCTGAAATACTACTGTACTATTGGTGCTAAGATATAGTACAATTACTTCACAGCATAATTGTATTGGATTTAAAGCAAGCAACAGAAATCGTTACCTTCCAAAAGTTTCCTTACGGAATATTGTGAGCACATCCTTACTCACAAATGATTATAAAACAAATATTGGATGCAGCTTCACTTGTGTTACGGTCTACACCATTACTTAATTTGTCCTTTCAAACATTTTTCTCCAGGCCTGAGAAGCTAGAAATAAAGATCTGCTAGATGCATCACCTTAACAATGCAAGGTACTATGACTTTGTAAATATGTGAAAGTATGATGACAAATACAACATAATGTTCTACTTGTTGAACTTTTAGGTATCAATCATTCGATTTAAAAAGGTATACACTTAAAATATTAAGCATCGAGTGCCCAGAATTATTTGGGCAAACTTTGACAGGGAGCTGGCAAGGTTGTAACTGCTACATTCCTCTTCTGTACAGTATTTCAAGGAAAGAATTTCAAAGAATACTGAGACACTAAAAGATGGCTCAGTGCACTGCGCAGTAATGTATATTAGCAATGGAAGAATATGGATATGTTGTTCCCAACACCCTCAGAGAGAAATGCTCCCTCCCTGCTACACTGTTAACTAACTGCCAGAGTCACCCGAGGACGCTAATAGGAAGATCAGACATGAAGCCATCTGAGGTAACTAAGCTGGTGTAGCCCTTGTCGTCATCCTTTGTTGTTGTGCTGTCAGCTAACTGCTAGCCAGCATCACAGGGGACTGGCACTGAGAATACATAGTGGGAGATCGGTGGTGCCCAAGTTCACGCAGAGTGACAGCTAATGCCTTCTTTTTTTTTAAAAAGTGACCACGGTACCACCAAAGGGAGCTAGGGGATAGGCAGTGAAAAGTTCAGCCATCTCATCTTGGCTTACCATCGCACCCCCTGCACTAATCTGACAGCTGCTGTACGCCAGCCTGCCTGGGAAGCCGTTCTTTTCGTGCCCTCTTCCTTTTTTATCTTTACATTCAAATTTACTTTTTCACTTTCTTTCCTGTATTCATGTTTCCGCACTTTTACTGCCTACCTCCCTTAAGCCCTCTCACAGAGTGTCTCCTGCCTACCTGACATAGGATCAATATAATTTCCTTCTCCCTCTGTTTCTCTGGTAACAGCCAATAAATTCAAGGGTAATGTCAGCTGACGAGGGGGCAAAATGCAAGAAACAAAAAATCCCATTGCTCATTTATTCTTATCAAAAGGCTACGACTTGCTGGGTGAGGTTTGTAATCGGTGTTTGTTGCAAGAAACAAGTCTTCAGGGGAGAACAAGCCTGAAAGCTCATCGACTTACATCTGATGTATCCAACTGCCTCTGTGAATAAGAGTCTATGGTCCAAATCAGTAATGTTGGAGCAGGATAATTAAAAATCTGATTACTCAGAATGGTCCGAGTATGCCAAACCACTTTCTGGTGGACCGTATGGCGTCGCCATGCATTCTGACAATACTTGCATTACCTCATTCACAACAGTGACACACACACACCCACAGCTCATTAAGCTGATTGAAAGGTTTCCTAAGCTCAATGGTTTGAGTGTAGCACTACTGATTGATCAATTGCCACTGTTTCCAGTCTGAAAATGCTGATGCAGTTCAGTCACTTGCTCACAGCAGTCAGATCATATTGATTCATCCTTTTTTGCCACTGATGGAAAAACAACTTGAGTGCACACCCACACACGTATTGTATACAAGAGGACCAGTCACATGTGTACAGATAAAAGCAACCATCAAATGTACCTCTCCTGCCGTCTCTTCGTCTCTTCCCTCTCCCTCTTTGCTCGCATTTCAGCTCTCAGCCCATCCAGACTATCCACAGAGGGACTGCTAACAAGATGTTGCCTATTAGATCTTGGAATGGTGGAAGTCTTTAACTATGATGTGTCATCAACATGCCGCCTTTATAGTAGCTCGGCGATTCGAATATTCCCTTCCGTCTCTCCAATTGTCGGCTAATTGAGGACAAGGGACTGATGATTAATTATCCCATCCCTTTGCACTGTTTACCTAGATGATCGCTGCTGATGAGGGGTGATTAAAATTGAACTGCCACTCATATTCAGGCTCTGTATCAAGTAATGTACGGATATGTTGACGTCAGCTAGTTTGTAACTCCCTTTACCATGGTTGGTGCTCGTAAGCCCTGTTAATTCTAATCACAATACAAGGTATAGACTGGGAGATGATATTGACATGTTTCACTCAGAAAGAGTTGCTGAATTCCTCCCACCTTCTACACAAATGTGGGCATCTGTCTTGCAACCATATCTTAGAGTACCACAGCACTATGACTATAAATTAATTAAATGCATCCTTTCTGGCATGTTGTACCAGGCACACACATTTTATACTGAAAGAAAATATGACAACATTTGTAGTAATAATCTACATCCATTACCCATTTAAAACATAAGGGTAAACTTCACAATTAAGCCCAAATACCAGACAAGCCCTCTTAAAACTTCAGATAAAAGTCAGATAAAAACTACACTATCATTGTTTGCCGTGGGATGTTGCCTTAGATGAACCTGCTTGTTACATAAATGACACTTAGTTGTCAAAGTTCTGCGTGCTGATCCCAGAGGAAATTGCAAAAAACTTTGATGATTTTGGTGGCCTCAGAAATTGAAATTATTTTTGCAAATATCTACTACTGTTTTTGGTAAATACTAATTTGTCATTTTCAAGTTTTTGATTAAGTTAATACTTCTCTGCATGATCAATTCAGACTTGTCATGTTATATTAGTACACCATATAGATTTATTTCATATAGTTGTTTTTTTATTTCATGTATATAAATAAAATATTCTGTCTTTAAACCATAATTTTACCTTTGAACCATTATCCTACTTCATTTTTACACCTATGGGCTTAAAAGGGTGCATTGGGTCCCAAACAAGGCCCTTTCAGACCTTTGACAAATTAAACAATACAAATAAAAAAGATTGGTTTAAATTAATTATTCACACTTCAAAAGAGATTAGACTTTCATGTTAAGTCAAACGTTCTCACTTTAATCAGAGCAGTATATACTGAAAATGTTTGAAAGGTAATTTGGTGAGCTTAATAGGGACATCCTATACTCATTTCTGAGCCTAAAACCTTAAATTTCCATAATATAAACTTCTTCTCCCCCCCATCACAACGCATTTTGATAGAAACTAAACATGAGAATAAGCAAGGTTTGTAAGGTTTCTTCATCTCAACATTTGTTTGTAAAAGGTGCATGCCAAGGATACAAGTAGGGACTAATTGGTCTTCCATCTTCTTTCCATCTGCAATTGTTGACATGTTCGCCAAAAACCACAAGTATCGAGGAGAGTGTGGTCTGGCCTGTTTTGGCCATTAGGCATTTGATGAATGTCCCCGGGAACACCACACAGGGAGGGACATGTCGCCCAAGCGGCATGCGGCCATAATGACTTGCTGCACAGCATATAAACAGATCAGTCATTTGCCAGACCAAATACTGTCCAACTGTGGGTGATGCATCCTAGAGAAGGAGAAGACAGCCTGTGCTAGCTGCTTGTTTAGTTTACTTTGACCTGTTATTTGAACATTAAAGCTGCGCATTTAATTTTATGTTGTCAAAAAATACCTGAGCCACATACACAAGGTAGGGCCATCGACGAATATTCTAAAATTATATATATTCGAATATGAAAAAAAAAAGTGGCTGTTTGCCTCAAACGCACTAAATTAGGGGTGGATGGGTTACCAGTTTAACCACCGCCACCGTTATCCATTCAGCCAACACTTGAATTTACAATACTATCTTTCCTGTGATAAACACACACACGTTTGGGTTTAGCACACACAGGTTTTGATTTAAACATTGTGAACATGAGTACATTGTCTCAAAACAGCATGATGTAAATTTTGTGAATTATTGTCCCATAGAGTAAAATAGACAATAAAGCAGGGTATGCTTTAGGGTAGTGGTGTAACAGACCACTGTCGATCCGTACGGATCCTCGAGGTTTGGCACGCTTATGAACTGGGATTAATAACACAGTTTAACGTTAACCATCATAGTGTAAAATAAAGTATTTACTGATGATCGTTATCCACCAATATTCAGTTAAATATGCGATCAGGACATCATTTATGCTTTTCAAATCACTGATCTCTGATAATGCTACATTGTAAACAAATCTGTGTTTAAATCGACAGAAGGAGGGCTAGTAAGGATGGGAGCACCACCAACGGCTAACGAACGAAGGTTACGTTCAGTTACATTATGATGCGTTCAGGCTCCGTTCAGTGAAAATGAGTATTGAGCAAAGGTGAATTATAAAGTTATCTTGATGTGTTCACATGTGATCTCGTAAAATGGAGTGTTGGTGTAGTGGTGCAACGGATCATAAAACTCACTGTTCGGATTGTATCACATATCAGATTCACAGATCGGATCAGCACAAAAGAAAAAAAAAGGAGCAAATATAACTTTGAAAGATCCCTGATCACTTGACACCGATACTAATTGATGAGCCATATTGGCAGACACAGATCCCTTTGTTGTTTGATTAGACAACTCCTCTACAAGGCTCAAGACTATTTATTTTTTGCAACCGTCCCAAGAATAAGTCCAGTTGTTTGAAGAAGTTTTCACAGCAACATAAATAGATATTATAGATTAATTATAACCGGTTTACAATACCTCTAAGTAGCTTGTAATACATCATTAAAACTAGTAATGAGAAGATCTATTTTAATCCATCAAATGTTTTGCTTTTATTTTCTTATAATTTGAATTGTGTGTTTGGGACATGGCAAAAAAAGAAATAGACTGGAGCCTTGTAGACCAGCTGTATAATAAAGCAGAGGGATCTGTATCTGCCAATATGGATCATCAATGATGGACAATTAGTATCGGTGGCAAAAAAACGTGATCGGGCATCAAAAGTTATATTTGCTCCCAATTTTCTTTTATGCTGATCCGATCTGTGATCTGATCCATGACTCCGATTCGTGATACAATCCAAACCATAAGTCTTAGGATCCGTTGCACTACTACTGTAGGGCGTAGCTACCTTGTGATTCACAGGTCGCTACCAGAGCCGTCGTCCTCTCTACGTCACTTCTCCGAAGTCATGTTTAAACCATGTACCCATCAGCTGTGCGCTCCAAATCAGACTGGAGACGTGACCACTTAAAAGATGGGTGAGTTGAACTTGCTCTCTTCCAGCGATTGTACCATTTAAAACAGAAAACACACATTTAATATTGTGATATTTACTGGAAATTACAAACAATAGAGCCAACAGCAAGTGGGAAACTTCCAGCCGAGCTCCCTCCAGTCAGCTGCCACCTTACGTAGGTTTTTGTAGTGAAATGAGGTTTCGTGTAGATAACTCCTCACTTTCGCTTCACAAAATCAGCAGTTACTCGTCCATTGGAGTCTGTCAAAGCGATTCACATGAAAGATCAGCTGAGGAATGCTGCTTTGCTCCCAGTCAGCTAGTACACAGTGTTATGGACATTACGTGCAAAACAATAGATATTCAAATTGTTCAAAAACCTGTGTTTTTTTTTTTTTTTAGGAACAAATATTCAAATGTCATTTTAGGCAAATTTTGACTGCCCTAATATTGATTGACTGTAGAATGACTACACAGCATTCAAGCTCCTTCATTAACACTCCCACACACATTCATAGACAAATTCATACCAATGGAACAGATGTTATTAGCAATTTATTTTTATCTTATTCAGATGTATTTAGATGTACCTGATATATTAATTTAACATCCATGGCAATAACACAGACTACATTAAAAAACCATACCGGAATGAGGAAGACAGATTAAAAAAAACACTAGCTACATAGACAGGGACAAAGAGGGAGAGACAGAGTGTAAAGTCTCTTGTCCCCTCTGCTGGATGCACCACAATTAAACACAGTCGTTGCCCGTGAGAGTTGAAATGCCCCTCAAGCTTCATTTGCCTTGAAATAGGACAGTGTTAAAAACACACTCAGTGGGGGAGGAGATACACAACAGACAGTCAGAAACCAGAGGAAGAAGTAGAGGAGAGTGAAGGATGAAGAGTCCGGTCATTGAGAGAAAGCCAGAGGGACTGTAAAGCACAAGCTTTTTATTTGAATATTATTTGAATATCAAATGATAGCAATTTTCTCTGCCTGTTTCTCTAGCAGGAGTCTCTAACACAGAGTGCTTTTGTGAAAGTCACAGTCACCAGTGAATTTAAACTCCACTTTACATGGACCCTCTGTCCAACCTCCAGTCTCACCAATTTTTTCCTCCATTCTTGTCCACTTCCCTTACGCCTCCTTTATTTATTTTTATTTGTATATATAGCTCTCATATACCACACTATCATTTGCATTTTAAATCTTAGGTCAGCCTACATGTAGACCCATTCAATTCGAGTGAACCCTAACTTGATTACAATTGCAGACATCCAATTCACACAGCTAAGTGCATGACCAACAAGGCCGCCTTTTTGTGCTAAATTATGCACAATGACATCTTACATATGCATTTGTCTGCAATGCTGTGGGGGCCTTAAATGCTTGGTGTCCTCATTGTGCAAGTGTGCACGCACTAAACCCAAACCACAGCAGTGTTTCAACACTGTGCTCTGAATGCTCCCGACCCATCCATGATTTAATCCTCATTATACACACCGACATCCTCCACAGTACTACCGTTTCCAACCACTGTCTACCGGAACGATGGTAGGCCATTAGAGGTGAATGTATTACTGTGGCCGCATTGTGTGAGGCAGAAATATGTCTTAAGCATATTTTGTGTGATGAGCCGTTGGGTTGGATTGCAAAAAAGAAAGCTGGGGAAAGCAGCCAATAAGTAAATGCAAAAACAGAGACATGCAAATGCACATACACATACAGTAGCACAGAGGAGATGCCTATAAGAACAGAAAATGCATCTGAATGGAACTGTAAGGGAATTAGATGGATGGGCTGCGGTATATTACCTCAGAGTGATGTAATGCAGCACAGACAGTTGATCTGGGGAAGCAAAGTGCTGTTTAGCTGATTTCCCAGAGTAATGGCAAATCTGCATACATTTTTTCTTCAATCCTCAGGTGGCTATGCTAAACTATGCTAAACTGACAGAAGGCCGATTGAAATAAATGACTATGCCCCAGCATTTTCAGCTGTAGCCAGCACCTGTGGGCAATCACTGTGCGCCTGTGCAAGCATGGATACGTGTGAGCGAGGTCAGTCAGTCAAACGGACAGTCAGACGGAAAGACAGATTAAAGAATTGAAACGGATCTGTACCTACATACTGGCATGAGTTGGTGCCAAATGCAAAATAACACTGATCAGGAATGTATTTGTGATGCATACGGTACTTTTGCCACAATATCTTCACTTGTTGAACACACACCTACTCTCTGCTGGATAAGCCACACCAGTTTTCAAGCTCCCTAAGTGCCCCAAGAGCTTTGATTGATGGGCGTGTCTGACAGCAGTTAAACATTCCCAGATTAACACACAGCCTGATGATGTAGCAATCATCGCCACATCCAGCACTGAGGTAAATCTAGCACCCAGCCAGACCCATCACTAACACACCACATGTGGCACAGGGGCAGGGCAAGGTAAACTCGTGGGAGTATAAGAAAGTGGATTCATTTTGACGTCAAAAGCACAAACAGATGCATTTTCTCCCACAAAAATACACGAGTCACCCCATGTCTTCCCCATCTTTAACAAGTACACGCAGTTCAACATGCGATTCTTCCTGAGCTCCTTTCACAAATAATGAGAAAGCAGTGTTGCGTTGGAACTCAGCGTGCCTCCAACATTAGGCCATAAGGCCTGGGCTAATTCAATTACAAAGCCTTCACATACCAATGGGCAGCATCTCTGCGAAAGGCAGCCTACACTCTGAGACATCCCTATCCTGTAAACAAGAAAAGATGATGTTTCCTGCCCACAGGCTAGGATCCATGAATACTCCCTTACATATGCTCATACTCACACACAAACACCTTTAGTCACTCACACACAGACAAAACTTTGAGCACATCTACTGTTGGACAAACGGACACAGAGAAACCCCTACGAGCATTGAGACGGCGCACGGGAATACCACAGCACATTCCCGCACCTGAGTAAGATGACCCTGAGTTCAGACTACAAATCAATGAAGCATACATCCAGAGATGATTGACCTATTAATTTGGCACCGCTGGGCATGTGTTATGTTCAAGATGTTGCTTGTCCAGTCATGACATCACTGATGAGCCACCACGGCCGAGCCACTAGGTTTTATGGCATTTGAATGCTCTCAAAACCCTGCTGTCTTTCATCCTAACACAATGACCTCAGATCTAAAACCATACTTTGCATCTTATCACAATTTTATTGTATTTCAAAACTTCCCCACCTCCTTGCAAAAAGAATGGCGTTTATTGATTACTTAATTATTACAGCACACATGCACAAGGTATTGGAATATGAGTAATTTTTTTTGCCCCCACTTTTTTCTCAAGGACGCCACTACAAGCATCACACTGCAGCAATGAGTGACATTAAAGTCACAAAACCCACCCCTCAATCACTGTACTCAGTGATCTTACCCAGCGGTGTTTGGGGCAAATAATGGTGGAGCAACAACTACTTTGGACAGGTGCAAAAATCACAAAATTACACAATTTTACTACCAGTAATGACCCGTCGCCTCTAAAAATGTCCTTTCTAAATGAGACATCCACCAGTCATAAACACTCACACTAACTAGAAGGACTGCTGGGCCATTACAGGTGACTACTGATGTGATGACTCAGACCACCTTATTGGGGAGGGGGGGGGGGGTTCAAAACTACAAACAACAACGACACCGCTCAAAACCTATCAAATTAAAATATAAAGGTGTATCCACACTAGTAATTCTACATATCTTTCATGATTAGGCTCTCAGTACTGTGTAATTAAGCATTCATAGAAGAAAAGTATTAACCTACTCATTATTATGCAGTTTGGTGAACTCATAATTGCCAGCAGAGGGCCACTTTTAACGGTCAGCGGTCTAATTAGCAACAAGTGAAACCAGCTGTGTTTTTTTTACCTCTGGCATAAAGCAGCCTAGTTTCCTGTGACCTGGGCCTATTCCCGTTACACAACCCTGCATATTTTTTGGCAGACACAAGTAGCTAGGCTATTAGCCAATTTAGTAGAAGCCTGTCAACATGTAGTAAAATAGTTACAAATTTGAAGAAACGACTTTGGTGTTCTTGCTTTCGTAAGTCCTTTTTCTTTGCCACTTACTGTGTTTAGTTGAACCAAATGGCGCTATAACGCTTAAAAACTCCCCAAACATGATAACTTTGTGGAAGAAATGTATTTCCCCACTGTAACGCCCCACACCAAATTTCAATTAGCTAGTTAACCACGAACACACGTGTCTGTTTTATCATTTTACTCGAAAGGAGAGGACGACCTCGTTAAAGTTTCGATAAAAAAATTAAAAAAAAAAAACTTACCAGGTTGATGTTCTGAACTTTTACATCTTCCAGCTCCGTCTTAAAAACGCCTCAAGGACAATTAACGCTACATTTGCAATTTTGGGCACTTAATACCGATCATTTCGCACTTGTACTAAATATATCTGCTATTGTAAAAGTCTTGCTGCGTCTTCCTCCATAGTTTGTCTCATGTATAAGTAGTTTGCCTCTTCTTTGAACCACCGCAGCGCGTGCCAAATTAGCCCAGGCTAATCCCACTGTCTCGGGGCCGTCAGGTGAATCTAGGACTGTACCATTCCGGGAGTGCGGAAGGGGGGTCGTCGCAGGACTGCCAGAACATCCACAGTGGCCTTACTTGGTCCCGCGTCATTTTTAGAGACCAGTTGACGTTCCATCTAGCGTGACACAAACTGTTCCTCTTGTGCAAAGGAGAGTCAAAAGATGTTGTGCATATTTCAGTAGGTTTTAGGTGCACGTTAATGCCTCAGAGAGATTGAACCTTTACGGTTTCCATCACTTCAATAGCTTCCTTCAAGTGACATGTTCCAGTCAAATTATGTATTTATTTTATTTATTTATTTTTATTATTATTTTTTTAATTATATATATATTGCTGAATTTAAATACAATTTGCAGTGGATGTTCATGGTCAAAAAAGATGAACAGTCTCTTTTATTTCATTACCAGTCATACACATACTGAATACAGCAACCTGACATAGAGAGGAATATGTCAATCATTCTCCAACTCTGTTATGTTATGTTATATAAAAATATATATATATATATATATTATACATCTGCTAGCAATGCCATGCTCTCAGTCCATCTTGTCAGAGTCGGTCCTGTCAGTTTGATCACTCAACTTGAACCAATACATATTTTAAGTGCTCCGCTGTGCTTAAGAGAAGAAACAAATTTGGAAAGAGAAAAAAAATGAAATCATTTTTTATGAACTGAACAATAGCCAGGGAAAGAAGGCAAGGGAATAGATAGCAATTTCAGGCAGGCAAGCAGCCCACAGCTAGCTCTGACATACCCACTCCTCTGCTCTGCCCCCGCCCCCCCCCCTTCCCTCCACAAACCCCCCCTCCCCCCACAAACCCCTACACCCCCTCTTCCTCCTCCTCCTCCTCTCAGGAGTCAGAGGCAAGGAAAACGCCTGAAGGGTTATGAAAGCCATGCTCTCCAGTAAGCAGAAACATGTTTAGCATTTAACACTGCAGAGGAGGTAAAGGTCTCTGTTTCGAGATTTAGTCCCTCGTTTTCTCTCTTTCTCTGTCTCTGCTCGCTCTCCTTGCCTCTCATCCTTGGCGTAACCGTGTGATATGTTCCCGCTCACGCTGCATCTGGAGGCATATTGCGTGCCCTCTTGGCATCTTGGGACTTATTGTCTCCCTCCCATCTCTCCCTGCTCCTCTAATAGGAACAGATGACAGCTGCATTCTCGTCGCTCCTCCAAATCACTTCCCGCAACTGCCCCTGCACCCTGCAGCTCACCGTCCAATCTCTCTGTGGATACATCCCCTTGTGTTCACGGGGCTGCCTGCTTGACGCAGCACAGTCAGTGGAGCATATGAATGAAGGATGGGATGCTTTGGTAGCAATAGGCCATTCGAGGAGGCAGGCAGACTGAGCGGAAAGGAAAGCCCCAACCCACATGTGGGATTCATCTGGGTATTAGTACTACCACGGGACCTTTCTCTTCACTAACCTGTGAAGCTGGAATTTCTCACAGAATTATGATGCACCGTATAAGACACTATATGAGCCAGGGTGAATGACAGGAAGCTCAGGGGACGCATACCAGAGGTCATGATTTGGATTCAAACCACACAATGCAACCAAACTGCACATGAGCCCAAGCTTGAGGGACTATTGTGTTCCTCCCAGGAGACGACTGCTAGAGGTGAATATTGCAGCCACCTGTTTTCATACCTCCCATAAACAAGTGCATTAGCCATTCCCAAGGCCTCAGTAAATTCATTAAAACAGCAGGGAGTGGACCAGGGGGAGACAGATGACCCCTCCTTCCAACTGACTGGCAGCCAAGGTGAGCCAATGTCAAACCACAGGTTGCTCTCTGCACCCTCACCAAACCTCATTCCCTCTGTCTCTTTTCCTAGACTCTGACTGCGTTAAGTGGAGAGAGGAAACGTTGTCTCTCCCCCTGTTCATCCCTTTGCATTCATTCCTCCGTCTTACCGAATCATCTGGTCTCCTCCAAACCACTTCCATTCCCTTGCCCCACTCTCTAATTTATTTTTATTGCCGTCACTTCTTTCATTTTTACCTAAGTTCCCCACTTTAACATATAAGCCCACCCTAGCGTTGAGTAGAAGCTTCCAGTGCTCCTGACTGACTGCACTTTGTCGCTTGTACATTTGTGGCATAACTATTGCTCCACAGATGAACAAACATCCCACAGCTATAGGGTTGCTGCAGGAGACTATAAGAGATGACGCACTATTATATTCTTCTTCATGCGAATACACTAATTCACTTAATGAGGATCATTATTTTTTTTGTAGCTCTTGAGCAGTTGAAATTTTGGAGATACAAGATTTCTCTCTCTCTCTCTCTCTCTCCAGCTGTCCCACGTCGTGGCCTACTGGGACCATCTGTATGGGTGGGATCGGCATTAGCTGCCACCTCAGCATACTGACTTTACCCTTCCTAAGGTCACAGGTGGTGTCCGGGGGACATCAACAGGGCAGACGCATGCACAAAATGTACACACATAAACTTATAGGCATTCATATGCACATTAAACTTCCTCAAAAAGGACTTGTAGGCAGTCTGAAGGATGTGATCATCCTTGCTGAAAAAAGGATTGGTGGCATTTTTGTGCACAATGAATTTAATCCTACATGCTGAATACTTAAAACAATATTTTCTAATATGGCATAATCTCTTCAATACATTTTTGCACTCTTTCACACAGACCATAGTGCTGTACTGTAAATGCAAACTGAGCACAATTGTTATCTTACAATATTCCATAAATCACGACAGTATTTCCTTCACTGAAAAACTTCCTAAGTTGCACATGCCATCAGTCAAAGTCTATGTGCACTTTAAAAGAGCTTACATAGATATTCCGCAGCTACCTTAAGTGCACTAAGAGGCTTGGGCTTGACACTCCATGACCTCATCAGTACATTTACACCATGACCTGACGCAAAACCAGCAGCCCAAACATCAAAGAGCTCCAGTCAGCAGTTCTCGCCCTAAGCCTCTATTATGCCCGTATCAAGTCTGGCTTGATTTAGAAAAAAAAAAGACAAAAAAAATAGATATGCTGAATGTAAAGCAAGAGTGGGGTAAGGGAGAAAGAGAGGGGTGGTGGAGATAGGTGGGGAGAGAGGAGAGTCCTGCACAGTCATCTCTAGAAAGGCTGAGGGCTGTAAATCAGTCATAATCATAGTAGTGCTATCCCACAAGGGCTGCAAGCCCTTCCCACTGGCTTCACACAAGTCAATAATTAATAAAAACAGCAGCTTAAGCCACCACCAGCCCACACTCACACGCACAAATAAACAACCTGTATATTGTATTTAGATACGGGCCTGACTGGATCGTTTCATGGCTGTTTACTTCCTGAGACCTGCCATTAATTTCTGCAACAGCAGTGAATAAAAGTATTGTAAGTACTGTCAGGAAGGTAAACAACGACTGGGCCAAACCAGACTCAAAATTACAGGGAGAAAGAGGCAGAAAGGTAGAGGCAGAGAGGGAGAAAAAGATTGGTGCATAGTTCAAATATGTGCAGTTGAAGTCCCCCTTAACACACACTAACACAAATCCTAAAACACACGCATACGCACCTCTAATCCATCATAAAAAAGCCAGACCAGCAGTCCTTCTGTAGGGGGCTGTCTGGGGAGCTCTACAACAACAGACTCAGGGTACGCATGCCACGTCTATGGTACACGCGCACACACAGAAAGTGAGCGCTGTGCTGGGAAGTGTGTGCAACTAGGTGCTGAAAGAACAGCTCCTCAGTGCTTCAGTGGGAAAAAACGGCAGAGGGAGAGTGAGCAGCAGTCCAGGAACAGGAGCTAGCCAAGGTTCTGAATCCCTCCCACTCCCTCAGAAACCATTGGCTGGAGAGGAGATGGGAGAGTGGAGGCAGAATGGGCTGAGGAGAGTAACTGTCTAAGGCAATGAATCAACAGCATGGCTCTCCTTTGGGCCTTGGCTATGTTTGCGTGCACGGAGCAAGCCACTGTCAGACTGTTTACTTATTCCTTTGATATGCAATTGAGTTTCCCTGCTGATTGAATAATCCTGTTCACAGATTTAAAAAAAAAAAAAAATGTAAAAGGTGTAGCTGCCTATATCTATATATATATATATATATTATATTATATTATAATATTATTATTATTATTTTTTTTTTTTTTTTTTTGCTTAATACAAAATCAAGAAACAAGTCCTTGCTGGCCTTCCTGAGGTGTTATACACTTAGAATATAAAAGTATCTATGGAACACAAATATATATATCAACAGTGCTCTTGAATAAGAAATGTCATAGTAATCCAGTCTGAGCAATACAGAACATTACAACAGTGCAAAGAAAACATTACTTCTATTCCCAAGGCGAAAGTGGGCTACTGCAAGTGAAGAGCAGACAGTTTAAATGCATAAGTAAAAAGGCTTACTGTAGCAGTGCAGCATTATTAGAGCACAGTAGACATACTTTACTTTCCATTAATACTGTACTGTGTATTGACTCTGTAAAAAGAATTCTATTTAAAAAGTTGGTTTCATGTTCTCCAGAGCTGCAATGATGAAATATGAGTGCAACAGTTTACACTGGGTCAATCGATGTTGGGAGTTTTGTAACACTATTAATAGTCCAAATTTCATTCATTATTGATATCTTTGCTCTCCTAACATCTACCTGCTATTTGCTAGACACTACATTTTACAGCTAGGGAGAGCAAATGATCTAAAAATGTTAAAAGTATTGACTTTTTCTACAGAATTCCTAAACATAACCTTCTATGCAGCAAGTGCTACGCCAACACTTCACAGTCTCGCTGATGTGTTTTGTCACCATAACAACTAACAGCAATCGCTGATTTCTTTTTTATTACTCAAATGGCCCCGGAAAAAAGTCCAATGTCTGTTCCATTCTATTCTAATTCTATCGCTGAACCAATGCATGTGAGTAGAGAACTGTCCATGGTGCTGAACTGACAGCGGCTCACGATACAGTGGCAGTGCTGGGAGCTGTCTGTGAAGTATGTGGTGCTGAAGTGTGCCAATGGGCCGTGTGCGCAAAGCATGTCCTTCCTTGATGGTCATGGAGTCCTCGCGGCCTCTCCCACAATGCATCTTGCACCCATTGTTTCTGGTTCAGCTCTCCGGCTCTCAACTGGAGAGGCTGGAGGTGGCAATGCACTGTGGGATGTGCCACAAGCACTTAATGACATCAAGGAAGGTCACTGAAATTCTCAGAGCTGACACTCAGCTTTTAACTGTAAGTAGTGTATAGAGGAGACCTGAATGAAGATAAAGAAATGAATGAAATTAAGAAAAGTGTAGAAAGTAGTCTAGAGATATTACATTTTTCATTGAAAGGGTTAGCTAGACATTTAATTTTCAAGTACTCTGATTCACTGTTCTCTCTTTCACTCAGATATCAATGAAAATGCTTTCTTCAACCGACTGGATGAATACACAACCCACTGGGCTACAATTGGACTTCCACAATTCATACTGTAAAAAACCATGGCTGCTGTTATGCAATGTTGTCCTTATTCCAAAATATATGTGAGGTAAAAGACAATAAATGGCACATTTGCAAAAATTATTCTTTTACTTGACTTTGACTTAATTCATAGCACCTAGTTCAAAATGTTGTTCACATGCGATTACAAGTCACATTATCACCTTCTTTAGACGCCTGTATTTCACTGAATTCCCCAGCACACATCTGTTGGGCTCTAACAGTGCTAGGTCTTTGTTTCCCTGATTAAATGTGTTAGCACACGCTGGACTTGTGAGATGTAGCACAGATTTGTGGGGCTGAATATGGTATACAAGTTCAGTATGAATTTATATTGTTGAATTTGTAATTATGAAAATCGCTTGGCTGTGGCAATCCATGTCAGTTAATATTAATGTAGTCACAACATTGAAATAATAACGTATCCCAACAGGAATCTCCAGTCTCACTTCCTTATTCAGTGGATTCAGACATCATCAGCAAAAGAATAATGCCGTTAATGATGAACGACTTGAAGTGCCGATGTGATCATTTTGCAAATCTATGAAAGCACCTGGAAATTGAGAAAGCCACTGCACTGTGCGAATGCAGGGACTTGATTCCCTCCCTGAGAACACAACAAGGATAAACCAGGAAAAAGATGGAGACGTTAATGTTAGAGGAGAAAACAACACACTCACTCTCACTCTCTCCTCATTGACCTGCTCCGTGCCACACAGGTGTGACTAAGTCTTATAGATTCATGGCTGATGGCAGAGCAGGGTTAGCGAGTGAGTAGTGGGTAACCGGAGCAAAGTGCCCGCCTTGCAGATCCTTGGAGGAAACAGCTTGGCAAGAGAGAGCTTTCGATCGATAATGCTCTGAAGAAGTTTGATAGGTTTTTGGTGGGGCTGACTTTTCAACACTTGTGCTTCAAAAGACCTAAGAGGTCTGCTGGGCTCCTATGATCTGTGTTTCTCTTTTTTTTCTCTGTCTCTTTTCTCCTCTTGTTTTCACTGTTGATTCTCTGTCAGCCTGGAAGCCATTTACTGTGATGATATTGATCTTTCTGCTGGTGGGAATTATAACAAAACTGTATTTCTGGTATAGTATTTAATCTGTAAATTAAATCTGTTATACAGCCACTGGTCATGTTGCCCTACAACTGTGAGAAAAGAGGGCAAGTTCATACCTCGAAATAAAAATGTCTCAGGTAAAAATTGCCAGTGAAGTTATATTGTACCCTGTTTTTAGAATTCAGGTTGTGATGTCTCCAACTTTATGCAAGCATAGCTCAAGAAAATGTCAAGAAACCGTGTACTGTGTCCTCCATTTCAGCGAACTGAAAAAGGGTGACAGACCGACAGGCCACAGCAGTGGTGGAAATCCCCGATACATTCCCAGGGATCCACTCTGTAAATACAGGCACAGGCATCTCTGCTGCTAATACCATCTGTGACCCACACACACACTTCCTGTCACCAACACGCTACAGCTTGCTATACACCAGGGGCCATGTCAAATCGCAGAGTTATTCCAGGGACTCGCTGCGGAATGGGAGGCGCAAGTCCCCATACATGCCAGTCCCCAAACACCCAGGCCAAATGGTGTGTCACACCAGCTTGGAAGAGCGGGAAAACACTGATGAATCCTGGACTGCTCAGACAGAGAGTGAGAGAGACTTGGAAACCTGGTGAGTGCTAAACCCCCACAATTAGCACCATTGATGGGAAGAGTGGCTCTGGTCCCAAAACAATCAGATCTGGGCTTATTAAATTTCTGGGCCATGATTTGAGAGGCTGCAGCTTTGGACATCTTCAGACCTTTAAAGGGAAGCCAGGAGTGTTCTAAAACACTGGTTAATGGAAATAATAGTTGCTATAATAATATTTTAGGTTGTATAACAACAATATACTTAACATCTATGATGTCATTGCTGTTGTGTTTTTGCACTGCACCTGACAATGATTTACCTGTCAAACACCCAGTCTGTCCAGTAATGTGACATCATGTTTTTATTTGAGCCATGATAATGACTATTAGTGCTCATCCTAACTCCACAGAACATATTGTTAAACACTTAACTACTGGTGGTGCTTGAAATAATTAAAATAAATAAATAATACAATTTGTGTGGCACAGAATCTTTCCTGGAAAACACTGGAATCATATCTTCTGTATCACGATTGTGTGTTATCTGTTATGGAGTTAATCAAACTAGGCAAGAACATTACTTTGAAATATAGCAAGTCATTATAAAGTCTAACATCTTACCAGAAGGGAATGGGAATTTGCATTGGGTTTTGAATAAGAAGTAAAAAAAGTGTAAGAGAAAACCTCACGCCACAGCAGTGCACTGAACAGCAAAGAGTAAGGAGAAGGACGTGGTCCAAAAGACTAAAGAAAAGCCTGCACTGCAACAGAGCAGTTAGTCTGCAAGACTCACAAAAGCTATCTGGATGGATGGTTGGATTGAAATGGCTGGACTGAGATGGAGGGAGGGACGGATGGTCCGTGACTCTGCTCTCTCACTCTCTCTCTTTCTCCTCCCCCCTCATTCTCCCTCCTCCGCCTCTTTTCCTCTTACCATCATTTAGACACATTCACCCTTCACGTCTCTACATTTCCCCTTCAAAGTGTGAAAGCGGCAGCCGAAGTGGTACATCGGCAAAAATGTGACATGGGCCTCATTTGCCCCTGACTAACAGGAAAAGGACAAAAAAAAGAAAATCGGCATCAACAAAAAGGGAAGCTATTAAAACTAATGTTTGGAGCAGACCATATGGTGCAAACAGAAATTAGCACCTAAGCTATCAAACATTCAATTTGCTCCACCACAAAAAAGCAGAGAAAATGTGGGGGAAATACAGTTAGTGACTGAAAGCAAGATACATAACAACTATAAAAAATACAATGAAGCTAAATGTGATTGAATTTGAGTGCCCATTTCATTTCAGTGTTTCTCTTTTGAATAACAAAATGGTGTCAGCAGTCATCGTTCAATTGTGTTTCTCTATTCCTGGCTCATTACAACTGAGAGAATAGTACCGGGTAATTGTTTGACCCTTCCTGCTCAACCTATGTCCTTGGCTGTTGAGAGCGCTCGACGTGAGAGTTCTATGGGATAAATGGTGGCTATTGCCACACTCTGCCCTGTGGCTGTCTGCAAACAGAGTGCCATCGTATCGGTGACAAGAGAAGCCTGATGAAGGTACGCTGGCTGCACAAACCCAATGCAGGCCTCTGCAGCGGCAGCACCACCTCTCTAAAAGGACCCATTGTGCCCCGCCAAAGCCTTTCCCTCTCTGCAGTGAAGTGGCCATTGTGGCTCGCAGAATAGCCGCCCCTCTCCATTGCGTGGTGGGGAAAGTGCCGTGATGGGGCTGACTGTGGCCGCGGTCGCAGCAGTAGACGGTATCTCAATATCATGACCCCCATCAGCCCCCAAATGCAACTCGGTTGCTCAGCCCATTCTTCCTACAGGTGGGGACAATCCAGACCTAATTCCAGCCAGTGAATAGAGCGCAAGGAACAGGTGCATTCTGGTATCGGAAATGGCTACATTTCAGGATGGAGCTAGAGGGGGAGTTGTGCGCTTGGGAGTTTTTAGCACGTGTGGCTCAAGTTTGGACAACTTGTATTGATTGGGCTGCAGCGGTGGGTCTCTGAAAATATATTCCTGCATGACAGGACGGACAAAAGCCTTATGGATTTCTATGGGAGGAATAAACTGTGGTGGAGCACTACAATTCTCTTAAGGGTACTTCACTGAGAGCAATATTTACAGTTTTTCAAGGTGCTCTGCTGAGAGTCAGCCAAGATGATGGGAGGAGGAGTTAAAAAGATAAAAACAGAGACAATACAATTATCCGAGGATGCTCGCCAGGCTGTATGTCCATGTACGTAGCTACTGTTCATGCGTGACTCATACAAATCAGTGTCGGGAACAAAAGTACATTTACATTCAAAGTGATGACTCCGAACTTTCCTTGGATTGTCTGCATCTTCGAAATCGGCTGTGTTCAGGTGGAGAAACAATCTCATAACATGCTTTGTTGACCACAGGACAAATTTGTTAATCTTTCCCAAAAGAAAAAAGGCTTTTGGTGGATTAGCTTGCATTTGATTGCATAAGGCTCCGTCCAAATAGTGAGTAAGTGACTGATGGTAATGTCCAGCACTCGTCATTGGACGCGAATGCTATTGTGAAGTTAGATATGCAAGTGTTATGCAAGCAAATTGCATATTTATGCAAAACTAGAAATAGTGTGGATGGTTGATATCCCACAGCATAAGGATTAGTTACTAACACCCACTCTTCAATTATGAGCATAAAACTCTTATGCTTTTTTTTTGTGTCCCATATCCCTGTTATGCAACCTGCTCCACTTTGAAATAGGATCCTTTCACAGCTAACCACATGTTAGCATACCCTGGAATAGATGGGTACAGTTCAGACAAAGATGGAGACAGCCTTGGCGTTTATGATGACGTCAAGCCAAGTGGGGCTCAGAACAATTCAGTTTAACAGGCTCTGCAGCACAAAAAGCCACCAGTGTTTAGTACTGACGCGGAGAGGAAGGACTGTCTTCAGGTTGCAGGTGAGCATGATGCATCATCAACAACAGTGAGGTTACATTGGCCCGTTTTGTCCAGAACTTGCCCTTCCAAGTGGGGAGATATTTTTAAACCTGAGAAATAGCAGCTGTCTTTGCATTGGAGTAATTTAGGTTAAACAGCTCACTGGCGGGTGCTAAAGAGATACTTCTCACATCTGATACAGAAGTCCTGAGAAACTCTCCGGCCAAGAAGTCTCTCTGTAGGTCAAGGTTGGGTGACACCTGAGGGAGATGACATTTGAGGAGAGTCCAAAAAGAGACAAAATGCTGACATGACAAAGTGGCTTAAAATGCCTGTTGTATTTCTCCATTATTGATACTCCCCTATTCTCTTTAAGAAATGCAAGCTGAGCCTCTTAAAAGGCGTGAAATATGGTAATGCAAACATTTCAAATCGTCCCACTGGAGGCTATACAAAGAACATGTTCATTAATTCATTGGCCTGCTTTTTGGGCATACTCAGATATGTAAGAAGGGGGCCGGGATTACATTTAGAAAAAACTAAAAATCCTCACCCCGGATTCAGACTAACTTGCGAGCTCTGCTGAATGAATTCATGACCCAATCTTTGTGGAATATAGTAGAGTATGTGGCACAAATCCAGGATTTCCAACACCCAAGTCTCTCAACTCTTTCCTAATTAGAAAGACCAAAGGCAAGTTGTTAAAAGCCGCACAGAGCTTTGAACTCAACTGGTGCCATCATGCGTCAATTTTGAGCCTTTTCCTCTGACAAAGAGAGCTGCACTAACTTTGACATCCTCAATAATAATTGTCCTGCTAGACTGACTAATATTAGCACCAATCTAGACACGGATATCCTACCACCGTGGCCACACAGGAGGAAAGGGCGTAACTTGATCGGATCGATGGGCCATGCTGGCTCCTCTCTTCCCTCCTGTTTCTCTCTGTCTACCATCCCTCACACAAATCCATTCAACACAATCACTCAGACAATGTGAGGTCTTTCAATCCATCTCTCCATCGTAGGCAACCTCTACTTTGCTACTGCTTAATCAAAGGAGAGAGGCGACAGAAGGGCGGGAGAAAGAGCTGGCGGGGCACGTCTTCCCTCATCATGGACCCAAAGCTAAAATGGAGGGCGTGAGGCGGAGTCGGAGGAAATCTTTCATTTTCCAATCGCATTTCCTCCCCTTTTTTTATGCGAGTGAAAGTGTCTGTCTTCTTTATAGCTCCCCTAAGCTCCTTTAACCTCCCTTCTCTCCCACTCTGCGGGCGGATGGCGGACGGATGGACGGGAAGATGGATGAGGGCCAGACGGCAAGCGGCAGAAGAGTGAGTTAATGAGGGAGATTGCTCTCTTTGCCGCCATGCAAGGGATTACAGGAAGATTACCCATTCTGATTCTTTTCTCTTCCAATTTTTGCCCTTTTGAGTCTCTGAGGTGGAGAAACTGGAGGGGTGCAATGGGGCGGGGAGGTGCCCAATGTTTTGATAGAGGTGAGATAGAAGACAGTGCCTCTGCTCTCTGTCAGGGGAAAATGACAGCTGCTCAAAACACTGTCCTGCGAAAGGATAGAGTTTCTGACTGATGCCTCCAATCTGACAGCTGCTTCGAGGGCTGTGCTTGGCCTAAATATACCCAGCATGAGACTGAATATCTTATAAGTCACATGAGATCCAGCTCCTTCATCAAGTTCATTCTCTGAGATGAACTCTAACAAACCGGGTCTATTCCACCCACAGAAACACACACAGTGGACACTTTACAATAAATTGCATTATGCATTTCAAAAGGTGTTGCTTTTCCGCAGTGCTCAAATGGCACGCTGATTGTGTGTTGACCCAGAATGGTGGCATTTGAGTTGAAAAGCTGGAGATTTGTATTCAGGAAAGTTGTCGGGAGCCTGGTGTCAGAGGGATGAGCGAAAACAAAGAGAAGCACAGGACCTCAAATCCACTTTTTGCACTCACCACATAACAAACGGTGAAAAGGTCTAGAGAAATTATTCAAATTGCAGGGGAATTTGCAATTATTATAAGTCATCTCAACCCACAAAGGCAATGTTAAGCACCCTTCATGAAGTGCACTGAAAGCTCTGAGAACAAAAGTGGAATCATGTATGGGCCCATTTTCTGCCAGTGGTGTCTGCTCAGTTTATTATCATGAAGGGGAGAAGCCATTTAGGTATTTCCAAAGCAATGTCTAAACTCGTTAGACTGGATTGATGGCAGTCAATTTTGTGAGTTTTTATTTTTGCCGACTGGGAATTAACAACTAAATTGTGCTCAGGAAAAGCAATATTGGTTCTGTAGTTCTTTGTTTGAATGATGATGAAGCTGCCCACTGACTTTTGGGGACCCAGGGCCAACTGTCAGTAAAGTCCCTCAACATGGACCTTTAATCCTGGAAGTATGAGAGCTAGCATGAGAAAGTGACCCGGAAATGAGTCACATTACCTTGCTTGATTTCAAGCACAGGGCTTCTTTTGCATTAAGAAGACAGCAGTCTCAATAAGCACCTCCACCTCCTGCGTGTGGTTCAACCAATCATCCTTACCTTATTGTATTTTCCTCAAGAAGCTCTTCAAGCAATGACCTCAGGTCAGCTAATCAGAGCTGGAACATGTCTCTGTTTTCATCAAACTTCACTACAGTGAGCACTATGTGAAAATCAAATTGTATTACTGACATTTCCCCCCACACACCGACACCAAAGTCGGATAAGTGGTTTCAAGAAAAGTGATCAATATGCAGATATTGTAAAAATGACATGCTCGTGGTCTCATATGTATTGTGAAAGAAAATCCCACAGCTTCAGCATAAAAAAAGGCAGAGTAGGTCAGTTTTCCCAAAGGCGTTAACAGGGACTCTCCGTATGTGGTGTCTGCTTTCCGTTCGTCTCTGCCACTGCGCCGCAGACATCCTCAGCTCGGTTTAATCATTCTAGCTACAACTAAACCCACAACTTGACTTTTTAATCTCATAACCAGTGATCTACATGTTTGTATGACTCGTTATTTATCCTCTGGTTCGGGGATTTTGTGTAGAGACACCGTTACGCACCCCAGTGGGCGTTTGGCGACACGGTGGCGCAGGAGTCGCATACAGTCGCAGTATGGTCGGCGTAATATAGAGCCCCAAATATTCCCATACTGCACGCATTACTAACACTTCGGGCTGATCACATTTACTTAGAGAAAACACTTACTAACATAGCATTAACACCACAGAGGGTCAGATCACAGCCGTTCTGCCCTTCAGCAGCCAATTATAATGCAGCTGTTCAGTAAAGAAAGTATACCCTCCGGTGGCCTAATTCCCGCGTCACAAAGACTTTATTTTAGCATTTCATTGCAAATGATGATAGATAGATACAATAGAAGAAGAAGAAAAAACACTGGGCGATGGCAAAATCATGAATCATATCGCGAGTGATTCAAATTCCAGCAATTTATAATTTCAGGGATTTGGAGTGAAGGAGAAGTGTGCAAGTAAGCAGGCGGCGCGTGTGTGAAAATTAGGCCACATGTATCATCAACAGAATACACAGCGTGTCTCACTTGCTATAATTTAGGCTATATTTGATTCTAAACCGGAGCTGTTCAAGTAAAACGCTACCTCGAGTGTCGGAAGCTGAAATAATAACCCCCACAAGTCGTCTGCGTAAGTACATCCACAGCTCATGGAAGCACACAAACTGACTTTCGCCGAGCGCTGTCATATTTTTATTTATTTTTTTGTGCCCAACTCCCACACTCCCGACACCGCTGTTACGCGTGGCTTCAAAACATATACGTCCATCACCCCCCCCCCCCCCACACACCCCCACACCGGATTCAACGTGTCTGCTCCCAGAGCTGCAGAAAACAAACAGCAGACCCCGAATCCACTCGCCTCCCAAATTTCCTCTAAATATTGACCCATTACGCATCGCTCGCTGCCCTTGGCTCCCTCTAAGCAGAACACAGCCATCAATTGGACAATGTGAGTTGGTTTTATTTTATTTTTTATTTGTATTGACATCCTTTAGGCAAAGAGTGACAAATCCTCACAGCCAGACAAAACCCCACAGAAGCATATAGACACGGCAAAGAAGAGAAAAGTCCTTACTTGTGTTTTGCGGCAATCCCTCCGATAATATTCTCCAGACTTGAGGGGGTTTATAAATATCCCTGGATGTAGCTCGGATGCAGTTCACGCCTCTGTGCTTCTCCTTTTTTTTTATCCGGAGCGTTGAGCAGACCAGAACGCAGGTTTTCTTTCCCCCCTCTCTCCTTCAAGACAGATGTGAACGGTCCTGGCCGACTCGCTCCACCTGCATCCCTGCCGACAAGCCAGCCACAAGGCGGAGCACGCGCCTTCAGAGCCTTCTTTTCAAACTAAAACTCCTTCATTGGTATGTATGGCTGTGCATTTTATTGTGGTGGTTCCTTCGCCGGGTTTCTAGCGGATGCTTCTGGGTGTTTCTGGGTGCTTTGACGCATCTCCACCTGCATCTGCTGGAAGACACAGCGGCTTCAGCAGTAACAGCAGTGGCAGCGGCACCGCACTGAGGAGGCGGCCCACAGAGACACGCCCCGCTCCGGCTGGAGAAGGCTACTTCACCCTGGGCGAGGGAGACGAGAGGGCGGTGCTGGATTATGCTGTTCAAAATTCTCCACTTTCCCGTGTAAGTGGTCGCACCTGACAGGCAGTGAAGATTGGAGAAGTTCCACATAAAAAAACAAAAACAGAGTGGACAAAGAAGATGAAAGTATGTGACATGAAGATAACCCAGTGAGTGATTTCACGAAAAAATAATTAGCAACATAAATCTAAAGGAAAAATCTATATTATAGCCCAATACAATCAGCATCCACCCAACAACATGCTGCTGGTCCTGAAGGATGGCCACAGCTGCCTCCAATAATAATATAGGCAATAGGCTGGCAGCCTATCACGGGCTAGCTGAGGTAAAATAGAGCCTCCACTAATGAGTCACAAACGTATGTGCTTAGGATATAACTATCAGGTACACTGCTGTTGTTATTTGCTAATGACTGACTAAGCCCTCATACATTTCAAGGCAGTTATGTAAACAAAACAGTGCATCATCTAAAAGGGAAAAAACAACATAAAAGAAAGTTTCTTCCGTAGGTTGCATAATCCTCATCAGTTTGCTTACTTGGACATATACATTCCACTGATGAAGATGAAAGATGACTAAATAGATAATTAAACAATAGAGAGAATAAGTCCCTGAATGAATACAAATATGAATATTCACACGCTGCTATATTCTCATAAGCTATTGAAGTGTCTCTGTGGTATTCAAGATAAAGTTGATGGTGAATATATACCATACGTTGTGCAATTTAGATCCAACGTAACACATACTTTCTACTTTTGCTGTGATAATGGTTTCCAAATTAATAGAAAACGGCAGCCAGTCGAGTATTCATCCAAAGGTATGGTAATGTTGAGGGGCACAGCTGTTAATTCAAGTGGAACTGGAATGATTTTCTCAGAAAATCTGAATATCCACAGCTTTATACAGTAGTTTCATTTTGTGTGCCAATTGGATTCACAGTATTTTATCAGTCTAAAGAGCAGTGCCAGTTTTTATTCTTCCAGTTAATTAAATGCATCCTGAGTGTGTATCAGACGCTATAATCAACAGCATATTTTTGTCGACAACAAGGGAGATCAGCTTATAGCCAAGCCATTCTCTTTCTGCAGCACCATCACCTGTTACCCTTAAGACTGCATCGCCATTGCTCCGGGCAAAAAAACAAAGGTGTCCCCTGCACAAGTAGGACCATTTGATCTGGACAGAGGGTGTCATTGGAGTCAGGGAGACCATTTGAAGCTGAAGCTGCAATTCTCTCCTGCTCTCACTTTCTCTTCATTACCTCTCCTCATCATGTCAGACACTGGGCTGACAAAGTTCCTCAACAGCTGCCCATGGCTTCACTGTGGTCTGTTGCTCTGTCTTGCCTCAGTGGGAGAGCAAAATGGTTCCTCATGGTGTCAACAAATTGTCACAGTAAAAGTCTTTCTTTCAGCATCTTCCTCTGCTCATTAACAGGATATAGTTTCTTTGGTCAGAGTGGTGGGGTCTTTTATAGGAGCATAAAGAAGATGGCTTGAAGTCTACAAGTTCAACAATGATTATATTTCCATTATATATAGACGTTAAGCATTCAAAAGCAACAAAAATTGATGGCTACTTTACACCTTAGCTGTGATCATTCAGAAACCATTGGGAAACATTGACCACACAAACGCTATTGACATGTAAATCAATAATATGTCTTTGGAGTATATTTTACAGTGTATCCCATCCATCTAGCCATCAGCTTGTTCTGCCTTGAAGGTCTGTCCACGTCAGAGGCGAGCAGTGTGTCGACAGAGAAATCACAGTCCTAGTCAATGAATCTGGAGGGGGTGCATCAATCACAGCCTTATTGAGTAGCGTGGTGCGAGGGCAGCCTGTCAAAAGAATATTGGCACCTCTTGAAATTAATTTCTCAGGCCAAAATATCAGATTCAAAAGAGTATTGGTGGAGGGTAGGTGGCCAATTGTCACTGCAGAAAGTTGCGTCACTGAAGTATAGTACAAAGTTTTTAATTAAGTCATTCCTTAAAGGTTCAGTAGGTAACTAATGAAAAAAAAAACTTTGGCATATTTGCTTAACCTGTCACTACATCCTGACAATAGTACATGAGACAAATAATCTGCAGAAAAATAAGGCTCCTCTGACTCCTCTTTGGGCTCTTATAGCATTTGCAATCAGTGCCAGGAGGAGTCTCTAACGCTGCGTCAATAACTGCTCGTAAGAAGGGATGGCTGGCTAGTTGGCTAGTGGCTAATTAGCTTATCCGTCTCTGCACTCTCCTCTGGGCGAAGTAGTTTGTCAGGTCTGGCCAGCTACATTGTCACCAGTGAAGTGTTGCTCAAGTTTTCCTTGACGTCGCTATGTTGTTAAATAGCACTGGGAATTGGCTAACAGCATTTTTTTAGATGATCGGTCCAAAACATTTGTTGACGGTCGATCTTGTCATTGTAGCGCTGAAAATGTTAAGACCAGCTTAAGACTGATTTGTAGCACATCAGCTACAGTTTGCAACTTCAAGTCAACTGCTTCCACAGAGAAATAGTTCACTGAAAAGAGATTGAAAAGTGTAAATATGGCATTGGCCACCAGCCCGCTGTTCGGCTTACTTTCTGTGGCCCTCACCAATGTAGCATGAAAGCACGGCAGAACTAGGAGGTTAGCTAGCTAATTAGCAAGCCACTAAATGTTTGTCACTGCAGCAAATATGACAACAAGTTGTTGTTGTTTTCAATAAAAGTAACCTACTGTAGTGTTTGAGTACTTCATTCAAATATGTTCAAAGAGATAACTGCTATGTCTGCTATTGAAAGGTGTTTTGGGGTTAGGGTTGTACAGTGGATGGAGCAGTTTACAGGGTTTACAGTTTACTGCAAGTTGTAGAGCAATCGGAAGAGTCGCAAGATAATCCTTTAAGTAAGAAAGAAGGAAAAAACCTGCTCTGTTACAAAATATTCATAAGAAATGTTTTTTTTGTGAAATCAATTTGGGAGTAATTACTCACATGAAACAATCTAACGTTAGCGTGTGTACACTCTTTTGGTAAAACTGCTCACAACTCATGGCCCTAAGCAAATTGTGACAAGGGGTCACAAGCAGACACCACTTAATCTTAAGTGAAGTTACGAGCCAAGAAGGTTGGATTCCACTGCAACATTGTTTGAAGTCAACAAAGATGGCCTTCTGACAAATCCACAATGTTTTCTGATATATAGAAGTCATCATCACAGAGGGCTCTTATGTATATGACATTTGTCAGAGCCCTTCCTTTCACAAAATGCAGGTCACTGCGGTCATTGTTAGATATATATACTTCAATCAAAATTGAGTCAATGCTGTTTGATGCGACAAGAGTTTTCTATTCAAAGGCAACATCTAAAAATAAATGAAAATATCTCACAGCAGACAGATGTCAACTGAGTGTATAACACACCAAATATCATCAAATAACCGCCAGCCTGTTATCATGATCGCGTTTGAATCCAATAGAGATTTCATGCCTTTTAAATATCAGTATAACTCATTCCAGTCGTATGTCTTCAAGCGCCTTGATTTAATATTCTCTACATACAAAGCTGGCTGATTTGATAAGCTTTCACTCATGAGTAATTCATTTCTTTGTTGAAGGACCCTGTGAGGTTGTTGCTTTTTCCTCTTTCTCTCCATTGCGCTAATTAAAACTAATTGAATTGAATTGATGGTACCGAGCCCCCCGAATCACAGCGCTACCATCTCAGTCCTGCTCATCCCTGAAATGAGACAAATCAAGTGTGCCGTGTAATCAGACATGAAAAAGAGTCAAAACACGCCAAAGAAGCCATCTCCCTTGTTTGTTGTTGTTGTCGTGAGCACATTATCACATCTCCATCAAATTCACAAATAATAGCTTGGCATAAAAGAGCAAAGGGAGAGTTGTTTGAACACAAGTAAATGTAGTTGTCTTAGACGTGACAATGGTTATTATATCCTTAAAAAGTCTCCCAGGGTGCACTTTGTCTTGAAATCAGTACATCTACACTAATAGATTGGGTTTGTAAAAGCCAGCTTTATAACTATATTAGGAAACACTTTGATGTTAATATATATCATCAAACAATATATAACAAAGTGTGGCTCTGACAGATGAGCAGACTACTGCACATTAATAATATTTGCTTTATAAAACCTGCAGTGCTGTGTAGGTGTATTCATATACGGTACTAGCTGACTGTATTATGCAAAATGTTATTATGAAGTGGGTCTAACCTCTACACTATCTACAAGTCCACAATTAACATAGAATAGAACAGTGTTTAAGGGTGCAATGTGTAAGATCTTGCCAAAAGTTTAAAACATTCAAAAAATGTACTGAAAAAATGTGCAAATATGCCAATGTATTTTGGTGCAGAGATATCTACTGTCAACCAGCAATGTCCGGCCTGTATTTTCTTGTAATACTACTTGTTCCTCTAGAGGTGATAGTGAGTCACTGTAGTGCCAGTCTGTCTTCAGTTCAGTGAACCAAGAAGGAGAGCTCCATCCATGGTCGGTGTTCATTTTGATTGTTTGTCTATTGGATTGAATCCAAAGTGGCAGAAATAAGAAAATAACTTGTAGCCTCACCTCGTCCTCCCTGCCGCCGGTAGGCTGTTTAGCTGGGACTAGAGTGTGCGGCAGCCAGTGCAAACCCCAGCACTGGGGGTCTGATCCCTGGGGACCGCCCATACTCTCCGCCGGGTCCGCAATCTTTCTGTTGCTGTTGCATTTTCTTGTTTCTGCCACTTCGGAGCACACAGATCGTACAGTTAGATGGCTGACTTAAACTATAGGCCGACGCCTCATGTGAAGATGAGATTACAGTGTTATTTTGACCGGCTCTGAGTTACAGCAGTTTGGTTGAATTTTGCCAATTAACGCCCTGCTGTTAGTAATTGTTTTTGTGTTAAATAACTGGTGACTGTAAATTTAGATTGTATGGAGTCATGTCAATGACGATGTTTAGTTAATATAACTTTTGATCATTATGACTATCCTGTGCAAAAAGGCTAGCTATTTTGAAATGTCAATACAGATGCTCCTTTATCTAGAATAAAGCTGAACTCTGTGACACCAACAGACACGTACTATCATGCATCAGCATTATGTTGTATAATGAAGATGGATCTACTGTATTTACACAACACATGTACATCAGGCTAGAACTTTTACTGGATAACTCAAAGAAGGAGTTTTTATTGATCAATGTGTACTTACTGCAAAGTGAAAGTGTTGCTGTTCTGGCGAGAAACCTAAAAGCCTCCAACCAAATCGTTAACTAGCAAAGCATGTGGGTTAGCACCTGTCAGAGAAATGGATCTTTTTCTATTGTATGTTGGACGGATGTTGATTGATGGTCAACAAATGATGGAGGAAAGGCAGAGGAGAGGTTTGCATGCTGTCACCGCGAAGAGAAATGGCAGTTTAATATTTCAGTTACTAATCTCTGTTGCTACCCTCTGAGGCAAATTTGGAGACTGGGCTGTGAAGAAAAATGACAGCATCAGTCATTCTAGAAAATGCCCCCATATCTTTATGTTCAAGCCCTCTTGCCGATGTCGGAATTATGGCTCTTGTCTGTCCGGAGCAGAGGATGAAATAGTGTGATGTTGGTATGGAGTCACAAAGTTGGCATAGAGAGGACGTTGGTGGGTGAACAAAATCTTAGGCTTTGACGGAGAGATTGCTGATCGCTTCCAATACCCTATCGACAATCGATGTTGGTTTCTTTTAACCATGACCACGATCATTCTCCACCTTCACCAAATAGGTTATTATTTTACACAGGGCAACGTTGAGCCACAAAAATGTACTTGATTTGACTTTACTTACTGTACCCTTTCAGATATAGGATTTAAATGGAAATATCCCAAAACTTTGCTCAATCCGCCACTCGCCGACTTGTCTTTTTGTTGTTGTCATAATTGGACATAACTGGGTACTGGGCATCAACACGGTTCAGGTACGTGATATATCACTGAAGAAGAAAACTGACTCCATATCTATTATGCTTACATTAAATACGGGGAAAGGGATGGGAATCAGCAATAAGTGAAACAGAGGGAGAAAGAGTGAGCAGAGATCACAAGAAGAGAGGATGGTAGTCTATAGATGTCGGTGAAGCTTTTATCTAGAAGAGAAGAGAGGGGAGAGCACGTTAGATTCAAAGACAGAAAAGGAAGATTGTACATTGTAGTTAAGGAGGAACAAGTAAAACAGAAAATGTTTGTTTTTTGCCGAACTCATAAACTGGCTCTTAAACACATATTGTGTTCCATAAAACTTTACAGCAATCAATATTGGTCCTAGTTTAGCTCCTCCAGCTGTGCACTTCAAGTGTCCTTTTTGGGAACTTTTGCCTCTTCATCACACTTATTACCACAATGGATGAAGAGAGCTGTTGTTCTGCACAAAAGCAACACTTCTGATTGGGCACAGGTAAACAATAGCTGTAAATCAACAAGCCTTTCTGTCAGCAAGACACGTTTTGCTGGTGGTTCAGACAGTATGAGGTTCTGAGAAAAAAAGTATAGGCACTGAGAATTAAGACATGTAACCACAAACCAATTGTATGTGCCGAACAATCAGAAGAAATAATAGCAGTGATGGAAAAACTCAAAACACATCAATTATCTCCCTCAAAAAAGAAAATCGGCAAAGCAGCACTTTACTCAGTCTTTGCATCTGAACCGCCTCTGAGATATGAATTGGTAGTGTTGAAGGGCATTGTGGGAGAATTGTGTTATCAGCATGTATGGCGAGGGAAGAAGCAGGCATGCTCTGCTCCCTAAAGGCCTAGTCATGATTAGATGATGAGGCATGATGGCTCCAAACATATTTACCCCACGGAGCCCTTTGGACATGGTGTGTGTGTGTGTGTGTGTGTGTGTGTGTGTGTGTGTGTGTGTGTGTGTGTGTGTGGGTGTGGGCAACACAGACAACATCAGCATATTTGCAGATAGCAGCTTCTACACAAGGGAGCGAGAGGAACAAAGATACACAGCAGGAAGCCCACTGGAGATGTGTATCTGTTTGAATGAGATGCATGTCAGTGTTTTCATGTTTGCTTACAGTGAAGAAAGGACGAAGCATGGGATGGAGTGTCGTGACGATCACAGACGAGACTGAGACCTGTATCTGTGTGTGTGTGTGTGTGTGTGTGTGTGTGTGTGTGGGGGGGGGCGGGGGGTGCGCTCCTTTGCACAGCATGTGCACAGATCAGGGGGTGCTACTTTCCAGGGGGCCCCTCTGGTGATCGCTGTCGCAGCAGTGAACATGGACAGCGGTGCGGTGTCTTTGTGTTAGAGGAAGTGGGGGGGTGGCTGATAGGAGACATACACACTGTGTGAGGGTAAGCAATTATTCCCTCTGCCCCCTGCCCCCCCCCCGAGAGATGGAGAGTGTCTGCTGATGGTGAACAATACTGTGATTGCTCTGTGTTGTCAAGGCAGAGGAAATATGGCAAGCCAAATTTGACATCTTTTCAGTGGGGCTGACTAGTAGCAGTGTAGCTTTCACTTGTGGAACTGATATTTTGACATGTCAAAATGCCATTTTAAATTAGCCAAAATGGTAATTTAAGATAAAATTGGAGAGCAATTTTGACATAGAGTGCCCATGGAGACTTTTGTTGCATGTCATCTCCCCTTTCTGTCCGTCTTACATTTCTATACCGTCAAATAAAGGTGAAAATATAACAATGTCAAATGTGTCAAAATTGAATTACAGATATCTGTAATTGAGTTTGAATAGAAGTCGATGGTAAAAGCTGACGAGTCGTAATTAAGTTACAGACCATATTTTCCACTAGTAAGAAATTAATTGTTGATAAAGAATTAACATTTTGACGAGTGACAAATTAATTGAAGGCATCTTTAATTAGAATTGCTACTAATCAAAATGTCAATCCGGATATGCTCTCTCAGAATTCTAGGTTTTATTCAAGATCAGCGCTAGTTAAAGCAATGCTCCAGACGCTTGGTCTCACCCAGAGTTAGATATGAACATCAGTGGAAGCCTTTTGACGGAGGATTTTTGTTTCCTGCTGCAACAAACTCGATCCTAAGTGAGGCTAAATACCTCACGCAGCCACCTCTGTATTGAACGCACAGATGAGATTAGTATTGATCTAACTCTCAGTTAGACAGCAAATAGGCAGATTTCCCCAAGTGTTTGAGTATTCCTTTATGAGTTTTGACTGGGGTTTTGCATTGGAATACATGAGTTGGGGTACACTCTTTATTGAAATGAAAAAAAAAGCAAAATAATTTTGGTATTTTTGTGTAAATGTCAATGAATCGTGTTCGTTATTACAAATATAAAACAAAATGTAATCCATGGTGGAAATAAAATGCTGGAAACATTCACACTATAGTTTCCCACCACCCCTCTCAGAAAGCACCCACACTGAGCAGGACAAATTACCGATATGCACTATTTCTTAGAAGAAACACTGTAACGATCATAGCACTTGGTTCATATTTATAGATTGTATTGTTTCATATACACATCGACAACAAGCCCAAAGATGAACCAGAACTAGTTTGCCGCTAACATGTTTTAATGCAGTTTACCGTAAGGCCTTTTTTCCAGCTGTGAAGATAAAAGTTCTTGTTATTCAATTACAACTACTAAGAGCAACAATTACATGATCCCTCACTACTTTCCCATCTGGGAAGTTTGGTGGATTTTACAAGTAGAGCACAGCAAACACCTGTTGAGCCTCAACTGTGTTCCACTTCACTTTGTTTTTCTGGGTCCAGTTCAGAATCAAGAATGGCTCCAGATTACAGTGAACTTTATGCATGCAGGCATATGCAGATAAAGGAGTAATAGGCTTTGCAAGTGGTCTCTCTCTCTCTCTCTGTGTGTGTGTGTGTGTGTGTGTGTGTGTGTGTGTGTGTGTGTGTGTGTGTGTGTGTGTGTGTGTGTGTGTGTGTGTGTGTGTGTGTGTGTGTGTGTGGTTGCAAAGAGAGAATAAGAGAGCCTCTTTTACTCCTGATTGCAAGCCATTCCTTCAATCTCTCACTCCATCTTTCTGTACCTCCCTTTCTCTGTTTCTTTCTCTCTCCAGGCCATCTCTCACTTAATCTCCCATTCTCTTTCTCTCCACCTTAAATTCAGTTTAATTTGCTCTGCTGGCATGGGAAGTATGCATTTATGTCAGCCAGGCATCCGCTGGGATAACTGATGGTGCAATAACCATAGGGAAACAATGCTCTCAAACAGGAGGGAGTAGGTATCTCTATTGAACCATTAAATAAGGGAACGCTCAATGCTCAGTGTGACTTCCTAGGAGGGAAATGACTGTCTTTTTCCTCCAAATAGCTCCGCCATCTACAATAGGACTGGGCTGGATCAAAGTGTAGAATGATGAAGAAACTTCTAATTGAGAAAATTTGCCATTGTTCACTATAAAATCCATTAATGTTCGAGGATAAGTGTGGAGTGTGGGGGTGTACAGCATGCAATGACTGCAACTGATGCGTTGACGATGGTTCCATTTTGATTTAGAAAAGGGATGCATGGATGCATATCTGGAAAAATAAGTCAAAGAAAGAGGAGATGAATTTATATGATGAACGCCACACCAAACAGAAAACCAGTGTCATGTTAGAGGCATGTAAAAATGTATTAACAGCCACATGAGCATGCTACCAGTGAGCAGACTGACTCAGTCACACATCAAAGCCAAGAGTCAATCAATCAATAAATACATTCACAATTCCGCTCCCACATTAGTTTAACCCTTCTTGAAGAATCATAAAATGAAAATGTGACCTTTACCCCCTAGAATACAATCTGCAAGCCTTTCATCCTTCTGTATAAATCCCCTAGCCTTCCTCCTTTCTTAGTCCCTTTGATAACTGGAGAAATGTAGATGATGTGATCAGCATGTTGAGATATTTCCTGGTCATATATAACTAAAAAGAAGCTTTAGTTATCAAAAACATAAAGTAAATGGCATGTTCTGATGTCAAAGAGCAAGAGCTTTTTGTTTGACAATTATAGATTTCTCTTGAAACAGTGGACTGAAATGAGCAGAACGCAGTGCAGCCTCTGACAATTAGCACAATGCCATTTTCAGTAAATCAGACAGAGAGAAAATAAATATATATTTTTTAATCTTAAATAGTGTTGATAATTATGTATGCATTGGCATGGCTTTCAAAGACACAAACAGGTTGATGATGTCTCTGTTAATGGGAACTATACTACTATCAGACCGGTACATTTGATGAAACCATGAACCAGCTGTTCAGTATCATTAATAATTATATTACTGTGGAAACCTTCAATGCTTTTTCATCTGCACCAGAACTAAAATAAATGTGCACAAGATGCAGTCTTTGTCATCATATTCTTCTACAAGTATCTTTGCAATCAATAGTCATAAGGTGCTGTTTAATAGCCACAATTCAAGTATTCAAAGAGAGGAGTAAAAGCTTTTTCAGTTTATGTCCAATAATTAATTGGATGAGAACTGTATTGACTTGGTTAATAACTTGTGAAATGTTCCTGGCATAACACAGTTTTCTTTTATCTCTCACCTCTCCTCAATTCATACCTTTGACTGGTATTTATATCTAATTGGTACTTTGTTTGTACAGTTTCAGACAAATAGACACTCTAAGAAAAGCTTTGAGTGTGTCTTAACCGGTATGTAAAGTTCATCTGGTCGTTTACAGTATAATGCTATGCATATCCACAACTAGGGACGTCAGATTTTCACGACACGATTATCGGGGCCAAAGTAGGTCACACTAACAATATTATCGTGATAGCTATTGAAATTGTGAAGATAATAATAATGAAGCTAACAGTCAAATTCATCTTTGACTTTTGTTATTGTGCGTTTTTTTTTTTTTTGGGGCAAATTAGTCACACTCAAAATACCACTGTATCCACAGGGAAGTGGAGTCTGCAACCATAACCGTACAAAAGCTTGTTTTTTATAGGAGCAGTGTGGAGGACTTAGTGCCATCTTGCGCTGAGGTTGCAGATTGCAACCAACTGAATACCCCTGCGCTCACCCCTCAGTTTACTACTCAATTACTCAGTGTCAAAGATGTAAGGAGACTTTCAGGTTAACTAAAAGTAAAAGCTCTCTCTCAAGCCAGTGTTTGGTTTGTCCTTTCTGAGCTACTGTAGAAACACAGCGGTGCAACATGGCGGGCTCTGAGAAGAGGACCTATGTAGATATGGTTGGCTCATTCTTAGCTAACGAAAACACAACGATTCTTAGTGATTATACACTGATGAAAACATTAATATTATATATATTATTTATTTTTTATTTCTGCCAATAGGTCCCGAAATCCTACACACTGGACCTTATAGAGGCGGTATTATTTACACAATGTGAGCATATTTGTATTATTAACATGACATCTATCAGGTTTACATTATGGGCTATTTATTGGGTGCATCCCTACCTTTGGCAGTCCTAAATGAAAGCCAGGATGCAAGATGATTGATTATTCTCAGATGGCATCCTGACCACTATTGATATAGTGAAATGTTTAATGTGTTTGCTTGCACTGTCCTTCACATTTTAACATGGGAAACATACTACCACCTTCTATCTTGTGTATATAACAACATAACGTCATGAAAATTTGATTTTGAGTGTTACACCAGTGTAAAGATTTAGTCTTGTGGCACCGACAATCACATCACCCCACAGTCTTTAAGCTCTCTCATTTCCTCCGTTCTCTTTTACAGGAAACCATAAACCACATGACTCCCTGCATGCACAAGTAATCAATTATCTGGTAATATTAAACTGGCTGCATGCAATCCATGTATGGTGCCTTGGTGCTGCTTCTCTATTTCCCTCTATTTTCATTTCCCCATTATGATTTAAATGATGCATTCCCCATGCATTCAGTGTTAATAAGAAGATGTTTATGTATGACAGGCATATTAAATCACTTGGGGTGCTTCTCAATGGATCCAGTGGGATTACACCTCCAATAAGTCACTCTTTACAGCCATGAGCCAATCCCTGATCAACAGTCATTTGGCCTATGACCTGGTGGTGTACTTTAGAGCTACATACAGCAGTTCAGATTTTTTTTGGGGGGGGGGGGTTGTATGTGATAATAGAAAATATAAATTTGAAGTCGGTGTAGCTGTCACCTACAGATTCATGATTCAGATTCAGATGTTCATCAAATTACACCCTCACTCATCTCATGAGACGGGTTTCTTTTCCCATGCTCTTGTATAATGTGCTGTAATTGTTTGTTAAACACTAGAGCACATTTCTGAACATTGTTGATGGGTTAAGGGAACCGAGCCAGGTGGGTTTTTTAGTTTCATCGCAGCTGGTTTGAAGCGCAGCAAGAAATGGAAAGACGTAGCCAGAGGAGGGAGATACTTTATGGGTGGGCGATGCTGTTAGCTTTTTATCCGTCATTGTGTCATGAAATGGAATTTCGAAAGTTTGGGAGCAGCCGATGTGCTTACAGGTACAGTATATCTGACACTCACATGCTCGCACAGAGTTAAAAAATGCTCACACAAAATCCCGGGAAACTTCTACTTCCACTTTTGCAGGCATACTTACCGCTACTCTCTCCCTAAAATGATGTTTAATTCAGTTGCATCTCTTATTCTCCAGCTTAGTTTTGATGTCGAGAAAATAAATAATACACCATGCACAGCAGTAGTGGTAGAGCCATGTGTGTGTGTGTTTTTTAAAGAAGCCCCTGTACTCATCTCCATACTTTAAAGATATTTCTTGAACAGGCCCGAGAAGCCTAAACAGCAAAGCTCCCACTGAAAACATTTATTTACTGTTGGAATTACAGTATGCCATTTCATTTTGCACAAGGAGAGGGAAGCTGGATGCTCTGAAATAACCATCAGCTATTTCTTTCTTCTTGCAACGTTTTTCATTTTCTTTTTTTCCTGCCAACTCCCTAAAAAAAAAGAAGAAAAAATGACTGTGGCTAACAGCAGGGGGTAGGGAAATCCCCATTAAGTGTAATAGGCCTCTCCTTTCAACTGGCGCAAATACAAAAAACATGTAGAGCATGTGTAGGCCTACGTAAGAGGACAATCAAAGCTGTTCACTGTCTTTGTGGTTGACTTGGCTTTGTTCTGCCTGCAGGAGAAGAGGTCAGTGTCTGAACCTCAGAGTATTCGTTTTCTGGAGTCTAATAGTATAGCAAATTAATTTGTCAGAACTTCTAAATAACCTTTAATGAAGCACGGCAGCAGAAGGAAACGCACACATTTCTACCCTGGGCTTTCCGTGGGTTTTCCGGGTCTTTTCTGAAACATTTGTAGGTGTGACCCCTTTTAAACAGGAGCCAGGAACCTGAATGTAATTACCACCATGCTGATCCAGATAATCAAAACAACAATATCAAAAACAAAATTTAGACTTACATTAGCAAATTTTGCTAAGCCCCATCCCTCTACGTCACAGTTGCTATAGACCCTTTCACAGCCAACGACATCAAAAATATGCGCGTGTATGTTGGCAATGAAGTGGTGTCAATGCACCAGCCATCCAGACAAGTTAGCGAGCTTTAAAAATGTAATTAAAACTGTTTCCAGCATCAAAATGTCTGGTTGTTGCATGTTTGGCTGTCAGAATCGACTCAAGTTCTACAGAATTCTGACAGGATCGTTTCAGAGCAACAGGTGATTCAGTTTAACGAGTGACCGTGTTAACTGGAGACTTTCTTACAAATGATTAAACACGCCGAAGTCGGTGGCTGCAAACTATTAAAGGTGTTGACTACCACAGGACGGATCCAAAATGCTGCTGTTTGTAGCGGCCATTTTAAAACTCAATAAAGTCGAACCTCTGAGTCTATGTCACGGTATTTGACGTTCTCTACATGACCATGTATAACTTAGTTGGAAGCATCTGGTGACTTGCATGCTCATCATTTCTTGCTGGTGTAATGTTACATGCTAGGTTTCTCCACCAAATACATGTATACAGTATATCTGGCCACTTGCTAATGTATTCCTCCCAGTCATTAATAGCACACCGATCTGGAAAGTCAATTTATTTTGGTTGCATTCGCCATCTATTGCACTCCACCATACTCCTATTGCCAAACTGTGGGCACACATATGCTTACGTCATCATCATAATTGTTTACGAACTGTAAACGGGTGTATGCGTCTTAGAATTCGCAGTAACGTCTGTAACTGGGTTTTCCATCTCGCACAGAAGTAACCAACAGCAGGCTTCCATTTCAAGCCGACAACGTGGTTTCTGTCGGGTGAAATGATGAAGTTTTAAAGTAACTAGCTCATTGCAAAAAAAGTAAAATTGACGTACTTTACATACAAGAGTTACATGATAAAGTCATAATAAACTGTGGAAATGGAGCTAAAGGAAAGGAAAGGTGCCAATCGTAGCTGCAGATGAGGAGAATGACCTGCTGGTTTGGCTGCAGCCGTAAGATGAAGTTGACTCTGACTACAATTTATCAGAGTTAATTTTTATGCAATTCATTTTACTTTAGTAAGGTAGCAAAACACCGTTTTGGCATGTGGGAAAATCCAAAGCTTGATAGACCTGCTGATGCCACAAGGGGTTTAATGAACGGCCGTTTCCCATCCTACATCCATAATGTATCGAGAGGGTGAAGCAAAGTGGCAAAGTCCTCTCTGCATCATCAACGGTCTTTCGCTTCTTTACAGCTCAAGCTTTTTCTGGTGAAGAAGACAATAGCCTCATGCAGTGGCATGCATTAATGCATGCCACTGCATGAGGCTATTGATGTGGGACAATAATGGAAAATGACAAAGGCAGAAACCTGCCCATTCATGAGTAGTTTGTGTAAGCCGAAACAGCTGATTCCTCGATTTCTTTCCGGCATAGATCAAAATATTTTCTTGACACTTGCTTTTTCCTCCACTCATTCTTTTTTTTTCTCCTTCCTGCTTTGAGACAGAGTGGAGGCTTTCTAATAAGCCCCATAAAGACTCTGTTTTCAGTCTTGTAGTGTCATAAGGGAGCTGGTGCATTTCATGCTCCGTGGCTTTAGTGGGAATAAACAGGTTAGTGGAGTGCATGTTTGTATTGTTTCCCCATAGTCTGGCTGTAAGTTTTATCCTGTTATTCCACTATAAGGGAGGCAAAACCACAGTCAGCTGGGAGATGTGAAAAGTCTGTTTTTAGATTTAGAGACAGTGTGTGTGTGTGTGTGTGTGTGTGTGTGTGTGTGTGTGTGTGTGTGTGTGTGTGTGTGTGTGTGTGTGTGTGTGTGTGTGTGTGTGTGTGTGTGCGTGCGTGCGTGCGTGCGTGCGTGCGTGCGTGCGTGCGTGTGTGTGTGTGTGATCACAATGCTGTACGTGCAAAGACTACTTTAAATTCTTGACCAGATGTTTTCAGGATATAAGATTTATTGTGTCAAAATATCCGCCAAAACAGTCAGATATCTCAGATCACTGCTGGGAAACCTCCACACACAGGAAGTGATCATTTAAGCAAGCTGTTTTTTTTGTTTTTTTAAAAACAGCAGAAATGCAAGTGAGCAAGCTGGACTGCTTCCAAACTACTTTTTACCATCCCGAAAAACTATATTTAACCAGTCCAACTCTTGACGAGCTAAATTATCATGATTATAATGAAGTTTGTTGAACTTTCAAAGAGAAATGTGTGGTTTCTAGTGTATATATAGTGCTGTTAAAGCCAGGTATTGAGGGTAAGTCCAAAAATCCTCTACTGAGTCCAAGTGACACTTCAACCCAAGCACTGTTGAGCCGTAGATTAATCAAGTTTAGTTAAGAAGTGGTGACGATGAGTGTTTGTGTTGACTGAGCAGATCGCTGCAAGTGAGACTGTATGGTCGACTAAATACAGTGTGTGTGTGTGTGTGTGTGTGTGTGTGTGTGTGTGTGTGTGTGTGTGTGTGTGTGTGTGTGTGTGTGTGTGTGTGTGTGTCCACTGATCTTTGCTCCTCTTCAGTGGTAAAAGAGCAAACCTTTGTTTGGTGGGCTCCCCATCAAAGAGTTTGCATAAGTACTGTACTTATTATGCTAATTAGATGTGATAATGAATGCGGTAAAGTGCAACACTTTCCTCCCTCACATATGTGTTATCTAAAACCACCCCCATGTTCCACTTGTTTGTAACTGATAGAAAATGACACTATTTGCATCTGTGTCCAAATCCCAAAGAAGAGAGGAGCTTGAGTTTTTGAAACATTTACTCGGTAGGAAAACAGTAACTGGAGCAAGGTCACAAGGCAGGGTGTTTATGATCCTAGCTGTCTTTTGTCTCTGTCCTCTTGTCTCCTGCTTTTGCACAACCATATCTGGGACATCTTCGCGCCTTCTAATATTCATTGCAGACTGCTCAGTTGATGTCAGAAGTTATAATGCCACTTTAAGTTAAACAACAGATGATCCAACTATGATTCAGCAGTTATTACATCTACAAATGAGTCATTTCTACCACTCCATGTATTAAATAATTCTGTAATGATTTGAACTAACCAGTTCCCCCTGCATTGCTGTCTAACACCTTAACCACAAGGCCAGAACACAGGGAGAGGTTCATGTAATTCGTATGGATTTTTCTACACACTTCCCCTAAGGTGGAACCAGGAGTTGGTATTGAATCGTTTGTTTGACCTTTGCTCTGCACACAAAAAAAACATGCATACACCTTCTCTTACATATAAACTGCAATGTGCACCTCACGCACGGACCAGCGTACACATGGTCTTAGCTGAGATCGCTGTGGGTAACATGATAAAGGAAGGATCTAACTATAAGCAATTGCAATTGCAAGTTTCTTGAGACCCGCTGGTCCAATCTATTTTACACTTGGCGGA
>JACSYO010001397.1:787500-1074542 GCA_016806645.1 Ophiodon elongatus
ACATCTTCAACCTACTCAAGTTTTCCCACAATACCCTGTCCCTCCACACCATACACAGGCTGCTGCTGGCTGCTGGAATTAGATTCATGACAATGCTACTTGCCTATCATACTGCAAATGGCTCAGGGCCATCATGGTCAAACACATGGTCAAACTATACATTTTTGTTGTTGTATCCACATGGTTGAATGCACTTATTTTAAGTCACATTGGATAAAAGCTAAATCAATGGAATGTAATTTGATAAGAACTAAGAGGCTGTGAGTTTCACCCATGGGATACTTAATGCAGGGAACCAAGCGAAATAAGCTTGTGGGAACTGCTGCTACTACCGATAGCATAACTCCTACAAGTACAAGTCTCCTACAGTAACACCGCCGGAGTTCACAGCAACCTTCAAGTCCTTCAAGTAATTTTTTCTGACTATAGACACTTGAAATAACATCTGAAGTACAGTTTCTCACCAGGGACAACATGTGATTGCACTAGAAACACATCATGAGGACGTCATCCAATGCTAAGATCAGCTCAAGGCTAATTGCTCATTGTAAGCTCATGGCAACAAGTGGCTGAAATCTGAAGATTTCTGTTTGGAAAAGAATATATAGAATTGTCATTAAATGATTCAAAACTTTATTAATCTAGAGCTTGGCTTATTTTGATTTGACTCCAGATGTGACATACCTTCTTGACAATACCATTCGGTCTTTGCTTTGCATTGCAGCTGACATGTTGTTCTCAGCAAACAGCTGACAAATGTGCTGAATAAATGGACAACAGTCAGCTGAGTTTCCCCAGTAGAGTGTTGGTGAGCGATTTATCCCCAAGCAAGTGACCTGGGTCTGGTCGGGCTCAGTCACCCGAGGAAACACTCCGAGACTGCCTCCACTCAGCCAGAAGGCAGCCGTGAGGTGACTGGGGCACGGACACATCAGTGGGACTGCAGCTCCCATAGACCACCGGGGTTGGAGATCACAGCCGCAGACATGGGGTGAGGGAGTGTTTACAGTTTGGGGAAGGAGCCAACGGAAGAATGATGGTGGCAGAGGGGAGGGATGTTCTCGTCTCACTGATGCACAGAGACAGGAAGTGAACAACTAGAAGCAAAGTGCACACTCGAGAGGATTGGACTGATCCCAAAAAACATACAGTCAAATATACAGTGAAAAAATAAGAAAACAAAAGAAAATAATAATAATATATGATTATCTAATAAATTATAAATATTTCCCACACACATTCAACCACCTCAGTATTAATTGGTTTGGGCATGTGCCTGCGTGCATGCAAACAATGCAGCATTTTGCAGGAATCTGCACATTATAATTAGCTGCACTGAGTGCAGACCAAAGCACTCTCCTGCTCACTGTAAATGTTCTAATTGCATGAGGAGCTGAAGGGTGGGCGGATTGGCTCAAAAGCCTTCATACTGGATATTTCAGCCGTGACCACTGGGGTTTCCCGTTTGAGAGGGACACTGTGGGAAAGGTCAGTACTGTGTGAAGAAGAAAGTGGAGCGTGCTGAGCGCTACATATCCTCACTGGCAGATTTCTTGGTTCTACATTGGCTCCGTATAGAAGGCTGCCTCCACCTTGCAATGAAAATACCTGTCCATCATTATAGTTTTGAAGAATATAAAAGCCCTTTGGAGAATGTCTGAATCTTTTCCCTGGCACGTCAACGTCAGTGATTGAATAAACTGTACAGCACTTGGCACAGCAGCATAAGTGAGTTTCTCCTCATAGTCTTAGCAATCCATTACATCACTTCTCATGAAGCAAACTCCACATATGTCTTAAATCTCAGGGGGATCTATTTACCAGAAATGAAAAACCAGACGGGCTCATTTGCTACGAGCATTGTTTTTTGCAGTGTGATTAATAAGCCAGAGTTATTGAGCTGCCATTACTAACAAGAAGAAAGAAAAAAAACAATAAGCAATTATTAATAACCACATGGCGAGTATTGCCTCCTAAAACTTTAAGAGACACACAAGTGCTTTTATTTTGTAAAACAAACATTTTCCGTTGTATTTTAAATTAAAGATATATTTCTTCTCTAAATATGGTTGAAAAGAGAAAAAGTTTTGTTTATTAACTTGTATATTTTTTATGACAAATAAGTGGCACATTTGAGGAATAGTACAACCGGCCTATGCTATCTCTGTCTTTCGCTACCTTTTGTCTCTTTTACTCAACTGAGAATTGGAATCTAAAAGTTCAGATACCCAACATTAAGAAGCTCAAGGCGACAGCTGCGCCAAATGTCAAGAAAACAGGCCAGAAAGCTCAGATACTTGGGTAGTTTGTAAAATCTGGGAAAGGAACAGGGATGAAGAATAATAAGAATAAAATAATTTCCCATAAACTTCACATCTCGAGGAGAGATCCGTAAACTCGTAAAAGATTTGTCTCTCTGTGTCATTTTTTTTTATAGAAGAAATCAACAATAATAATTTCCTGATGCTAAATAGATACATGGTGGTTCACCTCAATTATGACAACAAATATTTCCTGTCTTCTATCGTGGTAAGTGGTAACTGAACCTTTAAGAAAAAATTAAAAAATCCTGGCAGATTTCAGCATGACTCAATTCCCTGTCTTCATTTTGAGGACGTTGACAGGCTCACTGTATTCATTGAAAACACTTCTGTGCTCGGGACAGGAAACCAAACTTCTCTGCTCAGCCAGGCGCATCATGTGTATGTGTTCGTCTGTGGAGGAGGAAAAAAAAGAAGCCCTCTTGTTGTGATGACAGCAATGACATTGCTCCGCGGCCGCTATTCCCACTGGTGATCACTGCCTTTGATTGACTGACGCAGATCTGATTTATTGTTCTATTTATGTGTGTGATAAAGCGCAGGATTACCATGCATTGATTTGCCAATCAGTGCATCGGGACAAACGCTGTCAGTTAAGTGTGAGTGTGTGTCTTTGTGGGCTTTTTCTCCCCCATCTGGCCTTTGGATGATGACACTGCTGCTCCTGTGTTCTGACATGGCCCGTCCCTTCACATCAGGCCTCTGTGATGGAGACTGTCAGCACGGCACGCTCGCATTTGTCCCTGACTCATAAATCCTCCGTACACACATGTGCGCTCACACACACACTTACACGCTCACAAATCACCTCGGGCTCACCAACAACATCTTTTTCTCTGCGCGCACACACACACACACACACACACACACACACACACACACACACACACACGTTGCCCCACCCGACTGTCAATCACAGCTTCTGAAAAAGTGAGACGAACAAATCTGCCACAGACAGGCAGTCGGCACTTGACACCTCAGACAGACCTAAAAATGGACACACACATCTACACACACACACGCACACTTAGAGTCAAGGTCATCGCCCATGTCTTTCAAATCCTAAGATTTTATATCAGCGATCAGGGTGTCAGGTTTTTATACTCAAACATCACAGATATGCCTGCATACACATTTAGGCACATATGTCTGGGCACTCTTCTTCTTTCGATATGAGGGCTCAGTTGTGAATACTGTTTGATCGACTCTGTGTCCGCTCTTCAGCTAATGGACGATAAAAGTACTTTTTATCTCCAGGCAGCTTGCTAGTCAAAATGTGTTCCTCTTTCTTAGCAGCACCATCTAAGAGGAGGAGCGGTGAAGGCAGATGTGGTGTCAGAGCAGACGGAAACCTAATACATTAGTGGAGGTGAGTTACACAGGTTTGGTCCAAAGGGGATGGAACACACTGATATTTCAAGAGACAACAGCCTTGTTGTGGTCCAGGCTGGTCTCATCTTACATTTGTAGAGATAACTATGAAAAATAATGCGCCGTAGTTTGTAGATTTTGTATATAGTATAAAGACCGCAAAAGCCCTGACAGGGCGGGCCAGAGTGGAGGTAGAGGGATCCAACAAACAGCGATCTTTCATCTTGGAGTCCGTTGTTCATCCCCATGTGAAACTAGAAGTCAACGTTGACTTATTTGTTAGGTAACTTGCATACTTCAGCAACAGCACTTATTTATTTTAACCCAAACAACAATCTATGTCTAACTAAGAAAGTTTGTTCCCTTAACCTAACTGAGTATTTCAGGATCTTTTCCTAAACTTAAGTAAGAAGTTTTGTTGCCTAAACCTAACTGACTTTTTTCCTCTGAAGACGCATGTAAGGAGTGGAAATTGACACGTGTTAATGGCTTTTGTGGGAAAACGCATGTGGGAACGCATGTGGGAAAACGCATGAAAATCAGCCGGCTGTTAAACACTCTCAATTGAGCTAGTATAAAACATGTAGGCGGGGCCTCCAGTAGTCGTATCGTCAGTATTGGCTCCCAGTGGGGCGAAGCTCTGCTCCTGGCCAGAGAAGGAGCCACTGCTGAGCTCTCCACCTCGCGTCGGAACTCCACCTGCAGGTCAAAGGCGGCAGCGACGCCTGTTCTGGGTCTGTCAGCGGCGGGCTGGTAACTGCTGGAGGCCTTGTGAGAGTCTGAGCTGAAGGAGTTTTGGGTGAACCTGTATGATTTAGTCTGATTTCGTCAGAATCGGACCCGGTGGCACCAATGATGTGGCCATACATTTTTAATAAGATTCAGCTGTTTTTCTTCAAACTTGACGGCTTGAAATCACCGTAAAAATCCAACATGATCACAAATGTTTCATGGAACAAATTTTATTTGCATAGTATCAGAGAGGCTATTAAGGCTTATGTTATGTGAAGGTGAAGAGGTATAAAATGCTGTAGCTCTGCCCCAGCAACAACATGGGAATAAATAGATCCAGAGGGTTGATGTCACGTGAGAGAGGAGGAGGTAGAAGTTAGATCTCTGCCTATTGTAAATATCACCGCCTCTTGTGTCATGACACACTTCACATGTCACCTGCTTCTCTGATCACATTTCCTCATTACGCACCCCCATAGGGCCCGAACGGAGGAGACATCAAGTTCAGGGTTCAGGAGCTAAATTGCAGCGGGTTTCTCCTGTTCCTAATATCTCACCCCTCCCTTTCATTGACAGCTATGAATAAAATATTCCCTTTTTACCCAGGTTTTGTCATCCGTTTGATGTGGCATCTTGCTTCTCATTGGAAGACAAAGCAGCGAGCAAGCGCCGGCTTTGAGGTTTTTTTGATAGCTCATGTACAACTGTGATGGATTGTTCCTCTTGGTGGCGAAAGCTTTAATCAGTGCTCCTCTGATATGCTAGAAATGGGCGGATTTTGGAAACAAGTGAGAGAAAAGAGCTTTATCGAACAAGCAAACAAGCATGCTTGTTTCTGTCTTCAATGAGGGCTTCAGGCCTCAGGTTTGCAGCGCTGCAGTGCAGACGTCGACAAGATGGTTGCCATTTGAAGTGAGGGAATATGTGATGGGGGGATTGTCTCACATGTGCATGCACATGTTCACACACACACAGTGCACTTCTCTCACTGACAGTTTGAGAAGTGTCATGAGATCAAGGAAGCAGAGGGGACAGAGGTAGATTTCTGCCCAATGCCACTCTTCTCTGTGTGTGACTGACATATAACATTTACAGACACGTATATTTTTCCACTTTCTCTGTCAGTCCGTCCCATTTCATGGCAGCTCATATGGCGCTGAGGTGCTTCGGTTTGTTAGGTGAGTGATGTCGCTTTAAAAAGATATATGAAATGTAAGTGGCAGTGGCTGTATTTGTTGGGGGATGTCTATATATTTAGAACTGGGAGTTGAGTCGTCAATTTACTCCGACACGGAGGGTGGTGGAACCCTGGCTCTATGATCTGATAACTCCCCTTGAGTCAGACCCTCAGAGACCCAGCAAGAGGCTGTGATCATCCTGGACCCCCTGTATGCCTGCTGACTCCGCTTCACAGCTCCGATCCCCCACACTCTTCTTTCTCTAATTGCCACAAGTCTGTAGTGTGATGGTGTGTTTGTACCTATGATATCAAAGATACCTTGCAATTTTTAAAGCGCAGTTGAAGCTGATCTCAAGTGTGTGAAGTTTCCTTAACAGGCCGCTTTGCTGCACGCTGCCAGAAAATGATCACAACGCCGTTGCTCACTGTTTGTTTCATTGATTGACAGCAGCCGTTTCTTTCAGTGACAAAACTCTTCATTTCCAGGCTGTCCCTGAATTGATAGGTCAACTGCTGTATTATGATGCTAGGAAAGACCCTTTCAGAAAAGCACAAGAGTTAATTGGAAAAAGGGAAGCTTTCTTCTTGCTCTTTGAAGAGCTGACCTTCTGGAGAAACAATGATTTCATCAAATGGAAAAATGAACCACAACATTGACTAAGGGTGAAACTAGGAGAGGATAGAGACACTGACAGAGGCAGAGCTGCATCGTTGAGCATCACTGAAAGTCCACTGAAAACTCATCCTGTAGCCATTTAATCAGAGGGATGACACTAGCCATGAGTACCACATTGCACGCTTTAAAACAGCCATTTTTATTTTTCCATCATGAATCCATATCATTTTAGGATATTGTCCTGTTGTAATACAGAAAACTGCTTTTACCACAACGACACCACACTAGTCACTTTAAGCAATGGCTAAGAAAAAAAAGAAAGTGTATACAGCATCTATCTAATTTCGCATGAGCACATATCAGCCCTCCAGGCAGATCAATTTTCTGCTAGACCTCATCAGGTTTAAAGAGGTGAGACTGTGCTCTCAGTCCATTAAGCTCATTAGGAAATGAGTGAGAAATGCTATGTGAGAAGGGAGTAATCTGAGAGAGTGTACGGTGTGATGTATCTGCTTCAGAACCCCACTCTCCCTCTCTCTCTGCACTGATCCTGTCATCCATGCACACTCTTATCACATAGAAATCCCTTCGATTACTGCAAGCATGTGCAGTATTCTTTTAGTCAGGTTTAAGCCGCATAGCCCCCCTGTCAAGGAACACATTTGTAAATTCCGTGTTTTTATTAATTTGTGTTTCTGGTCATTAAGTAGAAACTTAAAATGTGTTGCATATATCTTCATGCAGTTAGTTTCTTTGCACTATAGTTTAAGATTCGTTTTAAGATGTTATTAATCACCTCTAAGACCCTGGCTCATCTGAACCCCAGCTACATCACTAAAGAGGAGCTATTAATCCTCTATGAGGCCAGTTGCTGTCTGAGATCCTCTGGTAGGGAGCTGTTATCTGTGTCTTAAAAATAAAGAACGAGGCTGACCGGGCCACAAAGGCCCCACAGATTTAGAATGACCTCCCTGATCCCAGATCAGTCTTACTACCTAACTAATAACTTCTGTAATGCTGAGGCTGGCAGTTTCATTCACTGTGTCTCGTCATGTGTGTTGCTGCCAAGCTATTGGTCTGGTACTGTAGATGGACTGTGTGTTGTTTTTGGTGTTCCACTACAGTTAGACCCCATGTGCGTGGGTTATTCAATTTGTTGACATTTTCCACTGGAAGATTATTTAGCATTTTTGGATCAAGGACACAAAGGACGCCAAAATAAAAAGTGTCACACAATCATATAATGGAGTGTATTCTCAGTGAATACATCTCATGTACAGTATGCTGTCCTCAGCGAGCTTGTACCGAAGCTGTCATCTTCCATATGATAAAGGTTTTCTAAACCAGCGTATAGCCTATATTTTCCTGTAGCCTTGCTATTTGTTTATATTGATTTATCATTCTGTTAGGGTGGTGAGAGAAGGGGATGGATATAATGCCCATTATCTTTATTTGTATTTCTTATTGTTACCTACAAATTTTATTCGTCATGTCATGCCTTGGCTGTTTTGTTCTGTATTGTTTATGAAAAATGCAATAGATATTGGCTTTGCTGTACAACATTTGTATAGTTGGTGCTACATGTCTGTCTTATCACTGTTGATTGGGGGGTTGACACATGCTGCTGGCATGCAACCCAGTACAGTATTTACCACTTTTATTTTATTTCTTTATATCCTTTTTAATCTAGTGTTGAAATTATTTTGTCAACCCCCTGTAGCGACAGAGACTGTTACACCAGCCGTTATATTATATAAATGCTGAGATGATAATATGAAGAAAATGCAGGAGCAACACTAAACAATTGTAGTCTGCATGTGACACTGTCAGTCATTTCAGTCTGGATAGATCAGCTTTCATAATACTTCACTCATGATAGATATTTGTTCAGAGCAGGCAATGATGAAACAAAACGCTACCCTTTACTTAACCCTTCCTATACATACGGAATAAACACAGTAATGAATTCTCTGCTTAGATTCCGTCAAACATGTGAGAGAAATTAACACAAATGGGAGAGAGCAAAGCAGATAGCTGCGGTGAAACAAGAGCACGGCAATTATATTTGCTTTCAGCAAACATCCCAGTGTGTTATCTAATTATGATTCAAGGTCATATACATTACATTGTACAACAAAAGACATATTTACCAACTCTGAACTCATGTTGCAGTCACAGCCGTAATTGAATATAATGCATTTCTCGGTGTATTTCATTATGAGAGCCACACTTTCATCCATACACGTGCAAATATAATAAGTAAACTACACAGAGTCGTTCCGGGTCCAATTCATATGCTAAATAGGGAAATGATGGTAAAGAAAAAGGTAATTAGAGAGGGAATGGAGGAAGAAGCAGGGGAGATGTAGGGAAAATTTGAGAAGTGGAAGCACTGAAGCAGATTGAGGTATTTTAGAAAGAGCCACACAGACAGAACAATAGCCTCTCCAGGGTTGAGTCCCAGACAGATGTCCTCTGCAAAGCAAATGCCAGCACGCTCTGCAAAATTATTAATGAGGAGTCAAACGGTATTTCAAAAATAACTGATATTCAGATATTACAACACCCAAACGGCTCCGTTCACATTCACCTGGATTACCATAAAATGAACATTCACACGCACGCAGAGCCACTCTCACAGGCAAACACCTACTTGCATTTAACCGGCGAGACCTGATGGAAATGCCAGTCTTGATCTGGCAATCTGAATGGTGAAAATAATTTAAGAAAAAGTGGTCTGTTGAAGTTGTGATAAGGCTGCCGTCCCTCTCCTGACAGGCCTGTTGCCTGTTGGCGTTCTCTAGCTACACGGAAGCACCAGCGCAGATAACAATATCCTCTTATGTTTCTCTACACATCAGGTGAACCTGTCATTCTATAGTCAACTTGTCTCAGCTCACCTTGTAAAAGTATTTTTTTGGTCTTCTTTTGCAGATTAATTTAACACTCTGTGTCTGATCTTTAACGGAAAAAAACCCCACTCTGGTGTATTAAGCAAAATAGTTTATCCAACCTGGAGTAGAGGTTTTAATAAAGTAATACAGCTTCTCTCAGTTAAATCCCAGTATGAGAAATGATGTTTCAGTTTTCATTCATCACATATCCACAGACTAGATCAACTACAAAGTCACTTGCTTTGCTAGATGTGAACACTTTTCAACAGAAAGTTCTCCTTCATCCAACCAAAAACGCTCGGGTGCACATTAAGTGAAGTCTTTTGTGTCTCAGGTAGCAGCAGCTGTTACTTTGAAATGAATACAATAAATGCATAGTTAGCATGAGGAGCAGCAGCCTCAGTGGATTAACAGACAAAGACAATTTTACTTCATAGTTACAAGAACAGAATCTACTCTGATCTGGTCTCCCTCTTGAGTCTTTTGACTCTATTAGTGCCAACTCTATGTTTGCTTAATCGTGTACAAACTCCTCTCCGACTTTTTACAGCGCATGCATAGTAATCCAATGAGGTGGAGGTCAGAATGTTTGATGGTTGTGTATCATGTCTGAGGATGAGACAGTTGTGTCCCCCTGCTTTTAATGTTGCCATTTAACCCCTCGCTATTACACTGTGGACGAATGCTGGCCCAATTAGAAAAAACAGGGCCGGACGAGTGTGTAAACTCTGGTTATCTGCTGATGACCTCATCTTTTTTCGATCAGACCCTTACAGCTTCATTCCCAGCTTACTGGGAATCAAATGAATATATTTAAAAATGTTTTATTTTTGTATTGACAAATCATATCAGATGTCATTTGATCATTTATGTTCATACTGTAGCTAACTAGGATACATTTATACATGTAGGTGTGTCTTTGGCCAAAAGATATAAAACAGAACAAACATCTGGAATACATTACTGATGTATAAAGGCAACATTACGCCCCTCCCAAACAGAACTAAGTAATTAAGTGCAAATCACATTTTCTATTCCTCAGCTCATAACTGGTTTCTCATGTTGGAACACAGTTAGTGTAGAATATTTGCCTTATCATTTTGAAGAGTCTCCTCTTTGCTGCGACAAGCCTCTTTGATGGCCTAATGATTGCCTCCATTGTCATTGTGAATGCTACAGGGGAGATTGTGCACCCTGCCGTCATACTCATTTCCAGGCGCTGTCATGCTTTGGTAAGTATCAATCCAATGTTGTGAAGCATATTAAATTTGGCACATTATGTCTTGAAAATGGGCTTTAACACATTTTTGGTTGGCATTTGGTACACAGAAGAACAAATCTACCCACAGAAGGCTGTATGTTACTGAGCCAAATGCATCTAGATATATTACACAGCATGTTTTTGGTTGGATCATCTAAACACCCTGAGAAACCAGGTAGTTCGTTATTTTGTTCAGTTGTGTCAAGAAGTTGTTTCATAGTTTTTCCCAGTTCTAAAATAAGTTATTTATTAACCATTCTCTTCACGTTATAGGCATTCAGAGAAAGCATACCGGCAAAAAGTAAATGACTCCTCCTTCAGCCTCTAAACAATTACTGCGTATTGTCTTCTTCTTTCACAAGCCTCATGTGAATCTACAAATATACTGGAGTATTTCTGTAAACCTACCAGCAGACGATACTGGATCTTGGAGAGGGCAATCTCTTTAATTTTTTACTGCATTTTGCATCTTGTTCTCCATGTTGGTGGGCTAAAATAATTTTGTGTTCTCGGTCATCTAAAAACATCCTAACTTTCAATAACTTTCCCAGTTCACTGTGTGTACTTCATGCGGAGATTTGTATGTCCGCATTGTTGCTTCTAGACTACAACTATCATCCCCAGTGAAGAGTGATTTTTGACAAATTTTAAAGGGATTGTTTCATTTCTTTCATTCTCCATGAAATGGCTTGAGTTTTATTGTAGCTCACTTACACCTCTTTTTCCCCTCATCCTCTGATACCGTTCTCTATTACTTTCTGAGTTTAATTCTCCAGTGCACTAGGGCTCTCTATTTCTGTTATGACTCAAACCTCCCTAGTTCTGAGATTGCTCGCTTTCTTAAAGGCCTCCAAACTTTCCTGTTCTTATAGCCGAACTGTAGATAGAATTACCCATTTTATCTAGTTTATTCTCGACTCTTCCTTGAAGTCTGACTTGTTCTATTTTCAGTGCTATATAGGAGGCTGTTACACAGACTTTATGTACATCTACTTCATTGAAGCTGTTTAACAATACGATTACATAGGGCTTAAATATGCTGCATATTCTAGGAAACAATACAAAGAGTCTACAGCCATCCTAGCGGTTCTGTGAGGCTGTATTACGGCACAGAAGTGCTTTGAGCTAATTGCTAACGTCAGCATGCTTACAAGCTCAGAACAAAAATGCTGATATAAATGATGGTTAAATCAGTCTCATTGCATTCGCCATACATGTTCTCTCTGTTTTCTAATGATTCCATTTTCCACTTAAAATGATTATGTTCAAATATATTCATTATTTAGATAATTATGAATACTTATAATATGCCCCCCCAACAAAATATTATATATATATTTATTTATTTATTTGTTACTGCATAAAAACTAATTTACAAAAAAAAAAAGATCTGATGAAAATCAGAACTGTCAAGTACAGTACTGTATAGTGTTTTGTTCTTTTCATCAAGGGCAATATAAAAACTTTTAGTCTGACTTTTGTGTCTTTTCATTATCTTATCTTCAGTCTTTGCTAATTGGTACCAACCGACAACCTAATCAAACTGCGTATATACTGTAAAACTGAAAGTCACGGCAGGGACCATATGGTTTTATTAGCAAATCTGACCAATTAGCAAAAGCTTTAAAACTCATCCCTGAATGTACCACATTGTGTCCTTCAAACATCCTGCATGTTACTGTGCACCGAGCTGCAGACTCAGCTTATGCAGTTTACCTTTATCTTCATGGACAAGGGTAAGATGAGGGCAGAGATATTAAAGCAGAACTGTCCATCTGTCGCAGTGTTTTATTTTATTGTTTTGCTGATCTTTGCTTTACACAACCCCTCTCTCTCTCTCTCCCTCTCTCCCTCTCTGCCCCTTTCTATCTCTTTCTATCTATCTCCTGTCTTCAATGTGAGTGCTGTAGTTAGTGGATCGCGGTGAAATGCCAGCTGTCAGACTGACAGACGCGGTGTCACCTCTGTGCAGTCACGTTACCGAGGCGACAAGCCGTCAACATGTGCATTGGTGTATGCGTGAAAGAGAGAGAGAGAGAGGGGGGGGGAAAGTGTGTGGGTGTTTGTTTGTAACGCTATACTTGGGAGGACGAGCTGCTGAATGTGGTGTCAGGTTTTTTTTCAGACAACACCAGTCAGAATGGAATTAAAGCTTGGGAATAAACATGCATTGGCCGAGGGGCACAATATATATGTAGAGTATGTGCACATTGGCTGTGGCTCAGTGGGTAGAGAGGGTCGTCCTTCAACCACAAGGCTCTTACTGTCTACACATCAAAGTGCTTTTGAGCAAGACAGTGAACCCCAAGTTGCTCCCCGGGCTCCCCAAAGCAACCCACTGCTCCTAAATGCTTAGGATTACAAACAAGTTTTAAAAAATACAGTACTGTAGCTGAGGCAGACGGGGGGAAGTGAATGAAGAGAGGAGAAGCGCCTGATTGTAGGGCAGCAACAATGGAGGAGTAGCGAATAAACACAAGAAAATAGTGATGAAGAGAAAAGGCAGTAAGACGGAAAAACTGAAAACATTGTGAGGAAGAACGAAAGAGAACAATGATGGGAGAACAAGAAAAAAAATGAGAAGAGAAATGCGGAACAGAAGGTCAAAAGACCAGACTAGAACAAGAGCTGACTGAAAAATAGAAATGGAATGTAGTCTTGAAAAGCGAAGAGCGAGGGCAGAAGGAAGGGATTAGAGTGACTAAGTGTGAACAGGAGATAGGGACAATGAAGTGGATGGATTAAAAACAGTAGGACAGAGGGAGGATAGATGGTGGGATTTGTTATGGTTGAGGAAGGAACATGAGCCACTGACCAACAGCAAATTCGAAGGAGCTTCCTTACCCAGCCTGAGAGTAATACCACTTTCACACACAAACACTGCGTTCAACACGTTCATCCACTTCTTTACTTGTGTTACTTGTCTCGTGTATACAATAATGCATTATCAGCATAACATAGCGAACCTAACTGAGCTACCAAATTGCGGGGATATTTTACAATATGAGTAACTTAAAGTGTGAAGGACATGTATGTGTATTTTTTAGTGACCTGCTTTCATTTGTGCAGCACCTAATATTATATTATTTTCCTATTTTCAACAAATAACACATTTTCATTGCCAAGCAATATGGAAGGTATTTTAACAACTGGCTAAAAAACAGGATATTTGGAATTTTCCATTAAATAGCAATGGTATGTTTAGCCTGCAAAATGGTGAGTCACATTTGTGAAAAGTTACTTCAGAAACTATCAGAGGCATCATGACGATGATGATAGAAAAAATCATTCTGTACACTTTTACAGAATCTCTGAATATATTCTATTTAATCTACATCATATAATCTATCCTTACTCCCACCATAGTTAATATATATATATATTAATAATATACAGTATGTACGCATTGTCCACTTGTATTCAAGACTCTAAATCTTTTTCCATCTTTCTTGCACAGCTTTTGTGATGAAATATAAAAAAAATAAAATAGAATGATGCTTTGGAATATGTTATCTGTAGGTCATAAAATACAAGTGAGGCTTGTTTACATCAACCCATTCTAACTTTGCCTTATAACCTACAAAAGATGAAGAAGAGAGTGATGACGCATTCATGAAGACTGATTTTGTTCTTTTGTACAGCATCATTTAGTTTGACAATAATTGATTTACTCTGGAACAGAGAGCCAATTTATGGAGCTGCTATTTCAAATCAAAATTCCTCCAGAGTCCATGTTAAGTGTTAACCTGATATTTTCATATGACATTATGCCCCATCTGGGAAATCATTTCTGAGGCCAACACGATGAGTATGGTGTCAAATCAATTTTGTTCAGATGGTGCATAAATAATGACGGCGCTCTAGATAGGAAAGGCTGGTCCAGCATGGAAAATCTGGCAATTGATTTCTATAATGATAAGAATAAATAAATAACCAGTGTAACCTTTTGAATAACTTCTGAGTATTACACGCCATTCACTGTGGCGACCCTCCACTTAAGATTGAAATGTTGAACAAAACTCTAGTAACAATTTTTCTGCAAGTTCTCAAGTGGCATTTGGCTTATTCATGAGCACCAATCACTCCTGGGGAACCTGACCTCGTCCTCCATGAATACTAATGACCACAAAATGATAGGGCTGCGAATTCACTGCCTTAACAGTCAAACAGAAGGGTAGAGTAGATATGAAAATAAGGCGACTGGCAAGTCAACAGCATGCCCCGACACCTTTCTGTGGTGTCAGACGACAACACTTTCCCCTGGGGTCTTGGAGAAAACCGAATGGCTTTTATTTACCTGGGAAACGCTGAGGTGCAGACAGGAGCAAAATGAGGAGGAGGAGGAGGAGGAGGTGGGTGGGGAGGAAGATGGAGAGTCAGAGAGAGTGAGAGATAATGATGAAAGGGCTTTTTTAGCCCCAAGAAGGCAATGAGTCATTCAATTGTGCGTCCTGACTCACTGCGGCCTGGATACATCCACAGCCTCCAGACGTCTTTGGTCACCGTGGTTACTGGGCACACGGGCTATGACATGCTGGAGAAGGAAGTAGGGTGGAAACTCATACGTCTATATTAACATATATGTACAACAGTAAGAGGAACTTGTAGGTTGCCTGAAAGCAGTAGGCAGCATTTATAATTGCTCTGCGGTTGGCTGTTATTTCAGTCTCCAGCCGGCGGCGAGATGCGTCGTCACTATTGACAGACAGACTCTGAGTGACATCCCTCCCTTCCCCTCCCTCTGTCTTTCTTTTATCTCCCCTTCGCTCTCTCTCTCTCTCCTGCCATCGGCCAGCATCTCCATCTCTCTCTGTGTGTTCCAGGGCCTTATAATGAAATTCATTACTGTTACAGATAGGGGAGTAACACCCGTTTAGAGATCTGTGTAGAAAATCAATCACAGGCTGGTTCAGTGTGGGCAAAGTTCACTGAGGTTTCTCTCTCTCTGTGTAGTTGTGGTTGGTGCCTGTGGCCTCTCCAGCTTTGGCATTTGCTGTTATCTGAATGGGGGTTTTCTCGCATCGGCAAGATGATACTTTCTTTGACCTTGGGTGCTTCTGGTATGTGTGTGCACAAATAAATATGGGGAACTATTTGATTGAAGAGCATGGTATTCAGGTTGAGTGTCACCACAGCATTGATTTCTGGAGGAGAAGCAGCTTCAAGGTTATGGCCTCACTCCTTCAAATAAAACTAGAGCAGGAGATTTTACTTATTGAATAATTATTTTTAACAAGCCAAAGGGAACTGACAGTGAGAGAGTCCCTGCTGTGTGTGACAAGTAATTCAGTCATTCTTAAAAATGGCATGTAACAGTTATATACAGTACATATAGTAATAGTTTACTCTTTCTTGGTTCTCTTCAAGGCTGAAATGGAAAAAAAACTATGATGTACTTTCTGGGCCTTTGAGAAAGACGCTCTGCACAGCCCCAAGCTTTATATGATGCTCCACATTATGACCACAGGGCCTTGTTTATTTCATTATCTCTTGGTCTAACAGCATACAGCACTCTACACTCTACACGTTTCTCAACCAACATTAAGTGTTCACTTTTAAAGTTAAAATGGTTGAATTAAAATATGAGTGCTGTTCATTAGAATACATAATCATTTGGCAAAATGTAGCCTCAGATTGTCAATAAAAAGCATTATCAGCATTTTGATGAACTGAAAATTCAGTGTTTGCTCTTACCCTGAGGGTTGAATGAAGTCTACCAGTGAATTGAAAGTTTACCGTTTGAACCAAAAATGTGTTACGTTTCATATCAGCCTCATATGACCCTTGCAGAAACGCACATTGCCACGTTAACGATGTGAAAGGAATTAAGTTTAGGCAACAAAACTACTAGGTTAAGGTTAGTAAAAGATAATGGTTTGTGTTCAAATAACGCACCAACGTAACGTCACAACCATAGCAAAATAACTACTTTAAATAAAAAAACAACCACCCTTAGCGGACTTTCTTACATAACATTACGTGGCAAGCATAACAATATTGGTTAACAAGCGTAAAGTCAACGAATACTATTGGACTCGGGACACAAACAGCTGTCACCGGAGTGAAAGTCCTGTGTTTGTATGACCCATCCACCACACATCTGATCCACTCTTAGTGGACTTTCTTGCTTTCTGTACTCGGTATTATACTATGTAACTGCTGTCTGTGTTCATGACTGTTTCACAGTATATTGGCTTTACAGTGGGCGTAAAAACCTGCACTACTTATCTAATCTACCAAACAACACATCAGTGTAAATTCTGAAACATATCCGAAGTCTCTTGATTCATCAGACTGACTGGAATTGAATCCCAGATGGAATAACTTGTCACGGAATAAAAAGGAGATATGCAATCAAGCATATGAGCCAACTTCATAAGCTCCAAGTAATTCTGAGTGGTGTTTATTTCTTTCATTCATTTTCTGAAGAATAAATAAATAAATAAAGCTACAGTATGTCATATCAAAAATGACACGCTGACTTCAATAATGACTTTTTCATTTCTGTTCCACAGCTCATTCAAGAAACACTCTTTTATCAAAAATAAGCTATGAAAGCTATAGAAAAGACTCACAAACAGCCCGGATGTTCTGCACGTGAATAAATGAGGCTGCCAAGACTTTAAGTGTTGAGAATGCACATTCATTAACATGACTAATTTCTAAATATTTCTTGGTAAAACAGGCACAATTGTTATTCAAAATGTCAAGAGTTACAGTAAACAGAAACAAATAGACTTGTGGGATTGGGTTGTGGGATCAGAATATTATATTCTTCCAAATCATTCTGAAATGTGAGAACAGAACTACACTGTTGTCACGGTTTCTTTTGATGTGCGTTTTGATTGATTCCTGCAGTTCTGCACCAATACAAGCTTCCTCTCCAATGGAACATTGAATTGAAAACCACAGCTTTATAGCAACCATATTTTGCAGAGCAGAACTAGGGGAGTAAAATGTAAGCAATAATAAAATAATGTAATTGCCACAGTAAATCAAGAGTTTAGAACGTTAAACACTTAAGACACAAGCGTGTAAGTTCATAACGGCACGATGGCGTGACAGATTTTATTAAGTCTGTTCCTCGCATAGGATCAATGTAGAAAGTCCTTGAAATTCTAGTCCGGCAGAGACAAAGACAGGCCAATCTTAATTCATTGCTTTTCTTCAAGCTTCCCATCGCCATCTGAAGGGCTCGTCTGAGTAAAGTGACCCCGCTTTTCAATAACCGTGACTGTAAATGTGTGATTCAGAATCCCAGCCTTATCAGCTCCCAGATACTGAAATAGGGGCCATCACGCTGGCTGCTTAATGCTCACCCCAACACCTTCAGGGACAGTCCTAGAAGTTTGTCACCGCTTGTCAGGTCTCCCATCAAATCCCCCGAGGGCTCAGCAGTCACAAGCTATAACTTTATTTCCTTTTTAAACCCTATTGTAAAACCGTGTTGATAAGAGGGCATGACAGGTCAGGACGCTTTTTTATTACCTGTACTTTCTTGTTTTAGAGGAGGGACTAACGACTTATTTTATGAGTGACACCCTGTATGTGATCAATTGTATTACTGCAAACACTTTCTCAGAACCGTGCCAAAAAATAAATCAATAGTTTGTATCAAGTATATGATGACTCCCAACAATATCTGCGACATTTTGACTCTTCAGTGTGACCTTTATCATCTTATTTATTTTCTCCTTGCCATTCCTTTTTTGCAAGTTTGTAATGAGACCAGTTGATGGGGACAGACAGGAAAACAGAAAGCAAGGGCGAACAATCTCAGCAGCCCTGTCATCCGCTTTGCATTTTATCCAATGTTGAGGATGAAATGCAGCAGCCGGAAAGAAAAAAAGAAAAAATCTCGGCCTTCAGTTGAGTGGTCTGTTTATGTGCTGCTGCAGAAAGCTGCTTGATTTACTAATCTCACTGATGTTGCCATCTCTTCACTATTCCGCCAGTATTTTTCTGACTCTGCCTCTGCAGGTGGTAGTTAGCTGGTGAAAATAAACAACAGATATTCCTTCGGCAAATGTGTCAAGACACATTGCAAAATGGCAAAACTCAACAGACAAGGAACTTGTTTTAAAAAATTTCAGCTGCAGAAAATGTATCCCAAAAACATCAAGGAGTAAAAAAACAACCCTCTCCCAACACAATTGCCAGTTTCTCTGTATTCAATGCAGCAAAAAAAGAGAGGGGGAGAGAGGTATGAAATGCAACAATCTGCAAGTGCAGTCAACCCAAAGAACCTCTTTGACATGTGAACATTTCTTTTTATAGACTGAGAAAGTGCAGAATCCAACACATTGGCCGGTATCCACTTATATTAAAAATACATATCACAAAAATTACTACTATTCTAATTATTTGTTAGTGCGCTAGCCTTTTTAGCACATCTTCACGAGCCACTCTGCATTTCACTACACATGTTGTATAAACAACTGCCAAATCAAACCTTTGAATCTTATTATTTACATACTTTATTGTGTCAGTACATAGTTCATACATTTCCTTTCCTTTCCATTATTTAAACATCTTGACACGTCTTTCATCTTTCACCCATACAGATAACACAGTGCATACAGGAACAAAACAACAAGGTGTCATTTGATGGTTCATTAGCAGTAGGCACTTAAAATATCTTCTCTAAACATGACAAGTTTAATATTTTATTAAGATTTATTGAATATGTTGTTCGTAAATCAGCTTTACTATAAAGAAGGACCATTTTTTTTTCAACAACTTTTTGTTCTAATTGATTTGACAAATTAGCTGTTCTATTCTCTATATATCTTCGAGTGTTTGCAGACACTTGTTTACTTTGAGACATTTTTCCAATTTCTTGTTATTTGCTTGAGTTCTGTAATCCTACTCAGGATCCGAAAAATATTTTTCGTAGCCTATTGGAAGATTCCCAGGAGTATATAATTTGTTTTGTAGTCACAACGCTTTCCCTAATATCTGTTCTATTATGTGTAAAATATCTGATATAATATAATATCTTTTTTTTTTTCTCCGGCAACTGGAATAGGTTTGTGTATACATGGATATGGTTGTTGGTGTTCTAAAGTATCTCATATTCCTCCTATTATTCCTGCCAAAATAGTAATCTTATGTACAGGAAAATATCTTTGAAGCTCGATTTCCACTCATTATTGGTTCCTTCTCCCATTTATCTTTGATATACAGTAATATAAATCTTCAAGTCAAGAGTATTTGGTAGATTTGCTTGTTGTGTTTTTAGGGTAAGGGTTTTGAACATTTACCATGTATCTCAGAAAGGGGGTGGAGATCCCTAAGCTTCTCATTTGAAAATATTGATTGAAGCAATCTTCTCAAGGTTTTAAATGTGTAATATATTTAATCTGTGTTTGTTTTTTATAACAGGAAAAAAAACATTGTTCCAAGTGGTTCCACCAAGTTGGAATCAATGAGCTTCCATATGGGGATTGACTCATTGTTCATCCATATTAAAATCTGTTTTATTGTGCTGCTTGATATTAATGAACTAAAGTAGGTAACGCAAATCCCCCTTTTTTCTGTTTTTGGTTGTAGAACATTGTCTCATTTTGTTCCATTCAAATTTCCTTAGAAGCTCGTCCCAAATATTAAAACATGTGTGTATTATGTATTATGCACGTATTATGGTACTATGCAAGTTCTTGAATGAAACTAGAAAATGTAGAAAATCTTAATTTGGATAATTACATTTTTCCCAGTAACATGGAATGTAGTATTCAGAGTTTTCCAAAGTTCCATAATTGCTGTGATGTAGGTTTTGTTAGGTATGATTAATCACAGTTATCGCACTTTGTTACATTCCCATTTAAAGTCAAACTGTCTTTCAAAATCACACTACATTACAATATAATCCACATATAATGCTAGTTTATGTTTGTCTTCCTTTATTGTGAGACACTCAGGTATTACCTTTCTGGATAACCTTTAGAATTTCTATTAGCTGTACTCAATTGTTATTTATCAGTAATTGCAGCATGGAGAACTATAGTGCTACCACCCCTTATAAAGGGAAGATGAAGTGACTTGGCACTGGAAATCTTTAATGTTGACGAATCAAGTCGATAAGCAGGGGTAAGTGCCCAGAAATGGCATATACTCACATTTTACTGAAACAAAGGCAAAAAATGGAACTCAAGGAAGTTCAACAAAATTGAATTAAACTGAAGCATAAAGAAACTAATGAAATTTGCACACAGCCACCACCTCCCTTCTACTTTTATTAGGCTTGTTCGAGATGAGCCAGTCCTGCGCAGACTCGATCACCGGCGATCACCGAACAATGCATGCCGGTGTTTGTGTCCGACTTGATCCCGACTTGATCCCAACTAGCTCTGACTTCATGCACACGTAGTCAACGATAACCTCACAAGGGCGAGGCGGCCGCAGTTTTTAGAATCAGGCGCCGCAGTTGCTCTCCACCGACTGCATGGCCCAGGGCATCATGGGAAACGCCTGGCTGTCTCCAGATCAAAGAGCTGATTGGCTCTTAGATTTGCCAACAAACACCACGTTTAGTATAAAATCCTATTTTTCTGTGTATTTGTAATACTTAATGCTCAATTGTTGGCTATTAGTCTCATGTTGTACATGAAGGTTTAATCTAAAGACATCTTGTGTGGTTGATAATAATAAAGCTCATTTATATAAAACATTTTAAAGCCAGTAGCAAAGTGTTTCACAGGCAGACATAAAAAGAACAAAGGATAGCATACAATGCAGATACACGCGCATTTCTACATAAATATATATTTATAAACACATATGAATAAATCCGAATGAGGTCTGCAAACAACAAGCAGCCTACAAATCAATTACAGGAAGTAACTGTTTCTTTGACTTTCTCTGTATTCTTCAAAGGCAGCGTAAAACTTTCCGACTTGACTGTAGTTTTTTGTCAATGCCCCCTGCTGCTGCCGCCTGCTCTCGTCTACTTTCCAAGGGTACATCCCAAGTCTCTTATTTGTCATTTCCTTGCTCGTTGCTCCTTTCTTGAACCGGAAGTTGTTCTGCTCCGCCATATTGACGGCCATCTCAAAGCTCTTATTTCTGCGGATCAAGGAGCGAGGAAGGATCTCTGAGGAGCCATGAGCGAGAATGCACGAAAGCAGGCTTCCAGGAAGTGTTTTAACGCTCGACACGCCCCCTCATTGTTCATCAGTTATTTGATTGGACGCTGCAGCTGATCGGACTGATCGCTGGAGTTTCATACCAGAGTGAAGATGGATCACAGATTAAACTCAATTTTTACATTTGATTTGTTTTCTGATTCACCATCTGGTTAAAATATATGTTCATTGTAGGTCTGAACAACAAAAGGACCACAAACAACTTTATTCATTTATTAGAAAGAATTGTCTTTTCTTGATCTGTTATTTCCCTGAATAACATTTGTTATGGATACAATTAAAGTCAGAGAGAACTGGAGAGACAAAACACTTTTTACATCATTTATCATCATTTTCATTCAGTCAGTGAGGCTGAATGAGTGTCGGGTTTGGTTGTCATTTAAGTTTAACCTGAAACATTGAGCCTAATAAATAAATTCCAGTGTTCAAGAGAAACCATAATCGTATTCTGGGTTATTTGATAATGACGTCACAATCACAATTTCAAAACATACAGACGCAAATAATTCATAAATAAGACAAACGCATTCCGCCGGCAGACATTGGTCCCGCGCTTATAAACAGAACACAGAACACAGTATAAATACTCAATGCAGTTTGTTTAACAGGTAACAGGCTATAGAGAGAAAACATCTCTATTCTGACAGTGATGATAACTGTGTCTTTATTAGTATAAGTACAGTGATGACTGTCTTTATTAGTATAAGTACAGACGACTGACAGCTGATCCAGCTGTGATCAGCTGATCCTCCGTCATCAGAAACAGACGTCGCTTCACGTGACGCTTCAGAGGAAAGGACATCTCATTTCTCATAAAACATATTTCCTTGTTTCCTCTCTCTTCGCATGGTTTCCTTGCGTCTCTCCATGCATCCCTGGTGGGAGGGACTAAGATGCAAGGAAAAGACGCAAGTGAGGGAACCGGGGATGCAATTAAGAGTCTTGGGATGCACCCCAAGAGAGGCGCAGTTCATCTTGAACGAGCCTACTATAACAGCCGCACCTAACTGGAACCCACCACCTGCCGAGGTAAGCATAGGGAGAGCTAAACCAAGAGCAAGCATCAAAATCATACATACTCAACAAAACATTCATGTAAGAGTTTTGAGGTACTGCTGACATCACAATTTATCTATGGGCACACATACCCACCAACTGGGACACCAAATGTAAGATGATGTAATCTCTGGCAGAACTATTTGACCTATCTTCCTACATGTTAACATGGCCCAGCCCCTGTCTGATAAGAGGACACAATGAGGCAAACCTTGCACTTTCCCTGATTGAGCTGCTGATCTACCCAACACCTGGGCAGAACAACAACAAAATATCTCTCTCACACACTCTCTCTCACACACACACACACACACACACACACACACACACACACACACACACACACACACACACACTAGCGTGTTCCCTTTTCAACAGATCATAATCCTATGAAACAATAAAACTAACAAACTAAACCCGCGTGTGTCCTATTATACAACTAAATGAATGATTTAAATAAACTGAAGCATTGGACTGAAATGAATAATGAAGCAGCACAGTATGACACCTTGTCCACTTGTCTACCTACTGTATTTAAATGTAAATCAGATCCTCTTATTTTAATGCTGGAATATTCATCATTTCAACTCCAGCACAGACTTGTATCATTTGTGAACCCAAACTGTAACAACCACAGTGAAGTAAGCAATTAGTTTGATCTGCTCACAGAATGATGATAGAAAATATCTTTACATGAGTTAATACTAGTTGAAGGTTAAACAACTGCCTGTTCGTATTCGGTATTACTAACAAAAAACAAATATTTATTGAAATTTCTTATGCAGGACACCTGAGGCATGAACATGCACTTGAGGCATGTACCTGAACATGTATCAGTGAAATCCTGCAGGCTAAGATACTCTCCATCTGTGGCCTCAACGGCCCTTTGAAACTGTATCAGTCATTGCTCCCATTTGCATTAACACACTAAGGTCAGCTTGGATTTTGTTCAGAAAGGTCATCTCTGTTCTTTCGTAATATGTTCTCACAATCACACATGTCGCTCCAGAATTCTCTGACGAGCAAAGCGTGTAACTAGCTGAGGCGTCGGCAGCGAATATGCCGCTGATGCCGTGTTCCGGATGCATAGGTGTCAATGATTTCCTCCTGAGTCATTACCATAAGCTGTGATTGATTGCAATGGTAGCACTGCTGCAGCGCGACATGATTGCCCAAAGCAGTGGCACATAATATTCTAACCTCCATAATCAGAATCTCCCTCAAGAAGCAATATTACTTGAGATGTTCTGATGCTTGGTGTTGTTTCAATTTTACACTCTACCTGAAGTCTGGGGGGGGGAGAAACGCCTGTCAATTCTCATATTGCCTCTTGATTTATTTTGAGCAGTTATTAAAGTTCGCCTCCCTCTGAGAATTTACCATAATGATCTCGCTTACACTGGTATATGTGAGGCACATAGACTGCCTTAGCCTACCAGCACGGCTCTTATTAAATCTGTGGAGCTGTGAATTTACTCAAAGGCATGTATGATTTATGAAGGCAAGGACCAAATACAATATCCCTGCCTCTTTCACAACTTCACAACCCACTGCTTTGCTCTGACGGGTGACAATGGACAGCTGAGAGAGAGCAGACATTTCTCTCAGTAGTCGCTTTGGTTCATGTGTCGCTGGATCAATGATTGTATATACCACCTCCTGTTCGGAGGTGGTATATGCTGACCCCTGACACGCCACCATCTGGCTGTGTGTGTGTCTGCCGTCGGGGGGAGAAGTGTCGTCCATTTGGCCACAGCAATGACGGTGCAGCCTTTGTCAAGTGTGCGTTCAAATGCTGACACACTTGAGAGACAATGAGAAACAACTTCGGCATTCAAACGACATACAGAGGGCCAAACTCAGTGAATAATTTCCCTGTGTGTTTCCAAAGCCAAATACTGTCTGCAGTAGCAGGGGAATCACCACTGCGCTACACGCTACCATAAAGTGCTGTAAACTGACTTTTTTCCTCTTCCTTCTTGTCTGCCAGTCATCTCTCAGCAAGAGTTTTATCCCGTGTGGAGGACGGAAACAAATTAAGCAATACATAAACGCTCAGAAATACATATCTGCCATGGTGGGCCCTTGCCTCAAATCCGTCAGTGCCCCCCAGGAGGCTGGCGGAGCTCTTGCTGGGATGTAAACAGATGAAAACATGTCGACATCCAGACGCGCTTGCCTCGAGATCCCCAAGCCACCTCCTTTGATGCAGGCTGCTAGTCAGCGAGTGATACTTTGTCACTCGTCGGTCAATAAAGTCTGAGCCCCCTTAGGCGTCCCACTCCGTCACCTTTTAATTACAAACCTTTAATGTTTAAACAGAATTGAGGGAAAAAGTTCAAGTACAGGCAGAAAGAAACGCAAACTTTGCAGAGGACTCATTATCCATCTGACTTTCTTTGGAATGGTCACGCCACTCCATCTCCTCTCCTTTCAGCACTTCCCTGAAATACTTCTTTCTTTCTCTCACCTGCTACTTTTTTCCTCGCTCCACTCTCACCTTTGTTCTTTTATTTGTCACTCTCATCTATCCCGCTCTCGCTGTCTCTATCCTTCAGCTATGGGTTCATAAAGGAACGACAACAGACAGATCTTCAGATGACTCTTGGGGGGGGAGAAAGTCAGGGCACTCACCTGCATCCATCAACGTCACTGTGCACAGCCCCCGCCAGCATCCTGACATCACAGCGGGAGTTACAAATAGATGTGGCACCCTTGTTCCTTTTCTCACAGCCTTCTCTCTTTGCTCGCGTGCCTCCCTCGCCGCAACATTCCCCAAAATATGGCGGGTATCTCTCACAGCCGCTGTTGAGAAGATCTATTTTCAATCTTTAACCTACAGCATTTTAGAGATGTGAGCTTTTAACTTCGTCTTGGATATCGGAGCCTGGTTCCCGGCATTTGTGTTTCATCAGTGGCAAAGATGGTAATGTCACATCTCTCTCTCTCTCTCTCTCTCTCTCTCTCTCTCCTGCTCCCACAGTCTGCAGAAGTTACAGTATGTGAATATTTGGATTCTGTCTGCGTGGGATAATGGTGTGACCTTCAGGTATAATAAGGTTTGATTCTCATAAGTGCAAATTAATGTGCAGACAAGAGGCTGGAGAGCACTGTAACTGAAGAGGTAGAGCTGTAGGATCCACAAAAGGTCATGATTATAGTCATTAAGGAAACATACCAGACAGAGGAAATGGATTAAATCACTGGCTTATTGTTTGGAGATGAAATGAACGGGTCAGACCGCTGTTGTTGGTGGTGCCTTGGGTAATCTGTGTTATTATTATTTTTTGGGGATGGCAACAACGTTCACAAAAATGGTTAGGTTGCACCGTTTTCTTTCCCACATATCATGTGCCAAAAGGAGGCTGTGCATTAAAATGATTGTGCTCATCAGCGTATAACGGCTTAGAAGTTCCTGCAGCACAAATGCACCACAGGAGAACATCAAGTGTCAGCAACACATGCAGAAGAGCCTTAAGTTGATCTTTTTTCTGTCCAATTTCTTTCCTTCACCTGCCACTGAGTGTGCATGCACCGGAAACTTAGGGATGTGTCCCAGTTCAAAACTTCACTCTGTCAAGTTATTGTTAGCCTGTCCATGCTCTGTCTTAAGGGAGACTTTTCATCTGAAGCCATGACAGTGAGCGTTACCCATGAAACCCTGCAGAAAGCTCAACAATGTTAACAGTAGAGGACAGCAAGATTAAAGATGTGACCTGCTGTGATGAAAACACAAAACAACTAGAAAAGGTGCACTTAGTAAAGTGCGACCTGATTCTCCTGGCGGAGACAATAAGAAAATAATATCACAACCATAAGCTTTTTGATTTGTGGCTTTCATCTCAAAGTAATTCTCCGATCAAGCACCTCAATAAAAAATTTGATGAGATATGACAGTGAGCCTTCAGCCACCAACAGAAAGCATCATTATCACACCATTACTGATCGGTAGGCATCTAATATTAAATTTTCTCATGGTCAGACAGCAGTGACAGTGCTCTAACCTTGTATTACCTTTAGAAGTTTGCCACAACCTTATATAACTCCAGGCTCCTTAACAGTTCTCATCACACCTCAGCCTCTTTCTTCTCTGTAGGGGGGGGATCCTTGCTGGGGAAACCAAATCAAAAACATTAAAACCAACACTCAGGGCTTCAGTAGTGCCAGGAAGGCACTCCATTGATAATATTAGAAAAAAAGACCCCAGTGGACAGGGGCGATTGCAAAAGACACTGAATTACTCTTATAATGTTGAGACCTTGAGTGCTGCAAAAGAAGCCAGATGTTTACTGTAGTTTGGCACAATATGAAGTTCAAAAAGCTTTTCACGACTGCCTATTAAATGTCTTCCTAACTAGTATACAAACACTCCTTAGCCACAGATGTTGTTTGAAGTACATTACCGACTGTCTCCACAATTAAAAGTAATTCTGGAACAGTGCAAGGACCTTTAGGATTATGTGCTACATCCTAATTTGCGCTTCTAGTTTCCCCTTGGGCTCTGCTGTTCATGATGAATGAATGCTATTGGGGGACAAATGGATCCCCAATGACGCCAGATGGTTGCCAGTTTTCCTGGTTGCCGTCTCGTCAGCTGTTCACAGAGCAGCCGATAGCGAATGTCAGGAGAACCAGCCAACACCTGGGTTTTTTTTTTTTTATATACTGGCATATGCAGTGGAGTATGATCTATATGTTTGCATTCAGCCACTGTACATGTCCTACTGTACGTGTGTGGATCTTAATTGACTACATTTGTCCCCTAAAACTCTACTCTACATGCTTAACCTTAAACTAATAAATACCATCAATCTTTTCCTAAATACTGATCCTAAACGCAAGACCACTTCGCTGCAGGGATGTATCTTGGAATTAGTCCCCTTCATCCCCATCCAAACCTAGAATCATCACCACAGTGGGAGTGCTCCCAAAATGTCCTTGTGTTGCTATTTATATTCCTTTTTCCATCAAGCGTTACATGATGTGAATACGTTTTACTTGCAGTCTGATGGTAAGTTTTCCTCATACTTCCTCATTCTTGCAGTCATTATTTACTTCTATAGTAGTTTGTTTTGCTATTATTGTCCAATGAGAGATGAGAGAAATCTTACTTGAATTGAAAGGAAACTGCTCCAAAATAATTACATCAAATGATTTACGGAGATAAAAATTTGCTTATATATAGGCCTATAAACAAATTAATAAATATCACCACCCCGGGCAGGGGCGGACAACGCCGCACTGACGTGCACACACCCTAAACACACAAACAGCTCTAGCCGCCTGAGAATAACTAATAATAATTAATGTTGATGAAAAATGAATGATGTGGGCATAGTTCTCCTTTTTTAATGTATAACAAAGCAACAAAAAACCAAAACATTGCGATGGAAAAGGGATTTGGACGTTGATTACCAAACATCCGGGTCAACCCTTAGAAATGTAACCATTACATTGTATGTAAAGCAGGAAATAGTAACAGCAGTGCAAGTTGTTGCAAAGAAAGAATTGTTTGTGCACTTACCGGTTCATCATTATTATTCTTTTAGCCGCAAGCTATCCCAGCATGAAAAGACAGTCCATAGGAAATGAGGGGACCGCTTCAGATTTCAGGAAATTGTATTTAATATGTTTGGGAACTGCTGCAAGTTAAAATCAGCTGACGCTAATGTGTCAAATGATTCAAATCCTTGGATGACGACAGCATTTCCACAGCTGGAAGTCGGGGCTTGAGCTGTACTGTGATGTTGTTCCCATAGACTGTGTTACGGCCTATCTAGCGTGCCTATTGGTACACAGGTCATAGCATACAGGTATCAGAAAACCTTGGCAAAGGTGGAACAAAAAGGGAAACGATAAGGCAGTTGAAACACTTAAGGAGCAATAAGTAGCATTTATTGACAACTTACTGATTAACAAAGATATACCAACTAAAATGGAAGGAATGGAGTCAAGGTCTTTAAGGTTAAAATAATAAACAAAACCCCCACACTAACTAGAAAATAAGGTAAACTGGCCTATCAAAGCAAAAAGAAAGACAATACTGACTCCCTGACTGTCCACAAAACAGGAGAAAACAGAAACGACAACAAAAATAGTAAAGAAAACCCTACACAGCTTCCCCACAATTGTGACAAATGGTAGCCTGCACTCAGGCACCATGACACCACCGGTTCGACCGGCTCAACTGCTCGCAGCTCAGAGAGGGAAGAGCAGGAAGCACAGGATCTGGGAGTTCATATCCAGCTCCACTGATTGATTGATGCCTCTCAGGTGTAGGTGCTCCAGGAACTGCAACATGGGCGTGGCAGACCTGAAACAGAGACAGCCCTCTTCCAAGAAGAGGTCAGCGTTAGGTCAGGGGGCGTAACAGACTGTATACAAGGAGTGGATGTAGTCACCTTGACGTCACCCATTGGTTTGTGGACTGCCGTTTAGAATGCCGGCTCGATTTTAGCATTTTGGCTGTTGCCATCTTTGTCTTTTGCCACCAAAAGTGACATGAGGGGGTCGAGCTTACTACAACTGAACGATGAATAAGCCATTTTTCCGCAACCAAAACGCAGTAGCAGACAACGCTGTGATACTGATTGATAACTTATAGATAATGTCTCATTGGTCCTCTGCTGTTGTATAAACTGTCTCCGACAGCACTAAGAGAGCTGTTTGAACTTCATGCCGAGGGATCTTCAAATGTGACGCATGTAAACGCCCATGTCTACCAAAGGAGGAAGATATGAAATTTGAGCATTCACAGCTGTTTAAATACAGTCTGATACCTCACATGGAACAGCCAATTATTATTCAAGTACAGAGCATGTAGTCGATTCAGCCAAGGACAAATTTGGATTCAAAACATTTGAATGGGGATAGTTTAACACTTCCAAAAAGCATTAAACAAAAAGCAAAACATAAAATGCCCCACATTACATACAACATAGAGAGTCTGTATAACTGAGCCTTCTCAAACAGCCAATTCATGTGTCTTTAAAAGTTATATCCAGCAGTGTTGCTAATACTGTCTAAGCTGAGTTCATGTGAGGCTATCTGTCACCACAGACAACCATGGTGTCAATCTCGTGTCAATTTCAGCTGGCTATTCAATCACTGTGGTGTCGTATGCATGCAGAAGTACGCTCATGAAATATATGCACATACTTGCAAACTTACATAGGAGGAGGCTTCACAATCTAAAACCTTCCAGATTTGGGGCTCCTCTCAGGAGAGACAAAGCAATTAAAAAACGACAGCAGAGTCTTATCCGAGTTCTGTCTTTGTGTTGCTCAAAAACCTCCCTTCCTCGGTTTCTCCTCCTCGCCCCTCTCTCCTCGCTGTCATTTGTGGGAGCTAGTTTTAAGGCCAGGGTAAGGCGGAGTGGGGGTAGGTAGGGGGCCATCTTTTGTGTCTTTGTTGCTCAGGATATTTGAGTGTAATTGCCGCACTTGCTGCTAATTAACGGTCTAACAGAGATAAGCTGGCAAGAGGCTCAGAGCAGTATCTGTGCGGATTCACTGATAAAGGGACACTTTCAAGAGGAGGCAGAAACCCACATGACAACCTATCAGACGCGGACTAACTGAGAAGGAACACTCCTTTCATTATAATTAGGTGGGATACATAGGTTTTAAGAGAGCAACCATAAAAAGTTTTTGTTTACGCTCTAGTTTGTTTGGAAGCACTATGAAAGAACATCAGCAGTTGGTGGAAACGTCTGCTCGGTTTTGATTGTCACAGCACTTCTCAAGAAGAACATATGTTTTATTGCATGATGTGAGACATTGGTTTGTGGGCTGAAAAGGTCCAAAAGTCAGTGGCTAGCTATATGTCTTTGTACACAGCTGTTGTTTCTGGTAAATGTGTTTTAAAGTAAAAAAAAAAAAAAAAGCCTCTTTAAAAAAAAAGAAAACACTCACTCACACACACACACACACACACACACACACACACACACACACACACACACACACACACACACACACACACACACACACACACACACACACAAGAGACATTGTGATTGTGGTGGTGAGAAAGCCAGGCATAGTCCAGAAGCATGTTTTAGCTCTGTATCATCTCCGAGAAGTTCAGAGGAGTTAATCCGTCAATGACGACAGCGCCTTAATATAGAGGCCAAGGAGGAGAGGGAATGTGTGCTGAGGGATTATGGGTAAGCAGATGAGCAAACATTAAACATTATAAGAGTAAACATTGACGGATTTGCTCTTGCTGGAAAAAAAATTATGAAAAGAAAAAAGGAAAAAAGCTACAGCGGAAATTGGAAGGGGGAGGGGGGGGGTTGATGAAGTGGTTCCCCCTGCTGTTCGCAAATGTAAAAATGTTGTTTTCCACGAGCGCAATTTTTTATAGCATAGCAATCTGGGAGGACTCATCCTCAGCTATTTCAGTCATTACAAAGCAAATTATAGCTGAATGTCAAGGCAATTTCCCGATAATCACTGGTGTTGTGGCCGGCGACAGACATTGGTCCCTACTCCTGTCCCCTTTTTTTTCTGCTGATGGCAGTAGATTTCACATTGCAGTTGAAACCTAAAGTATAGCTCCATTCTCTCAGCCAGGGCCTATTATTACTTGCCTCGGTCCAGATTCAATTCCACAATCTGTCTGTTGAACTTGGCATCAACAACGAGTGGCCCTGCCGTTCCCAGCGGATTGCTGCTTTCTCCTTCCTATCTTCTGCCTTTCACTCGCACGTCTTCCTCTCAACAGCGCCTCTTTCCCCTTCTGCGTGATAGAAACGATAATAGAAATGAGCTGCAGCACACAGATTATTGTTTTTGGTCACATTTCAATTCCATTGAGGGTTCATTTTGGTGGTGCGATCATTATGGGGGGCCCCATGTGCGACGTGACATGACAACGGCTGCCTAATTTGGTGCTAGCTTGCCACATATCAGATGAATCTCCAGGTTCTCATGTTTGCGCTAATGAGGGAGATAGCAATTAAACAGACACTACTCGTGATGTATTTACCTGCAAATAGGGCACATGGACATGATTGAGTCACAAACTGTGGAGAGGACCAATTACGAGGTAGTACAGCAATGATGCCGACAGGGAGGAGGGGGAGTGCCTATGACAGACAGGTGAATTGCCCTTGAGGCAAGGGGAGTTAACATTTGTCCCTATAGCTCTAAAAACAAAGGTCATGAACACAACACAGAGGAGAGCAGCAAGGCAGCTGCAGGAGTCTGGCTGAGCAACCGTAAAAGAGGAAAGTGTCTATTAGTAAGGCTGCATAAAGAAAAAGGGGTTGAGAGAGAAAAAAGCAAAGTGTTTCTGCACCTGTTGGCAAGCATGTTAGCTTGTGTGATCACTGTTTTTGGTACACAGGCAGTTGTATTGTATCACACTTAAAATCCAAACGCGGAGAAACAAAAAAAAAAAGAATACGGCTCTTGCCATCTGTCTCTCCTCTACCTGCAACGCCCCCTCCTTCCCCTCCACCTCGCCACTCGTTTCACGTCTGCTTTCCCCTGCAGCGTTTGTGTTTACTCGTTCTGCGGCAACAGTTTCCCTTTCCTTCTTCTCCCCACTCTCCACTTCCATTCTTTCCAAGCCACTGGCTGGGGCCTTTAATCGTCAGTGGCACCTGTCCCCAAGAGCCGTAATGTCCCCCATCCATCAGTGGGGGATGACGGGCTATGTGCCTCCCCGACCCAACCAACCACCACCCGCCCCCCCTTCTGACTGAGGCAGGTGGGGAGGGTTCACACTCTACCAGACCAGAGCGTGTGTGTGCTGTAGAAGCTGACACTCATGGTCACTAGATTTGGACTCTTAATCATCGAGGCCTGATGTGTGTGTCTCCTTCCTCCCAGCTCAACCCCTACAGCACTTCCTACACATCCCCTGGGGGTGAGGATGGGGACGGAGGAGAAGGGAGAGTAGAGGACAACCTAGACTGTCCCTCTGAAGGATGATTCATCTCTGAGCTCTGTGGCGTCCACTAATATGATGATTGATGCCGGTCATCAACAGGAAATCATCCAGGTTTCTGTTTGAGGGTTTCTGAACATTGCTTGCCAGAGTTAAATCAATGTATTGGAAATTAATTGAGAATTAAAAATCAGACTGTCATCTCAAATATTAAAGTTAACCTTGCTTTAAACTGATGTGATTCCAATTAGTTACTCAGTCTAAGATCCTATAATAATATTTCAGTTGGATTTAGTATGTGTAAACATGATACATTTTACACCTTAATGATGACTCAGGAAGTTTAGTCTGTACTTCCTGTGGATATATATATCTGTGGAGGAGAAGATCATAGTCATGATGGTAGTTTCTGGGATGCCTCCTTCAGAGATTACTTGCCTTCAAGATTACAGATACAAACAGAAATTGAGTGCAGCTTGGCACAACGACACATATATTGTTGGAGATTATCATTGGTCATTTAACAAAATCTTTGTTAACTACAGAGTTTGTTGATAGCTTTAGAGCGTATCCACGACCAACTACTGGCAGAGGCCATATGTGATTGATCCACTTCCAGTCTGTCCTCTGTGTGACACTTCCAGTCAAGCCTACGCCATTGGTGATGTCACTCCAAACTTGTCCTTATGTGTCAGCAAAAACTACAACCATTTGGTATAAAAGGTGACATAATTGTCCCTGACTCGGCTATTGGTTATGATACTCAATAGTCATACTCATAGTCATCTAAACCAGTTTATTTGGTGTCCGGTCTGGGTTTTAGTTTTAGAACGTTAACCCTTTCACAGTGTGTTTTCAGTTGATGAAAGTTAATTGTAATATTTTGGTCACCTAAAAATGATTCAATGTTCGGTTGTACCTAGCTCCAGCCTCTCGTGTCACTTCTGGTTCCGAAAAAACAAGATGGTGATGGCTAAATACCAAGATGGTGACAGAAAAAATGCAGAACTCGAGGCTTCAAACCATAGTCCAACCAATGGGTGAGGTCATGGGGACTACGTCCATTTCCTCTATACAGACTATGGGTAGGTCCAGTATGTGAGATTAGCTGCAGACAGACAGACAGACCCAGTCAATCAAATGTTTCAGCAGCATGCTGGCCAACATGGCAAGTACCTTCTAGGATCCTTGAAAAGAGGTAGGTATATCAAAATGTATATAATTATGTCTCCATCATATTTTACAAAGCAGACTTTAAAGTGACAGATTGTACGCATTTCATGTTTCCAGGAACGACAGAAGAAGTAGAAAGACAATGTGATCAAAGATCAGGTGTTATTTCCTCACAATTAGATGTGTCTGGGAAGCATTTTCCCTGAGATATCTACACTTTCATCTGCTCCCTCACAGAAATTACAGAAATAGATGATAAAAAGCTCATTAACCGCTGTCTGCAGAATAAGCTTCAACACCTTCACCATTTGCCATACCACTACATGTCACCCAGCCATAATTGGAAAAATCAGCAAAAAAAAAGACGATCTGACAACGTGCCATGATGGTTCTCTTTTTCGCTCTCACTCACTCTCGCCTTCTTCTCTATCTCTATATTTAGACCCAGGACATGAGCAGGAAAAGGTTTGCAGTAGGAAATTCGTTTGCTGGAGACACACTTGAAAAAAGATGGGACTCTCAGCTTGGTTGGATATAATCAGCAAGAGAAGCATTTTGATGTCCTTTTTTCCCTGCGTTTTCCCTTTTTTGTTACCATAGATGGCCCTTTGCATTTTCTGCAAATTGCAAACCATTTACGATGCACATAGCTGGGGTGAAACTCCAACCAGCTAGCTGATCCAGCAGAGATTGTCTGAGAACAAATACATAGTACATGAGTCTTAGAAACCTTAGGTATTCTTCAGGGGCATAGTAAAGTTCATAGTGAAATGTCTTTTAACATCAAACTAAAATCTATCTTCCACTTGTGAATGTGATGTCAGCCAAGGATATTTCTTTTCAGTTATACAGCATATGGAAATCCAACTATAAATGCAGAATAGGGTTTTACTGTATTTTTCATTGTGTAATACAATATGGCTTCAGTTTCCCAAGGTGACACAAAAGCTTTGCAGCCTTTCTGTACACAGGCAGCAGGAAGCAATGCTGGGAGCTTGTTGGGATCACCAAACTCCATGTGTTCATAGACTCATGAAGGTGGAATTCGTGCCACTATAAAAGATGCAATGGTCGCTGGAAATCATCCACGGTCTGTATATGTTGTATCAACAAAATCAGGGTAGACACCTGTGTGGGTATTATCCTAATACGATTTAGAATATTGAGTAATAATATTTATGATATTGTGTTTTTGACTGTGGATCATGGAAACATTTTATTTGAACTGACCAGGCAGTAGTGCTTCTTCGCACGATCTCCAATTAATTTTTGCTCACACACTCACCGCTTATTGCAACAACCAGTATTATTTTATTATTTTATTTTCACATGAGCAGTGCACCACTATAAACATCGCTGTTAATGCTTTAGACTATGGCAACAGGCTATTTTTCATCCGTAGTCTCTACTTCTGTTAACTGGCGTGTACTTTTGCTGCTACTTTTGCTTCACATGTAAATGGCTGCAGTAAGCATGCTGAACACAGAAGAGTGTCTCAGTCGGTCTCTGACTTTCCCTCCTTTCCCCATCACCTGACTGCCCCACCCATCTGCACACCTATTCACTCTTGCCTCATCCGCCCTGCAGTTACTTGACCGCCCTACAAACTTCTCATTGAACTGTCCCTGGCCCAATCCCAATCTCCACAGGCCTAAACTCGAGACCCTCGCAGGCTTAATTGACATCACCTGTGTGTGCAGCTGTAGTGCTTGATTAAGTGAGTTCATCAGGGCTCAGTATTGTAAAAGACGGAGGAATGGGACACGACTAAGGTGCTTTCAAGACAGAATGCCAGATCGTCACATCATCCAGTTTATTTTTTTATACATTGATTATTTAAAAACTGGCCAATAGGCTGTGTGTCATGTACCAAACAGCTTTGCAGTATCATGAAAAATGGATTTTCAATTTTATGAATAATTGATTTCAATGAGTTCAATATAGAATATTGGTTCAATACATCTTTAAGTGTGACTCTAGCAGCATATGATGTTGGCTTATAATGGTTAACTAGTTGATCTCATGTTTATTTATTTATCAAGGCACATTACACAAGCTTAAATATTAATGTCCCAGTCCTGATTAACGTGCAAGCGGGTCCCTACGCCATCCATGCTTGGCTTGTGTACTTTCGCAGGCAAGCAGCGAGCTGACACTGGTGGCATCATACTGACTATCTGCCTGCTGCATTCCCCAAAAAAAGTATGAACCTGAAAATGAGCTTGATATGTCCCCTTTAAAGGCATGCATTGGAAACTGTTTCCATTAAAAGTAGGCTTAATAAGCATTTTCTTTCCAATCCTCTTCAGATACGGAGCTTCAAAAGTAATAGTGCACGTGTTTTAAGTAGTTTTAATATTGGAAGTGTTCCAGGTAACACAGCTCTAATTACTCCATGCTGTTGGGTAGTTTATTCTGCAGCAGTGAATCATAATGTATGAGCTTGAGTTCTATTTTTCTTGTATTAATCCAACCAGCAACTATGCAGCTGGTACATAAACAGACACACGACTAAAAATTATCCTCCCCCCTCAAATTGAGCAGATTGGAGAGCTAAAGGACAGTCTCAGGCCTTACAAATATAGTAATTGTACAGTCAATTAAATGTTTCACTTTTGGTGTGTCGTTCTCTGTCACCATCATTTCATACCAAAAAGAAATAAAGGATTTGCCTTTTAAAAGGCACTGATTCTTTTTTTTTTTTTACTGCTTGGACAGTGCCTCAAAGGCAAGTATTCTCTGAGGTATGTGTCCTATTTTCCAACCGTATTGAGGGCCTTACATGAATGCCCTTTCACCATAACATACTGTAAATTACTATCCATGTGACAATTGCTGCAATTTATCTAGTTGATCAACTTGTTCAGTGAAATTATCCACTATTTTCATGACCCCCCCCCCACCCCCCCTTATTGTGAAGCTTAAAGTCTCTTGGCTTCCACAGTCCTCTATCTTCTTTGAACGCAGGTACCAACTCGATCACAATATTGCTCGGCACTTATCTCAAAGCGTAGGCTTGAAAAACAAGCCGCAGTTTTTAACAACAAAGGCGATCATTAGGCAGACTGGCTTTTTGTATGGCTGAAAAAGAAAATGCTTCGGAAATGTTGTTTGTGCTACACAGCCACACAAATTTAAATCATGCACTTCTACAATCAATCAAGATGGCAATGTGTTGTGTTTTTCAAGAAAGCAGGATCAGTAAAAGCACATCTGAGAAGTATATAATTTGATTATAGATTGGTGTGGTTATAGAAAATATCAATCCACAATTATGGTGTCTAAAACTCGGTGTGTACTGTAAATACTGAAACAACTTGAACAAAGCACATGTAAAATACAGTCTTTGCTCAAAATGTCTCAAAATATAAAATCTGGCTGCAAGCGAGCTTTCCTTTTAACTTCCTTTACCTGCTGCAAGTGTTGGTTCTAATACACCTCCCTAAAGGGGGATATGGATCACATGTGCAATTCGAGAGGATTTCCCAGAAATCACATGTTTAAAGCCAAAAAAGGATCGCCTCAATGGCTCAGTGGTGTGTGTGTGTGTGTGTGTGTGTGTGTATCATGACTGCTGCTCCCTGGACACCAGCTAATGTGATGTCAGTGGGGTTTTTAAAGACAGGATCACTTTCATGTGTCCTTCACGAACCATCCAGACGTGTGACCTTCACCACAACAGGTGCCTCGAGTCCTGACTATGCTTTCCCATTCCTTCACAGCTGGTTACTGTGACACATGTGTCTGTGTGCTGTTCCAATGGTATCACTTCCATGTGTCTTCTCAACGATAACACAATAAGGAAAATACTTGTTGGTCCTCATAACTTCTAAAAGGGTGTAATCGAAGGTTATTGCTTAGCTTTAAACTCCCATAGATTTCATGTTATGACACCATAGGGCCTAATATTCTATCAGGAGACAAACGCATCAAGCATTAAGCAGTATTGGAGAAGACAATCTCACCACAAGGTCCATTAGGTGGCTATTGTGGAGCTTTCAATGGCATCACATGGTCTTCATCAGCAGACGGAGTTTGACGAGAGACAGTAGATCTCCATTTTTCAGAACACCTTCTGGGCTCTCATCCATGTTGGCTTAAAAGTTCAACGTTAAGTCTTGATTATATTTAAAGTTATATGAATAAATATAACTTTATATAAAGATAAAAGCTGTCAATGTAGATCTATTTTTTATTCTTGATTCTTGAAAAGATGGTGAGTTCACTAAAATAAAAATAAAAATAAAAAAACGTGTTCTCAACGATACTCTGGTGGTATGCAGCTATGCAGATTTATTTTATTTGTGTGTGTCCATGTTGTAAAACATCTGGCAATGAAAATTCTGCCGCCATCCCAATACAAGTAGGTAGGTAGAAGATAAATGGTCTGCACATTATTCAAAGTAACCAGGACACTGGACCGCATGCAATTATGAACTGATTGGTCTTCGGTGGCGTGCAGCAGTAATTAAAAGGTGTGCTGTGTAATGCATAGCCAGCTGCTCCAAAGAAATAAGGGTCAGCATTTCACCTCTACCACTGGGTCCATACAATCTACATTTAGAGTCATGAAACTCGATATGAAACTAACAGCAAGGCAAGAATACGCACAATTCAACCAAACTCCTGAAACTCTGAGCGCTAGTCAAAAGGCAGTACCCCGAGATCACACCCCCAGAGCTGGGGTTTGTGCCGCTGGCTGAATTTGAGTTAACTGCTTATTGCTGTCCTTCTCATGGAGTTGCTGCATGCTCTACGAAGTAGTCTCCTGGCAACAGGGAAGACGAGGCGAGGGTAAGTCGTTTTCTTGTTTCCACCACTTTGAATTTAATCTCAGGAAAAATCCGACTGACCATGGATGTATTAACTCTACTTCTTTGTCTTATCATGTTAGACAGAGGGCAGACTGCACGCTATAGTGACTCACTATCGCCTCTCCAGGTACAAGTGGTATTACAAGACAGGGCTGGTTAAACAATACATAGACGTCTTCGACATAACATCCGCACGGTTACCTCTTCACATTCTGTTGATAATGTTAGTTGATTTCTTTTATGTTTTAGAATTAAAATTCTGGCCAGAGAAGACCTTCCATCAAGTCAGGATAATGTCATGGTATTTTTTAGAGCCTATCTCAATGTCAAATAATTTCTCCTTCATTTCAGTCGCAGTGGGCGCTGCTTTGTTGACGTTGCTGGCAGCAGGTTTGGGGTCCCACAATACCTCTACTGACAATGCTAAATGTATGTTTTTTGTCTGCTGATTTCAGACAGCAGGACTTCAGGCTCCATTTTTTCACTCTTGAGTAACATTTTTGTTAATGAATGGAGTTGAACACAGTGGCCTGAAACAGAAATTTGGATTGATTAAGAATATTACTTGCATACTTGCTAGGTTGATACAGCTAGAGGTAAGAGAGGAAATACGCCTTTTTGTAATATGGGTGAAGTGACCCTTTGCGCATGCAGTATGGAAAGTGCACACGCTCATGCCTGTGTGGCTGCCTTCTGCTGACCGTGGCCTCGGGCACAGAGCGCGGGAATGGGTCCGGCTGGTGTTCACTAAGCAGTCAGAGTCAGTGAAAGGCAGCGAGCTCTCAAGGTCAACCTCCATCAAAGACCACAGCCAATCAGGCCTGACACAAACCCGCCATCGCCACATGGCAGGGCACCCGTACCACTGCCAAATCCGCTCTCTTCCTCCTCCTACTCCTCCTCCTCCTCATCATCCTCCTCCAACCCTCCAACACTCTCGTCCCCTTTTCCTCCCCTTTGCCCACGAAAAGCGCTGCTTCTGCCAAAAACCTGCTGCCCTCAGCATTGGTGGAGGCATGTCTGTCTCACACACTAACATACGCATTTGCTTACTCACTGGTTTGCTACACACACACACACACACACACACACACACACAAACAGTCCCATATATTTATCTACTTGTATCCTCCATCTCCTTTTCCTTCTCTGTTTCTCTCTCTCTCTCTCTGTGACCTCTACACCCCTCCATCACCATTCTGAGCTGTCCACCATGTTGTCTATGAGCTTATTGTTTTTGACAGCTGAATATAAACGCAAAGCCTTTGCTTAAGTTAATCGGAGTGCATACTGTGCAAGCTAGCGTGTCTTTATTTTTAAACTGAGTGCTCTGAATCCTAACCATCTCAAAAGCAAGCAGGATAAATCCCCCTTTTTATATGGAGCTGGGGGTCCCAGTATACAGATATGAGTTATTTCACATTAAGAGCTTCTGTTTGGCTGTATTTCTTCTTTTGAATCAGAATGTTGGATGCTAAAGAGTTGCAAACCTTTTGGAGACATTTTCCTTCTTGACTTTCTGTGGAGTTTAAAAGGTTACCCTACCCGACTCGAGCTGCACATTCATAGAGGAAAGGCTCCATACCCGATTGGCAAGCTCTCAAAGGCTGTGGGATACTGTCTGCTCCAGGGGCTGGAGTTTGGTGAAGTAAGTAAATCCCAAAATCCAAAACAAAGGCTTTGCTACAAGTTACAGTTGTACTTATAATACAACTGGCTGAAAATGATTTCTAGCTGGTGTTCTGACTATTTGAGCTTCTCTCTCGGGATGAGCTATAGTGAAACAAAAGTGTTTTAAAATGAGGCAGTTGGGGGGAAAAAATCTATTGTCAGTATCTCAGCACTGTTTCGTTTTTTTATAATAAAAAAAACAAAAACAAAACCCTAAAGCAGATATATTTGTTCCCTGAACAAGGAGTCGTTTCTAACGTTAAATAAAAAAGGATGGACGAGGAGGTGAACATGTGCAACTGATTAAACAGTTTCCTGGAGTGAGTGACCCCTTTCATTGAATTTTTTTCTCATCAATCCATCTTGTTTAAAAGCAATCCATCACTTTAAAAAAGAGCAATTAACAGCCACAAAATCATTAAGCTGCTGTAATTAATTTGAATACTTGAGGAAGTTATTTCAAATCCCACAATTTGGTGTATCATGCATTTAATTTATGAGCCATGACTCAGGCCCAATGACATGATACTATCTGGTTGGACATACTAATATTGATAAGGCTAACCGTATGATATCGGCAGTCTGAAAGGTGCCGAGCACGGCGACTGACTCAGGGCTTGAACAGTGTAGATTAGTATAGTATAGGTTCATTGGAAGGAGGTTATTGTAGGTGTGGCGTGAACAGGAAATAGCAATTACAGTATTAAATGTATGTGATACAACATGGGCCAAAACAGTTTAAGATTCGTAGAAGATTGGTTTCTTACCATGTTAAAATAATAATGATAACAATCCTGGTTTATTAAAACTCAGGTCTTATTTGAATCATAGCATCATGCTCACTGAAATACTGTGATTGTTGAGATCTGGGAACACAATGAACCTGAAAACCTTTTTTTATGTGGTGATGTCCTTGCTGTCTCAGCAACTGGTCAGTACACTGTCACTGTATCAGAATGATAAAAATGACGACCTAAGCTGAATAAATGAGTTCCAAACTGCAATATACCAGAATTATCCTCAAAATAGACTTAAATCATCCTGGCACCACAACCGGGCCAGTGTGAAGACTAAATGAACAACGGATAAACTAGAAACATGCACCTGCAGCTCGCATGTGAAAAGTGCAACTAATGACATCACATTACTGCAACCAACTGCAGGCATTGACGCAATTAAGAGTGGTGAATGAGACTATTTCAGCAATTAAGGCACAGGGCACATGATTTCTGGGTCAAACGTTCACCGTACCAGCTATGAGAATACATTGATTTTGATTTCATTTGCTGTATACTGCCAGCTGGATGACTTAGGGTTTAAAACCAATTTCTGCCCAGACTATTATGGAAAGAATCCCCCCATCCCTAAGAAAAGCAGACTTATCTGAGTGTTCAGTGTTAGATTCATGTGTTTAATCTGCGCCTTGATGTGGTTAGACAAGAACAGCTGCTAAGAGCTCCCTAATGAATTGAATACTGGCTTGTGATTTAGGAGATTCACTTAACCATGCTGCGCGTGTGAACGTGGGAGTGAATGTGTGTGTTGCTCATTTCCTTATTTGTTTGTGCGTCTTCGTCTGCATGTGTTTGGTGTGTGTGTCAATCAGTGCTTTTGTCCTCGCGTGTCTGTGTGCTCGTCAATGATAACCGATAAACAAAGTGGGAGAATAACAACCCTCTCCCCCCTCCCACTTTGTCTCTCCCTCTGTGATGACAGCGCTGTCTGCTGGGGTGTGCTGCTTCTTGTCTCCCGGCACATTGTGTACCCATTAACAAGGCCCTGTGTGTAACCCCCCCCCCATCCAACCCCCTCCTCCGCGTCTTCCTCGTCTTCCTTGCCTCTCCATCGTCACAGGCGCTGAGCGCCGACACGTCCCGGGTGAAGCTAAGTGCTCTGCTGCAGCGCGCTTGCATTAGGGAGCAGCGGCCAAGCCCGGATAAGAAACAGGTAAGGCCGTGGGACTCAGGCTCTCTTTTTAGTATCAAATCTTATTAAAAGATTACATTTGACAGAGTTTGGGTTTCTTCTCTCATAGCCCAGAGAGCAGGACCATTAGCAAAGGGAAACACTGCACGGTGTGCTACTTAGTCTACATTAATATGCTGAGCTAGAATTTTGAGAGGACAGTTATGGTTTGGCAGTGGGTGGGGTCCTGATGGATAGTAATGTCCTTGGCTTTGTGATGTGTAGCATCAAGGGATTTAAATCAGTTGCCGATGTGGCATCGTATGGTGTAAATTGCTCCAGTGATAGTGTCTTGAATAAGAAATGCTTCCTCTATGCAGATACCTAATGCACCCAAAGAGGCTTCTATTCTTGAACAGAGACACCTGTGAATTTCTCACATTTCGAAATGCATACTTAAAGCTGCAATAGTCATGGTTATTATGTGAAGAGAGTGGCGGGTGCACACCTTTTTCATATCAAGTTGGATTCACCCATGGTTGAACCCACTTCGATGTCTTTGAACTTTTCACCATCTTCAAACCCCCAGTATCGTCCCAGTATGAAAAACATAGCATTAAGTCATATTGCATCATCTCTGGGAAATGTATGCGGCACTTCAAACTCTAAAGCATGCAAATTGTTGCACTGGGTACATTAAAGCAAGGTTTACACTAAAAAATAACAGCTGCAGCTAAAAATGCGTGGATTAATTTGTGCCTGCAGAATGTCAATGGAAGCACGGGGAAAGCAATAAGAGTCAAAAATCATTGTAGCGGAAGATTGTACATTTTCTTTCACAGGGAGTATTACAAGTAATTGTACCTGTAGTTATCAATTGATACCCATTCCTAAACCCTAATTTCTCTTTTTGCCTAAATTCTCCATTTTCCCTGCAAAGCTACAGCCACCTTTTACATTTGAACATTGAAAATGTGGTGTTTTGCACAGGAAGCGTTTTCAGCTGCAGATCAGGGACTACGTAGCTGGTGGACTCTCACTTTCTTCCACAAAGACATTTCACCAGGGTAGAAGCTTTTTATGGTCTGCTTGTCTCATGAGTATACAGCTGAAGGACAGTTTCCCCACTCAGAACACCACCATCTGTCCCTTTTACATTCCTTGTATTCTCACATGTTCAGGGACAGCCAACACATCTTAGAAATGAGCAGATGTATTCACAGTTTATTGACATAAAGTTGAAAAAGTTAAAGGATTTGGTAATCACAAAGGGTTCAAGAAAAAACTGACCTGAATCCCGTTCATGGCTCTGTCTAACACGTTCTCCACCTGCAGGGACACCAGGAGACTTGAAACCCCAACAGTATAATAAAGAATGATAAATAAAGTTAATACGAGTAAAAAACAGTTAATACGAGTGACATTTCTGTTGTGGTTTCACCCCTTTTGTCCTCTTGACACTGAAGAATGACCTCACGAAAGGAAAAATGGAAAAAAAAATCATTGCTGCAGTACCCTTGCTGAGTTTTCTAAAATCACTAAAGCACAATTTGAAAATGTTTCAATATTTTTACACTTAGCCTCTACTGGGATATTCTCACATGAGTACTTGGGTCAATACGACCTGAATACGAATTAGAAAAACCTGGGCTGGTGCTATCATATTATAAACACAGTCTCCCAAGTCTCCCTCTCATCTCACACAAGCACAGATATATAGATACTCATCTGGAGATCCTGTAATTAAACGGCTCATCACCCTAATTTCATCCTATCCTGATGTGGCTGCATGAAAATATTGCATTTAAGACAAACTCAGGGCAAGTGCTTTTTCAAACAAGCAACGCTGTTTAACCTGCTTATGCACGGAGCAGTTTAGGACATCTTTGACAACAATTTGAATTTTGCTCAGTTGCATCTTGTCCAGCTGGGAAGAGGCATCACAAAGAACCCTTAGAAAACCCCTTTCTTTAAAAGAGGATTCTTCAGAAGCAAATGGTTGTGGGTAGCCCATCAGGAAGAACCCGTTTGGAACACTTATTTTTAAGAGTGCATCATTGGAAATGGCCCAGCTGTAGATGCTCGTTATAAGATGGAATGGGATGATGGAATGACCTTTGATGATTATCATTCACCTTAGCCTGGGAAGACATTACCACCCTGCTGTAGCACGCATGTGGCTTCTCCTCCTTAAAAACGTTGCGTACAAAAGCTCCCTCCAGTCGTTCACCGACAGAAACAACAAAGTCAGATGGAAGCCTGGATAGTGCCGCTCTCTCCGCTGCAGATGTGTACGCAGTCAGATTGAGAGATTTGTGATTTTGGAGTACAGTCAACTTGAAAGTGACTCAGGAGAGGCATATAATCTGCACTGTTATCTGTGACTGGATTCAAAGGCAGCGATGATAGGGGACCCCAGGACATTATGGGGACTAAGTAGCTCTATCTGGCCTGGGCTGTATCAGCACATGGTGGGATAGAGACGCTTTGATCACACACACACACACACACACACACACACACACACACACACACACACACACACACAGAGAGAGAGTTGTGTTTCCATCACTTTAGAGGACATTGCATTGACTGGCTGGAGATCCCAACCATAACAGCTATTTTCTTAATCTTAACCCTAACCTTTACCCTAAACTAAACCCAAACCTAACCGTACCCTAACTTTAAACCAAGTTGTCGCCCTAAAATGTAAAGATTTACGTCAGGAGGACATACGTTTTGTCCCCAAAATAAAGGCGAGTCCCCAAAATGTGACTGAGTAAACGGATTTGTGTCCACACAACATGAGTAACACACACACACACACACACACACACACACACTGCGGAACGAAAGATGATGAGTCTCACTCCTCTTGTGCAGTATATTCTGGTTCTTCACTAACCTGTTAAAGAAACACATGTACAGATGCATATGTGGTCTTATTTTGGAATTTTTAACAGTATAGACGTGAGCACAATAGCACATCATCTATGTTCAAGCAGAAGCAGTACTAAACAACAAAAGAGGCTTGAGCGATACCACTGCAGCTCTTGTTGTTTCGATGCTCACTTTATTTTCTCTGAACGGCTTCATCTTACCAAAGCAAAAAAAGACTCATTCGCGCCTTTGATCCACAGTTTTGTACACACCGAGAGGAGCTTTGGTGCCAACTTCTCCTCTCAGCGGGAGAAACTCGATTCCTATCACATGCAAAAAGTCAAAATATTTTGTGTTCACGCGGTACACAGCCAATCAGCAGAGCGCTCTTTTTAGACGACGTATCGTGCTATTTCTGGTGCTTTTCAAGTCATGTTGTGTGCAGTAAAAGGAGGAGAGGAGGTGAGAAAGAAATCGGGGATGATTTTAGACAGGAGTCTGGAGCCGGACCCAAACTCATAATGACATGACGACATGGTATGTGCCTCAGCCCGAGGCACCACAAAGGGCCGATGTGTCGGCTGTTTTAAAAATGTATCATGAAATGACACAACTGGGGCCTCATTTATACTGCATGAGCCACACAGTGGGAAGGGTTTTATGGTTTACATGAAAAATAGAGTGAGAAGGAAACCAGCTCACTCTCAAGTGGAATTTGATATTCGAGCTGGACACTATGCACTATGGTGCCGCGATACGGCACCATCACTGTGCTAAAACACTCTTAGGTTTCTTGATTTACCTACTGGCCGGTACTCTGTCAAAGCAGGCAAATCCCCTGCCCATGGAAATATGATGATATGTCCTCAACAATGAGGAAAAACACAGAATGAATTAGCATACCTTAAGACCCTCGAGCATCACAAAGAGGAATACTTGTATCAGGATTCTCAGGCCTACAGCGGGTGCTAAGAGTGAGCAAACAATGACTAAACGCTGATAACAAAATGGAACGTGAATAAAACACACAGAATGATCTCAGTAGGAACGATTGGGTGAACATCTAGATCTGGCTCTGGGCAACAACAGCAACTCAACACAAGAAATAAAAAATGTAAGTGGAAAGCTTCTACATCTAGCATCTACAGCCATGCTAGCCACACTCTAAGGCCGTGCAATGGTGCTTTGAGCAGTCAGTCATCATGCTACTCAAAACCTTTACTTTTAATTCATCATATGATAACCTGGATGTTGACAATCAAAATGAAATCAAGAGGTATCTCCCCTGTGGTGTTATGTGTCAAAATGAATTGGATTGGCGAGAATTCTGCATTGCTAAGAAAAAGAGAAAAGAAAAGAAATCATCTGTTCTCATCCTCGGATATTTCGCAAATAGAGAGGGAGTGAATGTTTCAACATTCCTAACACAAATTAATTCTTCCAAAATGAAGTGTCAATCAGTCAAGTTATGTCAAAACGTTCCATATGAATCAATTTTCCATTTTTTTAACATTTGCAAGAGAAACTCTGCTACAATGCAATCATTTTGTCTCAGGACTTTTCAGCATTTTTTGTATTGTATATAGACCATGCTTTCACTCATATTAAAATAGGCTCCCCTGTGCAGCACACACATGATCAGCTACAAAAGAAGTATTACTCTGACATTCAGTGAAAAAGACTGCGTGATCCACTGCTGTGCCATGATGAGTGCTTCAGCTCCGCTCCTCTCCAGGCCTCTTGGAGGTAAAAGATGGTGGGTGTCTCATAGAGAGCCATCTGTTATGATTATGGAGATCCTGAAGGGGTGAGCGGTGACTAAAGTGGGCTTCTAATTGAATTGGGTGGAGTAGTAATCTTGTCAGAGTGCTGGGGTGGCTGGCACTACTGCCAACTACTCCTCCACAGGCTTCTCTTTACCCCCATCCTGAAATAAAGCATGACAGTACGGTTATGGTTTTTTAATATATATATATATATATATATATATATATATATATGCATAGGAGAGCTGTGTCGTGGTACAGTTTGAAAAGGGCCCAGATTCTTCATGTTGGGCATTTAACTGAGGTCTAAAGACATGGGTTTGGTTTTAGACAAGAAATATCTACTCATGGGCAACATATGCCATCATCTCTTCAAGTTTTATTGGATCATAATTTTGATGGCTGAGATGGCTTTTTCTTTTTTTTTTTTCTCCTAGAACTACATGGAGGTAATAAATAAGACTCAAGAATGACTTCATACCGGTGTGGAAGCAGGATTAAGCATCCGAGACATACAAGAGATGTCTTGTTCTGCTGGTGATGGCCAGAACATTCTTCAGGTTTGGCTGTGTGTTAAAATAAGAATATCTTTTAGCTCGACCCGGCTGGCCGCTGTTGCCGTTCAAACTTGAACCTTCGGGGTTTTGTTCAAGAGGTAAGAAAGCTTAGTCTTGACTCACACTGCTGCCTTCGACCTACAGCAGGAGCCCCACCGCTAGGTGGAGAGCTCCACCTCTGGAGGCCCAGGCCGTCTTTCTGGGTCCACTGAAGGGAAGGGAAGCACGGGAGATCCAGGACTGAGAGGGGCAGACTGTCAGACCACACTGCAGTAAAATTAGTGATTTTCTAAATGGACTCTGGTGCTTGGAAACACTACAGTTTCTGTCCACAGGGACCGCCAAAATCAACACAAATTGAAAGTTCCTTGTAGTAGCTTTAATATTTAATATTTAACTTTTTTTGAGGTCTTTAAAAAACGTAATTCAAAAAACATAATTTTCCTAACTTTGAAGGAGTTTGAATCTGAACTTTGCTATTCAAACTTTCTTTCCTATTTTTATTTACTTGATGGTCGTATAACAGAGAGGCTGCAGGGCCAAGTTGTTGAGGTATGAGACATGGAGAAATACACTGTATAATATTGTGTTATATAATACTCTCTGAGAAGTTACTTCTCATTAATGTCCATAGCTCTCCTGCACCACTGTCCATGCTTGACCTTAATGTCAGCCCATTATCAGCTTAATTGAAAGCAGAATGACATCCCATGTCTATGCACAACTTTTATGATACGTGAACAAGGTTCTCTGCCATGTGCAAACACACACACATCTGCACAATTATTGCTCTTCATCCTACAGTTGGGGATTCGAAGAAGCTTCCTCATTAATGTTCCACAAGTGTGTGTGTGTGTGTGTGTGTGTGTGTGTGTGTGTGTGTGTGTGTGCGTGTGAGCACGCGTGTGTAGGACTGGAGTTGCAAATCGCTGACAATAGCCAAAGGATTGTAATTATTGCTGTGGTACCATTGTACATACATTTTAACCAGAATATTCAAAACATTTTATTTAGAATGAATACCCTACCTAAAAACTGTCATTGAAATGGCGATGCACAAGATTCTGGGATTCTTTCACATGAAATACAAAAATATGAAAACATGGATTTTCAGGTCCAAAATACAAATGAGCAAAGAGTCCTAACAATTATTTAATACGACAATCATTTTTCTCGTTCTTTTGCACACAAAAAAATCCCACAAACACTGTCCACCAGACACAGTTGGACCTGACCTTCCTGGACGCATGTTGATTCCTGGGATGCTGTCCTCAAACTTGGGGGAACTTTTTTGACAAAGTACCAATGGCCAGGCTCCAGGTCTCCTCATTCATGTGTTCCAACTAGGAGCTGCAGAGGCCACGTTGCATTGTAACAAGTGAATAGTGGAAGTCAGCCACAGGAGCATAATGCAGCAGCAGCTGAATGAAGCGAAGGTCCTCACCCTGAACTTTCTGCAATAAAACCCTTTTCATTGCTTTTCCGTGAAGTGACCTTCATAACAATGGCTTCTGTGGGGATGTCAAGCTGGGTGTGGAGAACAATGGTCAGTGGGTTGGCCAGATACATATAACTGTTTTGAATCATGAGTTTACTCTATTCATTGAATTCATCATTTCATAACAGACCCCTAAAATGTAATTTTCTGTTGTCTTGTTGTGTTGTGTTCTCGGCTATTGTCCAATGTCTTTTTGTTTCATTGAAAGCTATGTTGGGGATAATTGCTCTTAATTTAGGCCTATTTATTTGTTTCCATGGGGAAAATCAATAATTATCAGAGGTATAATTTGAATGAACCTTCTTTAGCTGATCTTGTAATTTTTTTTTTAATTACAGTTTCTTTTTGATTCTCCCACCTGTAATTAGTGAGCAGCAATGTGGAATCCACAGTTTATAGAAAGCTGCTACGCCTCTGAAAAGGCCGGGTTAATTCAGAGTGTTTTAATAGCAGGTTTTATAGTGAAGAATTCAGGTTTTAATAGCGCTGAGGCTCATTAAATGCTGCACTGGTTTGTGGTGAAAGCAGAATCAATATTAGTTTATGTAATTGGTCGCGATAAAAACTCCACTGTATGTGTTCAAGTGTTCTGAAAAGGAACCGTTCTTTTGCCAAGATCTCTGAGGCTCAGCATCAATATAGGAACAAAACACATGCAATAATACTGACCTTGTTATTCAGCCAAGCCTCTCGTCTTCACACTCCGTCGCTCATTATTCCCTTACTTTATTGGACCACTTCTGGAGAATGGATTCCACGGCTGACCACTCGGCACACCGGTCCCTTTGAGGGCAGATGTGCCTTACACTCACCAACATCTATAAAATATGACAGGTGGAATCGCTGAGGTGTAGTTCTGCCGCCCTAAGCAATCCTCAGGCCACCGCTAATTGATAGAAGCATTTGAAGCTGAGAATAATTCCACAATTTGAATAAGGGGAGGTACCAGGAGAGGTCAATGGCAGAAATGCATGGTTCTGATTGGGAGCTTGGAAGACCATAAGGACAGCAGCGGTGCCCTTTTTTAGTTAATTTTTTTTTAGTTTGACATAGACAAATAGGAAGAGATACAAGGAAAGAGCAAGAGAGGCGACTTAAAAGCAAAGAGGAGAGAAAAGGCACTGGGAGGGGATTATGGTGATTTAAAACCTCTCCCACCTCCACATCTCCTCCCAGTGGCTTATAAGGGCAGACTGGAACATAATGAAGACAGTCCATCAGTCCATCCAGCTATTCATTTGAGGTTTCCATTTTACACAGTAGCTGTGATTAGGCTGGCGTCCGTGTGAAATGCATGTGAGAGAATGAAGGGGATCAATTTCTTTGTGTCCGCGTGGGTGTGTAGCTGTTTGTGTCTGTCTGCGACCGATGGTATGATTTCTTTGTATATATGCGCCCATGTCGACATAAATCTGCGCTTCGCCTCACCGCTTCTCCTCCTTCCATTCTGCTCCTTGTCTTAACGACCACAGGCAACCGAGTGAGACGGCAGGCTTCAGCAGGAGCAGGGAGAGAAGAAGCAGGCAAATTAATGATCCCACATCACCGCTCAGATAAGAGGTGAGGCATATTTCCTCACAAAAGCAGCAGCAGCAGCAGCAGCAAGAAAAAAAAGACACCTGTGTTCGATTATCTCCCCACTCTGTCTCTTCTTCCTCTCTCCCTCCTTCCTGTGTTCTTAATGCATTGCTGCCCCTCGCCCTGAAAGTGGGCATTTATTTTGCTGGTAGAAAAATACAAAATCAAAGAGAGGGGGAAAATTCACAGGAGACTGTCCACTCCACTGGTGCTGAAAAACAGGAGTAGCCACCGTGCTGCAGGGCGACACAGTGTTTACAGGGAGCGCAAACATTACACTGGACTGATCACCATCACAATTTCAACGAAGCTGTTTTACCTGGAAAACAAACCACTTAGGGAAGACGCCAGGAGCAATTCAGGTGGCCCGTTTTGATGTCCGCCGCCCCATTCTCACGTATAAAAAAACCCAAACGACTCTTTACTTTTACTTACCTGCTCTGCACCGGCGACTACAATTTCCACATTGCCGCAGTCATAAATGGAAGGCAGCACATCAAACGCGAGCGTCGGCTTCAGTGACTCCGCTCACCGTGTAAATAACAAGCGCTGAAGCCAGCTGCTTATTGTCATTTGTCAATACGCTCAATAAATAAAGCACACAACGCAAAGTAAATGCTTCTTTTCAGATGACTTCTGCCTGATGACACATGATGAGAACAGAGCCGAGCCGGCCTGCATGCAGCCCTCTGTGGTGGTGTATTAAGCAGAGGGAGCCAAGAGAGATAGCCCTGTGGCATAAATTGATTGCTTGAGACATATGTTGGCAACGCTGTATTTCACTCTGTGTGAAATCTCCCCTATGGGGCAGACAGGGTAAAACAGGGAGGATGGGAGTTGAGGGAAGAGTGCACTGGTTGTGAAGGGAGCTGGAAATGAGGATGAGGGATGAGCGTCACAGCGAGTAGGTGTTTTTTGTGTGTGTACATGCATCTATGTGTGTGCAAAAGAGCCTGTGATGCACAAATCCTCCGCTGTGTGCAGTGTGAGCGACGTCGACGCAGAGAGCAGACCTTGATGATAAGCTAGTTATCTTACCATGCTGAGTGGGCCATTTAAAATATATATTTTTATTTTTTGGCAGCTCCGTGGAGAGAAGTATGATGGAGAGGGGAAAGACGGACAGGGTGGGTGCTGAGAAGTGTGTGGCGCGTGTGTGTGGTGCAGAAGAGAAAGAGAGAACATAAACAGCCAGTGGGGACAGAGCAACAAGGAACAGAATTCGTCACGGTTCTCTCACATGAGCACACACTTATGCCGCACACATATTCATACATGCTCACCCAGATCTCCACAAACATGCAGATTACATATCACCATGCAGGCCCACCCACACACGCCTAGGCCAAATTAGATACCCCATTCGCCCACCCACCCACACTTGTGCTCTCATGTAATCAACCCTTCATCATCGACGTCTTCAAGAAATGCCCACGTTGTGTTGATTCCCAAGACAGTTGCACTTACACAAGAGGCACCATGCCGATGAGGTTTTTGCTAATATGCTGACATTATAATACATGCATTAATATAGACCACAGTGGCACCTGGGTTTGTAACTAGCTCCTTTACACAGAGCATAATGAAGTCACATCCCTGAGCAGGTGAGCACTGCCAGATCTACATAGATACCGGCTCTGCGACAGTGGCGCTGTGACTTGTAAGCACACTGCAGAGGTCATTACACGGGCTAATCACCTGTGTTCATCATGTGAGCCACTTAGAAACCAAGAGGGTGGGTGGAGTGATTTAAGAGAAAGTTGGATGGGGACGACCACTGTATTCAGGTCACATGGTGTTTTTGCCTAAACATGAGCTGTGTTACGGTGCAGGCAATACTCAAACGGGGATTGGGTCCCTGAGAGTTGAGGAGGCAGGATCACTTTAATGATTTATTGTAGATTCAGCTTTCGGGTGGCATGACGGAAGGAACTGGGCTGGTGTGAACAGTGAGTCATGACTAATGGGGAAGTGGGGAGTGCTGAGCAGCAGCTCTGGTGAGTGCAGGGCTAACGAGGGACAGGTGAGACTAATCAGGGCGGACCGGACAATCAGAACTGGCGGGAAAACACGCAAAGGAAAGAGGGGAAGTGATCTGGAACGAGAGGAGAGGTTAGTAACGAAACAAAACAGGAAACTATGAATACATGACAAGAGACAACATAACCTTAGGGGCAGGCCATATTAGGACAATCACCTGGGGAGAGGGATATGTGAGGAGGTTTTGGCTGTAGTGTGTTGACGTAGATCAAAACAACTCTACGAGATTTAACGAATGTATATCCTAGTCTGTTATAGTGAAAATCTGTTTTAATACATGAACGCTGAAGTTTAAGTTCAGGCATATAAAATGTTTATGGTGGAATTAAATTAAGTACATGTACTTAAGCACTGTAGTTAAGTACAACTTTTAGGTACTTCACTTGAGTGTTTCCGTTTTTTGCTATTTCATACTATTTTATGCTTTTTCGTAGTAGACTCTTTGAGTTTTCATAGTCGGACAAGCGCAGGTGTTACTAATAACATTAACAACGGCTCTGTTCTATAAGTGTCCCAGTAATCCACGATAGAGTGACGGTAAGCCAGCATGCACAATACCAGCTTCAACCATCATGAATTTTATTTTTTAAACGTAAGCTTTTATTGCTGTGACATGTCAAAGTGTTTTCTCTGAAAAGGCCTATTATGTTGCCAAACGAAAGTCCAAATGAGCACAAGCTGGCCCAGTGGCCTTGGAACATAACAGAAATAATAGAAACTCCTTGCTGTGAGCTCCGTCCAGGGGGTCTAGAATTTCTGCCAGTACCCTTGGAAATGGCTCACGATCAGAACGATTAATTCTGTAGAGAGCAAGTATTTGGGTTCAAGCAGATGTGATTACAAAAAAAAACAAACACTCAGCGAAGCGCAAAGACGACATATGGAACGGTGAGGCGTCTTCTCTTGTGGACCAAATACTTTCCTCTGGAGGATGAATCAGCGGTGTGTGTGTGTGTGTGTGTGTGTGTGTGTGTGTGTGTGTGTGTGTGTGTGTGTGTGTGTGTGTGTGTGTGTGTGTGTGTGTGTGTGTGTGTGGAGATGAAGCAACTGGCATAAAGATGTGGAGACAAGAGAGAGAGACAAGGTAGTGTCAGGACATGGGTGGGTGTGTGTGGGGGAAGAAATGAGGAAGGAGGGAGTCTGCATTTGAGATTCACACAAGAAAGACAGGAGTAGGTGAAAAGAAGGAGTACAGGTGAAAAGAACGACAGGTGGACGTGAAGAGATGTTGGCAAAAGCACCAAGGCACTCAGACGAGAGTGGATTTTTCACAAATGTTCTCCCGCTTCCTCTTTTTTTTTCATTCCTAAAACACCCCTTCCATCAGCCATCGCTATCACGAATCCTCACACAGGGGAGCCTGTGAAAAGGCGAGCAGGTGTGAGCTGTGATGTCAGACAACATTTTGATGACTTCTCTCAGTAACTAATCAGTCTTTAGGATGGCTGCCAAGCACTCTAGATGCGGTGTGGAAACAGTTTACAGATGAATAAGCACAGATCAGTAGCTGACCATGAAGTCGGATGTGTCTTCCCGCCTACAGTGTGTCAGTGAATGTATCCCAGCAGACTCAGCTGGACTAGCTCTGACAACGACGGGTGGGAGCTTTTTCTCCCACGGTTGTAATTTCCATTTCATAAAAGAACGCAGGTGATAAAGAGCGCTTTGTGAAATAACCCCCAATGCTCGCCAAGGCATAATGAAAAGCAGAAATCAATGGGAAAGGACTTGCTCTGTTCATCTCTCATTGGCCGTGTGAGTGTATGTGTGTGCAAGGCATACAGCGCATGCATTTGAGTGTGCCGAAATCTCAATTAAAAGCCGAATCAAGAGGGAACGGGAATCCATAAATAAATGCTTCTTCAGTAGTGCTTCTTTTGTGCTGAGCAAAGCAGCAGCATTTGGTGTTGTCACTGAAACTGGATGTGATTGTACTCAATCTGTGCACTTAGAGTTGCCAGGTTAATTTTGATCCTACTTCACTGCGTTTTTATTGCTAGAGGGAAAAGAAAAGCAGCGACGGCAACGTTTTTTTAAATGAAGAAGAACATGAGAAACTCCATCTCCATAGTGCCAAAATAAGATAATGTTCCCATTGTTTCCCATAATGCTGATCACTTCTCATTGCCTGTTGTCATTTTCTTGATGAAAGAGCTACTTAATCTGTTCCCAACACTCACTTGTCTGTTCCCTTGTCTGTTAGGACAGTAGTAGGAAGCTGCCATCAGGCATGCAAGACAATTGAACTTTGTGGTGACGTAATTGAGGATACTTTGGTTTAGTATTTGTTGCTTTGTTGATTCCATATTGCTTATTTCACGTAACACTATCGACTGTTCAAGAAAGATCATCTAAATATATATTTATTAAAAGTATCATGATTTTTTTATAAGTAGCCACAATATCAGCATTGGTCTGTCCACAACTTTGCTGCAGACTGATTAGGTCAAAGCATTATATTTTAACTTGCGAGGCTAATGACGTTCCCATCAGCCTCAGATGCACTGAGCATTTAGTTATAATTAGCAACTGTTAGCATGCTAACTGCTACGCTAAGATGATGAAAAGCATGTTAGCATGGTGCTTTTTGCACAGTCTCACAGTGCAGCTATGGTTAGCATCGTAAGGATAAAACCAGTTTATTTAATTTTGTGCCGTATTTTTGAAATTCTGTCCATCCTTTTCTCTCAGCTATGTACTCACCAAAGTATTGATGAGATCCTAGTCGTAACACACCTGAATTATACTAAACAATGAGTAACTTGAAACTGAAAATGTTCTTACCGTTTGTTTAAAAAAACGTACTGTTTCATATTACACAAACTGTATCATACTATGGGTAGGTGTCATCCTGCTTGTGTAGATGGGTAGAATGTGCTAAATATTACAACTGTATAGTCATCGATTACTTGTCCCTCGGAAGTTCTGCTTGCCGAGTTGATGAGAACCGCTCATTCAATTCACTCGTAACGTTAGTGTATCCAGCATCCAGCAGCAAACGTGCACTGCAGTCAATGAGCCCCGTCCTGTAAAGGCCCACTGCGAACGCCATGCTCTACTCAGTCCGCAGAGCCCCGAAGCTCCGCCCCCGCTGCTGCACAGAGCGCTGTTCACTTGTTTATTCAAAGTTTATTGATATTGAACATCTCCCCTGTTCCCATTGCACCATATTCTACACTGCACGGTCTTCTTTTTCGCCAAGTGTGAAATAAATCGGATGAGCGGTTCTTGAGATATGCGAAGGACGTACACACAGACGGAGAGTGCTTGCCTTATAGTGAGATAAATGTAGACAAACCATGGAGCAAATGAGTGAGAGATGGATTTTGCATACATGTTGTCTGCCGGTGTCTATAAGAAAACATGCTTGCATTAAGCACACAGAGGGGACAAATGCACTCCATAGACCTCTGGAGACTCGCATGCTATTGTCTGACATGAAGGCAGTTGAAATGTAATCTAATATTTTGCACATGCATGCACATGTAGTCACCAACAGTCACGAACACACATACAGCACACACCCCCCAAAAGCTTATTTCCCATAACACCAAACCTATACATTATGCTCAACCCTACACATGAATCAATTTAATGTAACTTCATGTTTGAGTGGCCGCATGCCACCAAAGCACCGCCAGCAATCAGGCACATGACAACCAAGCAAACGCGTCACCATAGAGATCCAACATTACATGTTTTTCTCTCTTTACATCTGAGGAGTCGTCAAAGTGCTCAGCATAGATTATCTCTTCCCTCACCTGAATTGGTTGGAGGCCATTTGTCAGTGAAGAACCCCTCAGGCACAGCACACACCAAAGGAGACACTCATGTGATGTACATTGTTTCTCCTTTGAATCAAGGCTGTGGATGTTTTGACACCATGACTGCAGCCACATCTGCTCATTCACCACAACTCAAAATATTATATATTACGATACTAATTATTATTTGATCCAGGGGCTTCATGCTAAACATTCTCAGCGGAATCCAACTCAGCCTTGTGATTGACAAAAGTCATAATATGAAAATCATTTATTGATTTGAAATTGAGTTATTTTCCATTTATATAAAAAAAAAAAAAAAAAAAAAAAAAAAAAAAGCTCAAATGATTGCTGACATGGCTGTCAATTCATTAATATGTGCTTTATAATGATCGAGAGAGGGTTTCTGTATACTGTTGTGTACATGTACCAAATTGCTGACTTTTAACGCTTGGCTATTTTATAACTACAACATGCTCTCTCGTACACATGCAAAAAGAAAAGACTGCACAGTGCCGTCTCAGTCTTCTACTTTAAAACAGAGAGCAAGCTCATTTGAGCAGCTGGCGCTGAAATGCTTTGCTCAGTGAAGCAGAGACTTCTTCAGATATGGATGAATCAGAAAGTACCTCAACTCACAAGCTGGATTCTTTCACAGCTGGCTGTTGAAACTGAGTTAACCGGGCAACTTTAAAGTCTTGAAACCTGTCTCTTCACATTACAACTAATATTGACAAAAATTATTTCCATCACTTTGATATAAGATAATCAGAGATGAAATACTATTTTAACCCAAACAAGTTCTGCATACATTTGTAGGAAACGAACAAACAATAACTTTTCGTTTCAATATCATACGAACCATTTGAGTATACGTTGCATACTCGTACATTTTTGATCCCCCAAATTTTTCCACAAAATAACTGTTCTCAAGACATCCATCAAGCAAGGACATCCCACAACCAAAAACTAACCTGTCAATGCTCTCTGATAAGCAAACTACTCCATGCAATGCAAATTATCCAATAAACATTTCTGGCATTTCTGCACTGCTACTTTTTATTACATAATGTTGTACACAGTAGTAGGCCATTTTCAGTGTACAGTATGCAAGCCTACCTGGTGCCATGTCATGTAGTAAATCCATCCATACTGTAGCAGCAATACAAGTTTGTTTGGAATAAAGACTCATCATCATCATGATGGCATCACCGCTGAGCAGACTGAGAAAATATCACTATCATCAGAAACATCATCAGGAGAAGATTTCGATGAAGACATGAATAGATGATACGGTCAATGCGTAGATGGATGGATGTCTTCTAAATCACCCCGTAAGCTGAACACACTGAACCTCAATACCAAACCAAATAGGCTGAGAGATTCTACACACAATCATATTATATGTGAAGCATTATACACAATCCTTTTTCCAAATGATCTTCAGCATATGAAACATAGATTGATACCCATAATTCACTGACTAATTTTTAGAAGCATGTGACATGCTGTTGGCTGGTACAATTAAAATGCTATCCGTTTGCACTGAAAGGCGAGGTGAAGATGCTCATCTGGTGATCGTGTCAGGCCATGACGAGCTTTGTTTTACATTATCTATGCAGCGAGAGCTACTTTTTTAAGGCAGCCATTACTCCATGTGCCATTGTGTCACACTACATTTCAGTCCATTACAGATGGAGCTGTTTGAGAGTGTCTGACAGTAAATACTGTGCACGATGAAAGCGTAATTGCCAAAGCACCCGTGATGCGGTGTTGTGACAACATCAGTGCTGATGGTGGATGAGAGGAATCACTTCTGTGTTAAAATTGCTATTCAAACTTGGTCAATCAATCGTAGCAGCCATTTAAATGTTAATGGTTAAAAATGAACTGCTACATTGTTGGTGGACAAGTGGCGCTCCGTCGACCAATGCAGTGTTTATTTTCGAGCTGTTTAATTGCTGACAAGGGCATGTACCTTCCAGCAAAGCTACTACAGAACAAGAGGCATTGACAGCTATTCTTTCAGCTGAGAAATCACTGAATAAAAAAAAGAAAATCAATCTGGCTGAGAGAGGTCCTGCATTTATCATGAAATGACAGAGATATATGTCACGCATGGGAACAGTGCACATAAAGCTCATTATCATATGTCATGTCAGGCATGGAACGAGAGTGCAGTTTCATTCTGGTGAAAAATCCCACGGCACGATCACTAAAACACGGTGTTTAAAATGCTGCAGAAAAGCAGCAGCTCCTTGTGAATCACACAGCCATACAGTGTGTCAGAGCCAATCGGAATCAAACCCGAGAACGGAAGTCCCGACAACAAAAGCGTCTCACTTTAACGGTAATTTGATACTGGAAGCAAACCAGCGTTACTTTCAGGCAGCGAGTCGTGACGAGCGTCCGCAGCTTTGAATATAAGCTGCGGTGGACGCGGATGTGTTTCAGAAAGGATGAGGGCTGAACAAGAGAAATGCATTATCCTCACCCTCTAAGAAGACTGTCATATTTATCTTTTGTACCATAAACTACCTCTATACACCCTCACTCTCCCTTCACTTAGCGTCTTACTCTCTCTTACTCACCACTCTTACTTTTGTAACACCTCTTTCAGCTAAATGCTTTGTATCCCCCACCTTTTCTCACCTTCCTCCTTCTTTGCACCATTCCCTTTGACTTCTTAAGGAAGGATCCAACTCAGTCTGTTCCCACACAGGTCACACCTTCACCTCCTGTGTCCTACTTCTATTTGTGTCCACACTTTGGGACGACAATATGACAGTGACTCCTTTGTAAGTATCTGTCATCACATTACATAATGTCTGTCTTGAAATGGTCCTATTTGATCAGAGTCTGATCAGAGTTGTTGTCGTCAAATAATACCGACACTTGGTCAGGGCGCCTGATACCGTCGCAGTGAGGCACCCTGTAGCTTCTGAACAGTATGAGACGCAACGGGGCTTTCGAACTAACTCCGGAGTAAACCCATTCACGTCATTATTAGACGCTCAGAGCAACTGACGTAGTCTAAAGAGTAGGAAAGTAGGAGTGGTTCAAACAAACACAGGACTTTCACGCAGGAGACTGCTGTTCATGTGAAACCAAGTCACCGTTGACTTATTTTACCTCACTAAATGTACGTAATACACATACTTACTAATGACAGTTTTGTAACAAGCGTACTTATTTTAACCCAAACCATCATCTTTCCCTAAGTCTAACCTAGTACTTGTTGCCCTAACCTAAAAACTAAATAGACTTACATTGGACGTTTTATTAGAATTTTATTTAGGTTGAGAATGTGTTGCAATTGAATCATGACTCCCAATTGATAGGTTACATAAACTCATGTGACCAGTATACATGTGTGGGAGAAAAACTTTATTTTGAAACTTTTGACTGCAGAGACAGACATACCACATGTGGCGTAGATGTATGTGCACTTTGATGCACACTGCCGTGGCCACCCATATACTATATGTAGAAAGAGGAATTCTCAACGCTGCATTCAGCTTCAATGCCACGAGCCACGTTAGATTGAAGGAAGGATTGTTTGGAATGCGATTACTTGTTTTTAATCCCCTTCACGGCACAGAGAACAGAAGAACTTGCCTTGTTTTGCGTAGGTTGGTAGAAAATAGATATAGCGGTGCTTTCTCCGGGACACGATTACAACAGTCAGGCTATGCAATAGGATGCAACACGCACACAAAGACAAGCATGCGCTCACGACAGACACAAAAAGGGTTAACTCTGCCGTAAACAAGCTGTAATGAAAGAGGCGGATTGCCAAGACGGTGAGAAGAGATGGGGAGAAAAGGAAGAAGGGGCAGGAAGGATGTTCAAAGGGTTTGTTATAGCATTTGAGGGGAATTTACAACAAGGATACACACACAACAGCGGGGCTTTGAAGTGTCTGGCGATGTGTGGAGATGCCGGTGCTCACATGCCTTGATTAGCTGGAGAGCGTTTAACACCCCCTGCTGCACATGTTGTTGCTATGATACTCGCACCACGCAGGGGATGTGGTGATAGTCAGGGGCTCAGCTGGAGCTGTATTCATAGGTGTGTGTGTGTGTGTGTGTGTGTGTGTGTGTGTGTGTGTGTGTGTAGGCAGGGAGTGTGTAGATGTGCCTATAAATGTCTGCAACGTTTGAGGTTGTGCACGAGTATACGTGTGCATGAGCAACTCATGTGGGAGGAATGTCACCCGTCAGAGCAGTGGCGGAGAGTGTACGTACTATATATGTGTGTGTGCGCTCATGGGCTAGACTGTGGGCATAACTGGATTGACAGCTCACGCTGTGAAGGGTGCAGCGGAGTCAACTGGTGTGTGTTCCTAGAGAGCTCCCCTGATGCCCTCTCCTCCCTCCTCCACCTCCTCGCTCCGGTTCCTCCTCCTCCTCCCTTCCACCTCCTTCAGCTGTGATCCTAATCAGGAGAGAAAGGCCAGCTAAGGAGCTTCAGTATGTGGTCGCTGGGCATCTTCCTCCTGTAGAAACAGAAACGAGAAGGCAGACAAGACTTATTAGATAAGATTTATATGCAACACATAAAGTTATACCAACTTACATCGTGGGATAAGTCTGGTTCATTACAACTTGGATCTGAAATTAAAAGTTTTGCTCATCATTTCTATTCAATTTGTTTGATTATTTCTGATTGTTTGACTACTCATGTTCTTTGCCCTGTTGGACTTGGATGTCCAATGTTGATATTACTAATGTGACTAATAGCCTAAACCAAAACACACTTTGCAAAAGTGTTTATAGACATTCCTAGTTGCTTGGTGAAAAGCCTTCTGTAAACAAAGAAAATAAACATGGAGTGTGGGAGTTGACGGTGTTTGGTCTCACAAGTTTAACTCTTTCACAGTGTGTTTTCAGTTGATGGAAGTAAAAGTGACTGATTGTTTTGGGAAAATACATAAATTGTCAAACACGTTAGGCTTTGCGAACACTACCATTAGCACCTGTTTTTTTCTCTGCAGTTTAACCTCATTTGATTGAGTTTCTCTTCCTGTATTTTGAGGTGAGAATGCTTTCAGTTTAATTGTGGCGCAGACCAAACAACCAGCTGGAAATCCGTTTCTCAACCATGGTTTATTTATGGCGTGTTTGTTGTGATAACTCACCAAATGGTGTGATATGTGTATGTGACAAATCCAAACGCTGAACTAAACACATATACCTGATGTATCTACTGATCATCACAATATGTCCCCCATCCCATGAAGGTACAGGACGCCTCGTTTCTCAGGTGACGCATGTCACAGGGTTGACGTATCTTGCTCACACCCTGCTGTGCCCGCTCCATGATTAAAGGAAAAGAGGATGTGTTTGTGCACCCTGCTGTGTGAGTTTGTGTGCTGGTATGTGAACATGTCTGTATTTCTCTCTGCGCTGAGGTCACCACAGCAAATAGCTGTGTATTATCCTAGCTTGATCTCCAGGGAACGGGGTCAGCATGTCGCGAGGCACCGGCTGATGAAGACATGGGAGAAAAGGGATGGTGGGTGGAATAATAACAGAAGGGATAAAAGGTTCTGCGACGATGGACCGCATGATATGTTCGGGCCGTGCGGTGCAGTGTGTTTTGTGACGAGACTCATGCGGCTTTAGTTGAAGGGCAAGGGACTGAAAGAGGTTATGAACTCAGTGTCTAAACATGATACAAAAGTACAGTGAGGAATGTTTTGATCTTGTAGCCTGTAAACGGAATTACAAGGTGACATCCAAACAGTTTTTGATGTTAATGTAAAAATTTAAATTAAAATATATTTCAAAAATCATATAGGAAATTGTATTAATCTTGGTGGTCAAACTGTGTGAATGCGTTGGGATGTGTCCATGTTTGCTGATATGAGAATGTATCCATACTTGTATTTTGATACTGTTGTGTGTGCGCATGAACACCACATACATTTCCTCCACTGAAATGTGTGTGGTGTTCATGAAACGCTTCTTGCATATGGGGCCCTTGTCTCTGCCCCACCATGCTGATAAGGACGCTGTCATATTGGAAGTGGAGCTGTGGGATGCTAGTTAGCCACTCTGCGTGTAGCTGATGTTCAGGGCCTAACAAGAGCCATGGTTGATCGAGACTGATGGTGAGTAGATGGAGCTTCAAATCCCTTTCCTGTTGCATTTCATCCCAACCTGTCAGGGCCTGCCAGTTCATGCCAATTGAGTGTCAGGTTTCTCTCCGCGCTTGTTTGCTTGAGGGTTTTTGTTTGTCACTATTCTCTGCATCTCTTTCACTCTCTCACTGCTCCCTAATGCTGTTAAACTTTCCCCATTCAGTCTTGTCCCAATCTCCGACTCGTTGATTTGTGGAGTGTCAGCCAAATGTCACGAAGCAAACCCCAAAAAGCTGTCTGCCCAGGCTAGCCGTGTGGCTAACAGCGGGGGGAGCTCCACCAGTCTGAGTTGTGAATGACAAGGCACGCGCCTTGTCATTCACAACTCAGACTCTTCTCACAAATTCCAGTGGAAACAAACGGCTGAGACAGGAGGAGACCTGTCCAGCAAAATAAAAGAAGTGTGAGGATTGTACTTGACCTCTTGACTGCACCATCTTTTTATGTTAGTGTTATAAGTTCAGTGACAGCTGTTTGCCTCCGTGGCTTTGGCAGCGGTCCATTTCAAAGGATGCACACCGAAACTGTGATCTCTGCTCAGGCATCTGTACAGTTATCGAGCACCATCATTTTTTGTTCCTTTTCTTTTTCCATCCTCCACAATGTAATATACAATATTTATATCCAAAATGAAATTATGTCAAAAAGTTGGATGAAAGGATCCAAATCTTGAAAGGTTATTTACAATATCAAGTGTTAGAACGCAGCAGTGCTACAATGGCGACATATTTGGATTAGAGACATTCCGACACCATTATTTACTTCCCAAACCTGATTCCAATACCTGACTCAGCATTCCGGCTGATACAGAGTACTGGTCTGATACTTGTGCGTTTAAAAACAAATGTATATAGTATTGTTATTAACAACTGTATGAATCTGTATGGATGTGAGATGATTGCTACACTCCTGCTACACTCCTACTACGCTCCTACGCTACTCCCATCATCGATTTTGGACACAGCAATAATTTTTTCCCAGAGCTGATGATGGAATTAGCTGAGTGAGACATCTCGCTTTTTTCCCTCCTCTGTTGAAAGTTGCACATGTGCAGTACCGATCGGGCAGGATGTACGGATCGGGTAGCGAGGGATGCATGTTGTTGTTGTTCGTTCAGCCCTGTCTCTTAAAAATGATATTCCAATCCAACAAAACTGCATTGTGAATTACTTTTCAAGAAAAACATATTTGTCGTGGATTACATTTGCTTTTGACGAATCACAAATATGTTTTAGAAACTAGAAATTGGCATAGGTAGGAAGTCAGGGTGGTCCATGGGTCTAAAAACACAGGGCTTGTAATTCACCCAGGAGATTGCTGAACCTAACCAAGTACTTTTGTAGCATTTTTGTTTAGTGTCAATCTTGTAGTCATTTTTTAAGCCAAACCATGATGTTTTTTTTACCAAACCCAAGTAGTTTTATTATCTAAATCTTTTTTAAATTTTTTAATTTACAACGTTGACCACGTATTTCAAGCTGTTTAAAACTGCGACTGTAATCCGTGAGGAAATACCTTTGCCGTGTTTGTCCAGTTTAGTTGTATTGGAATGTAATTTTGTCAGAGACACGGTTGCTTCCTGTGTACAGTAAATTAACCGATAAATGAAAAAGTTAGTGATATTGGATTGGTGCATAAACCAAATCAAGCATTATTATTTATTTAGGCTACAGGCATTTCCGATGCTGATATTGGTATTGTAACAACTCTAGTTCAGCTCTAAATGACCGCTCAGTTATCTGTGTGTTCTCCATTTAGAAGATTAAAAAAAATAAGTCGATACATAGTCAATATATTTCAGGCAGGGAGGAGTAAAGACATGTAGCACACAGTTGTCACTGCCATCAGCTTACTCATAATGGCTCTTCTGTCCCCCAACTGTCCCTTCCACACAGACTGCCTGTGTGTGTGGTGCTTATTATGTTCCTCTCGCATGCTCTCTCCCTGACAATCTAATTACTGCTTTCAGCGATACACTGACACACCGATCGAAAACTGCAAATGGGAATGCGGCTCATTTTTGACAGGGCGGTGGTTTATGAGATGTTTGTGTGGGAGATTTTTTTTTCTTCCTGTTTTTGTTTTCCCTTCTCAGTACTATGGGTAATTATTTACATTGCTGGTGCCACTGAGAAGGGAGGGAACGGGAAAGAAGACGACTCGCTTTCTGACTGCCAGTCGAGTAGCTCGAAGCATTTGTACAGCAAGCAACTTGATTGATGGATTGATCTATTCTTAGCCATGGTGGCAGGTGTTCTTTTAACAACATTACACCATTTTGATGAGGTAATACAGCTATGGAGTGATAATTAGGGTAAATTAAATAGTAAAAGAAAAGAAAATGACTTCCAAGCAATCTCTTGAAATATTTGTCCCTGTGTCTTTTTCCCTTGTGTATTTTTTCCCTGCGTCTGTGATTTGTATATAGAATTGGTTGTTGATGCCAATCACTTGAACAAGTTCAGTTGCGCTCATTTTTGCCTGAAAACAATGTCTTCAGTTCTATATAGAGTGAGTTGACGATTGATTTGATGCTGTGTGAAGACACAAGGATTTTACACTGTAGGCCACGTGAAATATGGTAGGCACACATTCTCACATAGACTTTCTCGCAGTTTTTCTTCTTGTATTCGATATTTCACGCTGCTTTATTTTAAACTTCATATTGCCAAACAAGTGAGTGACAGTAGAACAATAAGCACTTGGTTTCAGTTCTCAGATTTATTAAAGCAAAGCACAAAGGCGCAGTACTTAACAACATTGAATTCATCGCAACAGTTTCCGAAAAGTTTTTAGAATGTACTTTTGATATAGCAAACTTCAGCAAATACCTTAGCACTGCTGTTTTAATCACAAACTTTCACACCAGCAACTTTTGTTGACTCTGAGTCTCTCTTTATTACTGTTGCAAGCGATGCCCATCCACGCTGCTGCAATTCGTTTTTACCAACCTAAAAAGTGCAGGAAAACTGAGAGTGGGGATGGAAAAATAATCAATGAGTGGATAGGTCGAATTTCTCTTTCTGGCTCTGAGTGGCTGAAGGTGTTTCAGTGGTATCACGGTGAGTTTTTACCTCAATGGAGGAACTTAACAGTGACTGTGGCACCCCCAAAATTGAATGAAAGGACTTGTAGCTATCAGCTCAGGACAAAAAAGAATGAGCTATTGTGAACCAGGGGAACAAGAATAGCCGATACAAACTGTATAGTGTAAGGAAGAGATAAGGCAGTGGTTCAAATGAAGCACTCTAACCTCAGCTGCTGAATACCCTGGCTTTTAACAGAATGACAAAGCCAAGATTCTCAAAAAATGAAAATGTCTTTTCAGTTTTTGAAATTTAAGTAAATCATTCAACAGTATATGAAATTCTAACAAGTTTGAATAATATTGAAATATATAAATAGTCAAGCAAAATTGACCCCCTGGCTGTACTAACCCAGTAAAGGGAAAGTTGGCGCTAATGCAGAACGTTGTGGGGTGAGTGAACATAATCTGCCGGCTGAACTTCATCTGGCAAAACGCCATATTAAATGAAAAAAAAAATTACAATTGGATTAGTGTCAAAGCTGTGCAAGATGCACTTGTGTTATTAAGGCCATATGCTTCCCTGGACTTCTTCAAGCTGTTGTCTATCTCTATGACAGTCAGAGCAGCTGCATGCGGATAGAGACACACCTGAGGAACAGGAGTGGTGATGCTGATACCAGTTACCTGGCCCTGCTGGCCACCAGCTCCACGAGGACTAAAGAAGTGGATGTTGAGGCTGTGACAGTGTTCTTCTGTGAACTGTGAGTACTTACTTCTTTAAATAGACTATTAACGTAACATATAATTCATTATTGTTATCATTTTTATATATTGTTGGGATCTGGCAGCAAGTATGAAAACCTAAATTATTGACATTAATACAATTATTAATATCAATACGATTATTCACAAATATTAATAACGGGGCACCACCCTGAGATCAGGGACCAATAACCAAACTATAAATGAAGTCTCAAAATGTACTATTCCACATTAACAGTGAACAGTGAAGGTTGAATTTCTTTCATAATACACATGCACAAAGTAATCACAGAAAACTACTCTTTAAAGTATAACAGAGTTTATTTACTTCTAACAATACTGATCAAGTCAATAATATTATAAGCTAACAACAACTACTATACAATTACCTAAAATCAACAAACAATCATGTGATGAGGGTTCGTGCATGTCGGGGGGAGAAAAGCGTGAAAAAAAGGCGGCCGTGATCTCTTAAGTGATCACACCACGCAAGACTTAACAATGGCGGAGGAGAGAGAAAACTACCAAAATGGTGGACATAATCTCGTATGTAACTACGCTGCACAAAACTACCAAAATGCCGACGAGGCCATGATTATTTAACGGAGCAATAGAGGCCGCACTTACACACCACGTGCGTCTGCGATGAGCAACGGCACAACCTATATGTGTGTATGACTATGTGTAAGTGTGTGTGGGTTAGTTTAAACAATAAGGAAAAGAAAAACACTCAAAGCAAGGCAGATGCTCACTGCCACTGGTCTTTTAACTAATAAAGTACAGTTTACTGACTGGTGCTTGACTGGTTCAGTGAGCTGCGCGGCAATAAATCTTCCGTATGGCAGCGTGAATTCTTCAGAAGTTAAGGCAAATGTCGACTTGAATAGGAAGAGAGCGGGGCGTAGACGTTATCCTTCTCTTCCTCTGAAGATTCTATGAATCTTCTACACCTTCTACAGGTTAAAGTTGGCGGAGTACGGGGCAAGTTATCCGCTTCTCCTTTGGGATCCTAAACAATCTATTGTTCGACCAGCGAATGTGGAACTATTACTGTGGTTTTCTTAAAGCATCAATGTTGTTTGTGCCCCCTTACATACAAATCGAATCGCGTGGGATGGCTCAGAGATGTAGGTAGCCCTGATGTTTATAGTCTCAATGATGTCATGGTCGTATCACAGGGATCCCCCATGGTGCCTATGGCCCTTGTCCAATGAGTTGGGTTGGGTTTGGACCCAAATCACACACATAGGTGAGATTTAACGTCTGGTGGGGTTTGGTGTGGTTAAACTCAAATCAGGCTGTTGAACTGCCAGGCAGGCCCAATTCCTTTGTTTCAACCACATGGGGAAGTCCCAACAATATTATATCTAGTCATTTCTTTTTCAGGAGATTTTTAGCACCTGCTATTATTGATAAGCTCCCCCATAGCTTCCCCACCCACCTTTATCTGCTACTGCCCTTAAGGATTGTGAGGAAAGTTCTTACTGGCACAGTGGTTTCACAGTTTCTCAATCTCTCTCTCTGCTGTTTTTTTATGTTGTGTATCAGTACTGTAGTGGGTCTAATTCTGCCTTTTGTTGTATAGTGGACAAGGACAGGACTGTGTGGCAGAACTCACATGGCAACAGCATAACTTCCCAAGAATTAAAATAGAGGGGGAGTGTGCTTCTTGTGCACCATATAATACGGCAGACTCACAGTCAGATCATTAGCAGCACTATAGAGTCCTGTGTTTGTCACACATTTTATATTACGTCACTTGTTCAGAGCCTAGCATATTCTAGCAGATGCATTCCCATTGCAGTCAGTCAGAGTACATGGCGTACAGATGACACGCAAAAAGCAAAACAGGTATTCTTCTTGCTCTAATTGCTGTCTCATGGCATGGTTTGGTTAAAAGTAAGCCAATTTAACTCAATTGTAATTAGGGATGGGTGATATAGCTAAAAATGTATCATAATAAAATATGTTTCATTTCAGTAGATAGTGATAATTGTTGATCATTTTTAATGGCTTTTTAAAATAATTACCAGGATCACTTTTATATTTATAATTTTAACATTTTAGTTTTATGATTTAAAAAGTCATTAAGAGTGCAAGGATTTGCACCTTTTTTGTGTGTCTATTTGTCTTAATCGTGCTTCTCTGGTTGACTTTTATGCATATTGTTTATTGTTACTAACACAAGCCAAGCAACTGTCTGTGGATGAAAATGAAAGTACCAAATGCCAGCGCTACTCACCAACATTGGCCGAACATTTTGAGTCCAGTTGTTAAGTGAAGTTGCTTTCACCGCACTCACCCCGCTGTCAGTGGTGATGCACACCTAGTTGTTTTTCTTCAGACCCCATGAGACCAGTGAATCAGTCAAGCCTTTTGCAATCAATTCCCCTCCCTGGTCCTCTGAAAAATATACTATTTCCAAGTATTTACTCTTCAGACCCCATTCCTCTTCTATGAAACGAACAGTCAGGCTGATGTACTACATGTGCGACTCTGACTCTACTAGATGTTGGAGGTTGCATGTTTCCATGTCACTTAGCATGCTCCATTATTAAGGGATATGAGAGGCTGTTTATGAGCCAGGGAGGGAGCATGCTTGGGCATTGTTTATGCAACCGAACTTTGCGTATTCATTATTTGCTTTTGTTTCATTTAATGCATTTAAATGTGACTTTCAATCATTCTATCGAAGAGTGTTCTTATTGCTATTGATGTCGGTCGCGATTTACATCACTATCCTTTCATTGCTCAGACTTATATGTTACTGTGCACATTATTCAGCAGCACACTCTTCCATCACATAATTTGCGAGCAGCCTCTTCAATAGAAATTCAGTGTTATTATCCTCTGCTTGCACAGTGCATTCTTCCACAACTTGCAGTCCCCACTACTGCTCTGTCTAAGCCAAAGGACTACATGCTTTCAGGAAAGCTTTCATTATATGAATGAAGATATTTTATGTTTTATGATATTTCAGTGAACCAACAGATAGTAGCCTAAAGCAAATCACACAGTTCATAACTTGTGAACACATCCTGCTAGTATTTGCTTGCTAGCTGTTACTATGTGAGATGTAACTTATTTGAGCGTGCTAATTAATGCGAATTCAGGAGTTTAGTTAATCCATTTCTATTTATTCTTCATTGTAAAATATTTATTTTATAAATTGATTAAACCCTAAGTTTGCACACAACCCACATTTTCAAACTACCTCTCCCCATTAGTGAACTAGCAAGTTAACTCACATGGCACATTTGGCAAATTAATAGATTATTTCTGCCTATAATATGGTAAAAGGTTAGTTTCTATCTGCATATGACATGGTAAATACAGCCGGAGCAAATAACCCCTATATTTCCATTTTATTCCCATTAATTCTCATAAATTCCACATACATTTCATTTAATTCCCATGGCGAGTTTGAATGTTTCCAACCCCACACGTATCACTTTACACATGCTGGTGCAGAACACCGCAGTCAGTCTGTTTGCTCTCTAGCTGAATCACTTTGACCTGCATTTAACATGGAGTTCCAGCTCTCACAGTGTTAATATGTGAATATGGAGATCATTACATATTCAGTACTGCAAGTAGATTTTACTCGTACTTAAAGGATAAGTTGATGGCATTGAAAAATCTTTCATTGTGCTTTAAAAGAGTCATTTGATAAAATACAAAATGCCCCATATAAATTTTTACAAAGTGGTGTTATTTCTCTACTTTGCCTGCGTTTATTTTATCGTCAGAAAGAGACTCTCCTGTGTAACTTCAATAGTTCAGCTGCAGCTAACTATTTTCAAGAGGAGGTACATGGACCTCCTCACCCAAGTTACACAGGTTATTTTAGCATAAAAGGGTTATGGTTCAAAATAAAGTACAGATTAAAGTTAAAGAGTTATTTTGAACCCCAAAGTAACTGGTAATGGAAACATAACCAACAAAGAAGCTCTTGATCCGCATATATAAGGAGGATGCAGTGACTCAGGGTTATTTCCACACACTATACAGTACTTTATATAAGGTGACTGAAAAAACAACATTCATTGGGTGACGACAATTTCATGGTAAATTTCACTGTATGTTGTATTTTACATATGATTTCACCGATATTAATGCGGTATTGGGATGTTGATTGCTTTGCAGTGTTCAAACTGATAAAAACACCACCTTGTCTGTGAGTCATCTGTATGAATAATGACACTTTGGGCTCAATGTTTGTTCACAGTTCCCCCAAAAGAACGGCAATTTAAAGAAAGCAAAGTGAAGGACGGCCCGCTCCTCGCCTCGAGTGTTTGAAGGGTGGCAGTCGGCGACAATACACACACGCTGAGAGTGGGGGACTGATCAGGAAAGTAATATGTGCGGTGGGTGGAAAATATACTTGGAGGGCGCCTGTGTCCTCAACTGGATTAGAAAGTTAAGAGAGAGAAAACACAACGCTGCTCCCTGCAGAGACATATTTTAACCAGGAAAGCAGATTTACACATTTAGCTCACTATTTTTGACTGTTTGTCTGTTTATACTGTGTGAGTCTGTGCTGCTGTGCACTGATTCATAAACATGTTTCCATATGTGTGTGTGTGTGTGTGTGTGTGTCTGTGTGTGTGTCTGTGTGTGCGTTCATCTCAGCACCACCTGCATCTCAGTCACCTCTCTGCGGCAGATTTTCCGCTTAACATGATAGAAATGCCTATGGCCATGAATAACACATTTACTCTACTGTACCTCAGGCGAAGTATTACATGATCGGTTTCCTCTGCTAGAATATGTTAAATATAGAAAGAGCCAGCATTCGGAAAGCAGAAGCTACGGAAGCAGCATGATTTTAAGGATTGAAGTGAAAAAAATGCTGGAAGACACAGAAAAACAGGGAAGATCAACAAAAAAGGGAAAAAACAGCCGCAGCAGTCAGAGATGATTTGCGTCCCCTCCAGAATAGCTGGGAAAGGGGGGGGGGGGTAGTGTGCATTAGTGCGTACAAGTGCCCATGTGTGTGTCTGTGGGTGTCAGCGCATATATGTGTCTGAGGGCTGAGTGTGGTAGGGCTAATGGAGTGTTGATTGCCTGGCGGTAAGCAGGCATCAGTGGGTAATTGCAGCTCTACGGTGTAACAGCTCTAAAATGAAGACTCATTTCACATTCGATCACTGAGCCGCCAGTATGGATGCACATGCACTGTGGCTGTGGGTGATGGAGGGTTGGCCTGTGCATGTAGTTCTATAACTAGCCAATGGAGCCAGATTTAACAGTTGCTATTGAGCAGCAGGCCACGGAATAAATGACACTGACACCTTACCTACCTGGCTCACTGCTCATATGCCGCTCAGCGTATCGCATGCTGTTTTCAGTATGCTGCCAAACTAGTTTAGAATGGACTTGCCAGATCTTAAGAAAGTAAAGCATGGTATTGTGTAGCACTGTAGAGCCATGCAGAAGAAAAGCAAAAGGTGGAGAGCAAGAGGTGGAGCGAACGCCTCCTGCCCTTTCTTTTTCCCTCTGTTCTTCTCTCCCTTCGCGCCTGGTTGAAGTCTCCCCTTGGTGAACCTCACATGTGTTGCCAGGCGACAAGGTTGCCTGGGAGCAGGGCTTTGATGAACAGTCACAGTGTAATGGAGGTAGCCCCGCAAAAACACTGAACACAGGGATGGACAGGTGGACAAACACACGCATGTGTGCAAAGACATGCCAGAGTGTGGCATGTGTGCAGCCAGAGCAGTGGAGCCATGTGAAGCCATGTCTGGGGTTTCCTTCTTATTTCATTTTTTTACTGCAACTTCGACTCAAGCTCACATTCATACAGTACTCACAGTGATTAGTACAAATTTATGATTAAGAAATCTTAATAATTGTTCTATTTCTAAGTTACTTCAATTACTGCCTGTGATGAATAGAATGTGTCAGTGACAGAGCTACGGCCCTGCTGTTGATTTCTACTGCAGTGACCTCCTGACGTCCCTGTGTTTTCAAAAATGTATTATGACATTTCACAGAAACATTCTGCTCCCTTGGCAGATGTAATCCATCATTTTAAATGCAGGGCTGGATTTTTTTTACTGACATTACTTTATGAGACTTATCTGTCATGGCTATTAGGTGAGGGAAAAATATTAAGTTACGCTCGCAATATCCCTTAACACCCACAGAATATGTACTGATGGCTCAATAAAGCTCATGTAAAATTCACAGACAACAGACTCAATATCACTGCACACATTCAGACAGTAAAAAGGTTGGAGAGCAACACGAGTGCTGTGGTCAACTCCATCAAAGCTTGGCATCACTGCTGTACCAAAATGGCTAGCTGATGGGCCCTGACATAGCCATGGATGTGGTGATTAAAGAGACATTTGATCAATCCAAGTAATGAGGTTTCTAACCCACACACGCCACCGCCTGAAGCTCCGCTGCTAACATCTGGTTGCCATATCTCTTTGCATTAGCCTAATCTACAAGTTTTTCTAATAATTGGCCACTTTCTCCCTCTCCCTCTCTCTCCCTCTCCCTGTGTTGAGCATGGTAGTGATTCAAACTGTGACTCTAGTTCATAAAAGCTTTTACAGTTGCTCCAGGAAAAGTTCTTCTGGCTCACATAAAAGATGTGTTTTACATTTTCCAATGGCTCCAACAGCATTTCAATTATAGCTGCAGGCGCAAAACTCTCGCAGCCTTTCCAGTCAGCTGCACACACACCACTGACTGTTGTGTTTGGGGTTATGATAAGGGGCTGTGAGAGCGCTGCCTGCAAACATGCAGCTGGTGGTGGTGAAAGTACTGAACTTGACTTGTAAAAGTACAAGTACAACCATGGAATAATACTCCCTTAAATGGTGTCAAAGACTGAACCTGATTTTCTTTTGTGGCAAATTAGGGGCAACAAGCTGTAAACACAACACTGATATATTATGAGCCTTAAAGTTGATATGGGAAGCATGTTAGCGAAGAGTGCCTTCTCAACACATCCAGCTGATATGGATTCATTTGGAGTCGTGTTTCTGAACACCACTCGAAAAATGTAAATCCAATATCCACTCTCCTTTTAGCTCTGTTTTGGTCCCCACCAACTCCTGAAGGAAAAATGTTATGTCTCTGATGCTGTTTAATGCTCCAATATGGTGACCAGTTAATAACTAACTTTGTCTGTAGTCAGGACCCCTTAGTGTCACTTTTTAACGCGCCGGTAATCCTTTAGTATAATTTTTAAACGTGCTGGGTAGTCCGATAAACCGTGACACATGGTTAATAAGGTTGTGAATTTCAACAAAAGTACTTGGTTTAGGAAAAAGTAATGGTTTGGGTAATAGTACTTGACGTACATGTAGTAAGTTGAGTACATTTGGTAAGTTAAATTAACCAAGTTAAGATAAGTTAACGCTGACTTTTGGTTTCACTCATGGGTGAAAGTCCTGTGTTTGTTTGTCTTTACTAATTTGTCTTTACAATTATTTTTTATAAAAGTCCTCCCTACAGCTGATGTATCAACACATTTTAAAAGAAAAACACTTTCTATATCAGGATGCATAAAAAAAAGAAATATGGAAAAACCCTTATATAATCATAAATTTGCAATTACAAACACCTGAAAAAAGACATAGCTTGATTGACAAGTATTACTTAACACACATTGATGAGTGTTTAACACCCTAGACTGAGACAAGTTATTGTTGGATGAAAAACTGGAGGATTACCTCTTTACATCCTTGACTGTAATTTCACCAAAGCTGCTAAATCCGACTATCCAGTCAGGTTCCAAAATATTTTTAATGCGTATATTACTGAATAAATTGTCAGTCTGTTGCATGCAGATGGATTGGGTGAAACGGCGTGTGTATGAAGTGTGTGTATTGCTGTAGTGTGCCTGTGCACAGGAGTATGTAGCAATGTCTGTATCCACCAGTCTAATTGTGATTATGGCATTTAATTAAGCCAGATGATTTCCACTTCTGTGGTAATCATTAGTTGTGTGTTTCTGTGAGTGATTCTGTGTTTGTCTGTGCACATGCGCTAACAGTTTGGACTGTGCTGTTCCTCTAAGACCAAGGATCCCACTCACTCTCTGTTTGTATCACTGCAGGATTAGCGCCATTTCATGTTTCCAGGAAAAGAAAAACTCTGTTGACACAGGAATCCTCATCAAATAATCAAATGCCATCTTGCTAAAAATACTCACCTCCATGCCGAGCCGTGAAAACATTCACATTTTCTAAAGCAGCAACTCAAATAGAAGATAACACGATGAAATGTCATTGTCATCATTCAGATCGGCTGCATCACCCACCTTTATAACCACATAATCTTTGTCAAAGGAGTTTCATCAATACTGTACAGCAATGGCATCAGGGTTGTCTGTGATTTCTGAAAGCTTGACTCATGTCTGGATAACTAAATGACCTGTGACAGCTGGTATGAGAAACACAAAGCCGAGATACACAAACAGATGGAAGTTTTGCAGGCATACACCGCTAATTAGCCAAGTGTGAATACGGCTAATTTGAATGGCAGCAATGTAAACATCCCCACCATATATGGACAAGTGTATTTTAAAGGTGTGATACACATGAGCGAAGAGCTTAATTGAAGATTTCTTGTTTTGTTTGTCGGCAAATGTGAAAGGGCATTTTAGGCAGGGCCCGGCTTGTCCCTCATCATCTCCTATCCCAGTCATCTAACATCACTATCCTCATCTACAGGAAAACCTGACTCACTTTCTTGGCTTTGATTTTGCAAAGAGACAGCATGACAAACATTAGCTTTAAGTCCAAAAGGTGAAAGTGGTTTGTTTGAAGTCCCCCTCTGATGAAAATCTTCTTTTTTTTCACCTTGTTAACATGTCCATATGGTATTTTCTATATACAGTGCAACACATATCATGAGCGAAATAAGCAGTTAAGGCCACAGTGGAGCATTTCCTCCTTGGAACTTCAGGGTACCAGTCACTTAGAAACATGGAGTCAGACAGCCAGGGTTTCATAAGTCACATACCCAAGAAATCAATCCCCATCAACTTGCGGGTTGGGGCTTTGCGTAGCGCTACGGCCAAACAAGGAGTATCGTAGGAGAAGCCATGTCGCTATGTATCGGTATTTTGCAAGTTTCACTATTTTCAAAATGACGGCAGAGACGTGTTCTGTTTTCGGTTGCCAAGTTGCAAAGGGAGAAATGGTGAGCCTTCATGTATCACCAAAGGATCTGGTAATCTTATAAAAGTAGATGTAGTTTATTTGAAAATATCTTAATGTCCTAGAGTTTCCAGGAGACATTTTACAGAGAATTGTAATTTAGTTTTTGCCACAAAACTGAAAACTATCCTGGGGACACAGCGATTATGAGCCAAAATGGTCAACTGTTATGTTTCAGGCCCTTTCCGTCTAATTTGCATATTCATTCATAGGTGCATTCTAAATAGGAAAAGTTGTCGTTATATCCAAGCCATTTTAAGGTCTGAAGGTATTCTTCGTTCATGGAAAATAACTTCTAAATATTGATGAATGGTGTTGAGTTTTTAGGGGTTTATTCAATGTAACTTTACACTGCTTGTAGAGAACTATGATTGTACTTGTTAGTGTAAAGAAATGTACAAAAAGTTTGCAGCAGTTTTTTAAATGACGTAACATGTAGTAAACTATAAATGTATTAAAATTAAAACAAATGTACCTCAGCAAACTGATAAAAATAAACTATAATAAATATATTTGTTTCCAATGATGAGAATCTTAATATACCTTAATGCAATTCAAGCGTAAATTAAATCCAAATTCTTCGTATGAAATTATTCATGGATGGTCATGTGATGGAGACGGGATGAACTGCTCTTATATTTGTAAACAATAATACACATAGTGTGCAAGATATAAAGTCCATATTCCTTACCCTAACCTTTTGGATTTCACTCAGCTACCATTTAATATACACATCACATAACAGAAACATTGTTCTAATTCCTTCCATACAATATCATTTTAAAGGCAGTTTCACATGAATAACGTATAGCTGTCAAACTAATAATGTCATGGAGCTTCCTGATATCAAATGGCTTAATTGTTTTCACTTTTTATATAATGAAGGGATGTTTTTCTTTATCAATAAATATTTATAAGAGTGCCAAAAGCATGCTCTCATTAAGTATCTCCCTCGTGTATCTTGTATTTTACTTAACTTAATGTGACTAAATACCTCAGTTTCTCTCTTTGTCTCAATACACAGTGACACATAAGTGTACAGCTCATAAGGCAGGAATGCACCAGGTATAAAAAGCTCCTCTGTAATATTTTCCTGCAACTCCTGTATTTAGCAGCTTAACCTGTGAGCAGCTGAGACCTGCACATCATGACCTCTAAAAAACTAATTTGTAATTATAATGACTAACTTGTATGAAGTAATTAATATTACACAAGGTGTTTCCCACATTTTTATATCTACAAGACCTTTCTCCAACTCTGGCTCCATGCAAACCTAATGTAGTCCCAAATCTGGCAATGTAAAACTATTGTATAGCACCACTATCCAAATCAAACAGACCCCTGTGTTTTTTTTTCACAAATTTCTTGAAATTCTTCTGTACATTTCTGTGTGTGTGTGTCCAACTGTGTCTGCTAGCCCTTGGAGAGCATGTTACCCCTGAAACCATTTTGTTAGTAAACTCCAAATGAAAAAAGAAACATACAAAATAAACCAGAGGCAGTGGAAGTAGACTGGAACTGACATTTGGCTTCCTTGGCTTGAGGCAGAGACGGAGAGAGTCCAGCCTGAGAATTAGAGACTACAGCAGTGAGGGCTGAGGGAGGGACACCCAGTGCCTCTCCCTCAGCAGTACAGTACAGTATACTCAAAACTAAATCCAATTTGTGTGTGTTGGTGGAGGCGGCTGCTGAATAATGGCACTGTGCTGAGACCAGTATGCTCACTGAGACTGGAAGTCTGTTTACATTTTTTATCAAAGTTATCAATTAATATCCTACTCTGGCCAAAGTAAAATACGTTGTATTAAAGGTCCAGTGTGTAGCATAGTGGAAGCTATTAGCAGAAATGGAATACGGTATTCATAACTATGTTTTCATACGTGTATAAGTGTATTCAGTGTATAATCACCTGAAAAAACGGATTGTTATGTTTTTGATAGCTTAGAATGAGCCCTTCATATCTACATAGGGAGCCGGTCCTCTGCATGGAGTCAGTCTAGTTGCACCGCCATGTTTCTACAGTAGCTCAGAACGGACAAACCAAACACTGGATCTAGAGAGGGCCCTTTGCATTTCCACGTCACCTGAAGGCCCACATGGTTCTCAGACATGCATGTGAAACTGCTGTAACGTGAGCCGCCGAGTTCAAAACCGCGGTACGGCCAGCTGGCTTCTGAGCGAGGTGAACAGCGTTACCACCATTTTGCACTTGGTGGCTCCTATTACCGCAGTCTTGGAAAGGGAGGAGTATTCAGTTGGTTGAATGAAGGTCTGCAACAACACCGCTAGGGCGACTGTGGCTCAGTGGTAGAGCAGGGTCGTCCCTCAATCGGCACTTTGATCCCCGGCTCTGCTAGTCCATGTTGATGTGTCCTTGGGCAAGACACTTGACCCCAAATTGCTCCCACATGCTGTGCCTGGTGTATGAATGTTAGTTAGACTCCTGGTGGCACCTTGCTTGGTAGCCCCTACCATCAGTGTATGAATGGATGTGAATGGGTGAATGATGACATGTAGTGTTAAAGCACTTTGAGTGGTCAGAAGACTAGAAAAGCGCTATACGAGTACAGGTCCATTTACCATTTAGATGACACTAAACTGTCCCTTTAAAAATAATCAAGTATAAAAGGGTAAAAAAAAAGGATTACTGTGCAACATAAAACGTTTCAGACGACCTTCAGGACATTTTGGGATTTAGGAGTATGCCTTTGGGTGCTTGAACAAATTCAAGGATATCTGAACATATTTTTCACTTCTAATTAAGAACAACTTGTGCAAAGTGACAGCATTTCTACTTGAATAAGATATTTTGGGCGTCTTTCCAATCAGCAGCAATGTCCTCAGTAACCCGACCCTGCCTTGTTTTTCTCTGTTTTTCTCTGTCCTGTCGACATCTGACAGCAACAACAACACAAGTGGGGTGGCGGTGGTGACAGTGCCAGAGGCCACGCTGCAGTGCCACGCAGCGATCTGGCAGTCTGTTGCCTCCCTCTCCTCCTTCTTATCCTCCCCCTCGATTCCTCTCGCCTCCTCCGCCTTGCTCCCTCTCTGTCTCAGCTGATAGACACCTGAGCAAGACAAGAGGTCAACCTAGCCACCGTGCATGTTGGCCTACCTCCACCCCCTGATGGAGGGTGTGTAACTGTGTGTGTGAGTATGTGGTTGATGCGATGGATGGGTGTTTATATTTGGCAGGCCTTTTGACTTACTCTTCTCCTTTTTATTTTGTAGTTTTGTCCCTTTCTCTGGCTCTTGTCCCTCTCATCTTAGGTAAGTCTTATTACTCATATTTCAAGGCCCATTTTCCAATTTGTTCAATCGGACAAAATGACAGAAATGTAAAAAGTTAAGCTAAACTGACATATCAATCACATTTTCAGGTTCATCCTTGTATTTGGGTTTCTGCTTGAACATGCTTTATTCTTCAAAAAACACAAAATGTTTCTTATACTGCCTGTCTGAAAATACCTGGATTCACCCCGTGTCTGAAACACTCTGTTTTAGCACTTGTCCCTTTAAGCCCCCCTCACAAAAAGCCCTGTATGCTCTGATTGGCTTATGTGAAAATGATGGCGCGCCTTTCGCAAAGGTAGTTCTCAAGCTGAGGGTGGAAATACTCAGATGGGTGGGGCGGTGTATTCTAATAATCCTGCATGTGACATTAACTTGACCCACCAGATGGTTTGTTACACAGAATCATCTGAGAATACATCATTGGAAACTGTTAATAAAAGGGCAGATGGTTTTAAAAAAAAAACTTGACAGGTGATTGGATGATCAATCAGACTCTTGCTGGTGCCAGTTGGGAAAAAAGCAAAAACATCTTTTCCATCCAGAAAATCGTTCAGTGCCGTTCTTTTCTCTTCTGTTAATGAAGAATTGTTCTCCAGTTTTAATATAATTGATGCTATTACAGCATCTACGCTAACCTCTTTATGTTGTTTCACACACACCTAAACCACGTCTATAGCTGCCAGGACACTGATTGGGCCGTGATTCGGTTTACCGAAATGCATTAAAGCCTGCCAAGATGGATTTTTGTGTGATATGTGAATGGCTCGTTGAATCAAATGTCTGATATAGACAGCCCACTAAAAACTGACTGAGTCGTCCTATTTCACAGATTGTGGGTTGTGAGGAACTCCAGATATATGAATGTATATGCACAAGCACCAAACAAATTGTTCATGATATGTCCCCTTTAATGTTGGACTGAAGTGGAAAAGGCTGCATAATGAAAAGTGTGATGTGATAATAAGTGACGGTAAGACATTTTTAGAATACACCTTAACATTGTGTTTCCTGCTTCTGCTTCTTCTGATGTGGGACAAAGCTGTCATGTCTTAAAACACCATTGTGTATACAGAGGAGACGTCAATCACAAGTTTGTGCTTTGAGCTAAATGTTAACATTGTTAGTACTTAGTCACATTGACATGATCTGCGGAGAACATGATCTGGTATTAGCCACCATCAGTGCTATACTGAAGCCATTTGGGGGATCAAAAGCGTTGCTCATGGGCACACTGATGGTGATTTAGAGAGCAGACAGGGTTTACTTACTCACCTTCCTCGACCAAAGCTTTCCAAGATGGCTTGGGATTCAAACCAGTGTGCCTCTAGTCACAAGTCTGCATTTCTAATCTGCTGCTCTGCTGGTCCATCACCCTCCCTTTCCCTCTTCCACTCCACAAGTATTTATTTCCCCTCCCTGGGCCAGACAGATGGGAGTGTTTAGGAATAAAAGCGTCAGTATTTACCATATTATTTACTAGCATCAGCGCTAGCCCCTTTGGCAACGCCGGCCTCAGAAAAAAACAACCTGCTTTTCCTCTCCCTGCTCCTCCGTCTCCTCCCTGGTTTACCTGGACCATTTAGGATTTATGTGGGACAACTATCGTGTTGAAGCCATTTCGTAACTTGATCAAAGATGTGTCAGCGCTGGGGATTCACTGCACTGACCCACAGGTTAAGAGTGTGTTTCGCACACTCTGTAGCATATATATCATACTGTGACAGACGAATGGTTTTGTATCTCCGCGGACAACCTGAAACCAAACACGGACACTAATGGATTTGTCTCTGCAGCTTGAGTGGGACAAAGTCATAACAAGTGAGTGACTCAAATGATATCATAAAGAAAGATATTAATCTTGAGGTTTCATAGTACGTCATGCAAACACACCGGTGGACATTTTGTCATCAACAAGATAGAAACTTCATACTCTGATAAGATTTTGGAGTGCCTTGATGCACATATTTGCATATTAATGAGGAAAAAACGTCTTTCTTCTGATCCACTGTAACTTCCTGAAGATATAAAACCAGAGGCCAAAACTGTAAACCCAAATGTGTGACATCACACAAAATGAGCTATGACTATGTGGGCTATATTAAACATATTAATGTGTTTGTAGTGGGACACTAATGTTAAGAAACTGTCCACAAAACCTCATACAAGTTTAGTTGCCATGGGGACAAAGCATAATCAGTAACCTTAAGATGAACTGTTTTTCAGGCTGAACAAGGCTGCACGTGTGTGTGTGTTTCTACATGTGTACAAGTACAACTTTGTATGTGTCTGATGCTGGAAGTGTGTAATTATGGGCAGATTATGGGAGAGGCGGACGGCATGAAGCAGTCTTTGATGGGATTAAGCACTCAATTACCCAGCTAAATCTGCCCCCCTCCCCCAAAACACACACACATGCATACACACGCTTGAACAGACACCTTTGGGGGTACACAAATGCACACAAACAGAAAGCTTTCTCTTTTCCTGCAACTAAGTGCATGATCCATGCACACACCTTATGCAACATATCACTCTCATATCTCTTTCTTATCCAAGCCATCAGTCCAGCTCTTAGTCAGTCCATTTGTCTCATCTTGGGTGTATCAGACATTTTCCTATTCCTATGATAATGGGATTTTAACCAGAGAGGCCGTCCTAAAAAGGATTGCCTTCTTCAACAGATTTAAATGGTAAATATATCTAAAAATACTTGACAAAGGCAGAGAAAAGTCCAAAACATAATACAGATTTCTGTAACTGAATTTTGTTTTTTTCTTTATTCCTACCCCATGGATGACCTCACAACCCTTCACATTTCTCTTGAGACACTTAAGACCCAAAATTGTGTCAAAAAGATAAATAAACAGTATAACCTACTACAGTATATGTCAGTTAAAACTTTGTTTTGGGTAAAAATGTACAGCTTACTCTTTTAGCTCACTTGATGATGATCAAAGATGCTGGTCTCATTGCATCTAAAAGTGCCATCAAAGACATCTCCCTCTCCAATGTCTCTCAATAATCCTAGGGAGGCACCAGGAGGTTGAAATTGGCTTTACCCGCACACATGGGCAGAGCATCAGACAGCTATGTCAGCTATACTGCATGTTGGAGTGAAATGATGAAATTATCAAGTTTATCATAGTCTGTGGTGTTCAATAGTGCATTGTGAAATGGATATAATCATGCGAATTGTCTCAGCAGGGAGTCCGATGTCTGCTCGACAGCAAATGGATTCATAATGTCAGAGAAATCTGTAAGGTTATTGTTAGATCTATCAGCGAGCCGTGACATTTCTAAATGTGGTCTAATTGAGACCAAGTATGCCATTATGAAGTGAAGTAGATTAGGTAACTACAACAGCATACAAATACTGGTGAACTAAAACCATAGCGACCTCTAACTGCATGTAAAGGAGTCAGGGAGACTCCATTTCTTTGTATTCTTATTGAAACAACCTCTCCCCCCCCAAAAAAAGAGAGAAAGAAAGAAAAGAAATCCAAATGCACTGGCTGAGCTGTTTGCATTCTGCAAGAAAGGTTTACAGTAGCAGGCGAGACTAATTTCTGCACATAGAAGCTGAATGGTTTGTTGGCTATCTGCTTTGAGTTTCTTTCTTATTTTAACAACAATATGCTTTCTACACGCATTGGTTATGGTTAGTGCTGAGAGTGGTGTAGTGTGCATACATGACAGAGAAAGAAAGAAAGAAAGAAAGACTGCTTGCCAAGCAGGGGTCGTTTAAGGGTGGCCAATCATCCAATTATCTGGATAAAACAGGTGGCACCTCATTGGGAAAGCTCATTAAAATGGCGTTCAATCTTGGCTCTGGGCTGCCTCTGGAAATGAAAGCACATTTCCAGTTTGGCCTGTTGAAATTTTTCAAATAAAGTCAGGCTGGGACGAGGAGAGGCTTTCTCTGACGCTGAATAATTGGAAGATTGGATCTGAGCCAGTCAAGATTTACTTGCTATTTCTCTTGTGGAATCCATGGTGGACTGGTCATCATGATGGAGTCTGGTTTTAGGCCTTGGGCTTTGTCAGCAGAGCAAAGCATCCCATCTGTTCTGGGGTCGTCCTTTTAATGCAAGAGCTGTCTTTTCCTTCAATCTCACAAGTTCACAATGTCCGCTTGATGGCTGTTTATGGTGCGTGAAAGTTCAAATTGAACTTCTGGATAAGGGTACCCATACCAAACACACACACACACACACACACACACACAAGCACTACAAAGGCCTTTTACAGCCATGTATTCTGAGGGCTGTTGGGTTTTCTTCAATACTCGTGGTAGTTAGAGGAATCACACTATGACGTTTTTCTCCATATTGCAAATGGTCTATAAAAACAAAGGTCAAGCTTTTTTTTTCTCTCATAGCGTGGAAAAGAGAGGTCGATTGGGGAAAAAGTGGGAATTGGTTTGCAAGCGCGTTTACAGTTACCATGTCAGGGACAATAAGTCCTAATAGCTGTAAGGGGCAAACGGGGGAGAATGGCATATAGAACTCTAAAGGCTTCTTTCCACTTGGAAACCAGCTGTCCAAATTCTTTAGTAGATTAAAATCAACACATTTGGCTTATTTGCTTATTTGCTTTTATGAGGCAACACTTGATCACATTCAACACTAAGTCGTCACCTGAGTTTGCTACAAACCTCAACAGCGGAACTTTAGTGTGTTCACTCGTTCACTTCATTAGCATTGCAACAAGTTTTACTTCACAGATGTTGAACTCGAACCAATGACACCTAGCATGTGGCAATGATGACTAAATCTCATTATATAACCTAAATGTTTCTAAATTGCATGAAAACATGCACTGCAATGGAATATTTAGAAATTAAACGATCGATCTCATTTGAATGTGTTAAAATTATGCATATTTCAGGGGTTATATATGAATTATGCATGTTTCTTTCTGTTGAAAACCACATGGAATTCAATTGAATTTATTATCCACAGGAAGCTTATTAGACACTGGGTCTTAAAAAGTAGGCAACATGAACAAATAATAATGGCAGACTAAGCAGCACTAAACAGTCAAGAATACATCAACCTCCTCCATCGCTGGTGTCTGAAGCACAGTATGCAAGATGTACCATGACTGCAAGCCATCAATTAAAAAAAAAGCGGTAAACGGTAACACTTCAGTATTCGGTTCCCACTTTTAGGTGTGACGGTAATCGCGGTAACGTTTATGCCAAGTACTACGGTCTTAGAACACTGGAATTAATGTCTAAGCCAATCAAATTCAACTGTTGTGCAGCCTTATTCAAATAAAATCTAAGTGTTCTGATATTCAGCCTGACATCCAGTCTGCTACAGTTTAGGTAAGCTCACCACAGTTTCATTATAAACTGAAAATATCTCTTCACTTCTAAACAGGTGGGATCCGTCCAGTCTGAACGGGGTATTCAACTCCTTTGTTCAGAGACCTGGCTGCCCTCGCCAGGCCACGACCGGCTCTAGGTCTGCTTGGAAAGGCCCAGGTTGAAGGTACAGCACACCTTGCCCAGACCGTGCAGCTTCCCAGGGCTGTGGACTTGTGCTCGCTCTGCACCTTTTCCTTGCGTGGATAGTCGGGTCTCACTGTCAACCACCATGGCGGGCTGTCCTCAGTATGTCAGGCGTCTGCAGAGATGTCAGCAACCCACCCGACCCATCTTAAAATATGGAGGTCGTCTTGTTCTTTACCATGCTCTGTGGTTGTGACTTTTTGCCATGGAATCACAATTTATATCTTGATGAGGTGTTGTACGAATGATAAGGTTATTAACATCATGTATATCATCTGGTGTGGCTGGCTCTGACACATATTTTCCAAAATAGCCTTATTGTCTTATTGTCTGACAGCAAAAACACAACATTCTTCAGTTGAAAATATTGGGTTGTTTTGATTAATTAAATTACATCTCTTGCAGAAAAAATAAACTAAATGTGAGACTCCATCGAGTCTCTGGAAAAAAAGCAGTCCATTCAGCCAAAAGGTATTTGCAATCAAGACACGAGCAGACAGAAGTGAAATCACCCGTCGGTATAATCTGTTCTTGTTCTGTTTCCTGTTGTTGAGCCAATAAACGTCCACAATGTACAGTATAATGCAGTGTGAACGGTGGTGGGGGCTGCTAGTCTTCCTGGCAATGGTCTTGTTTGTGTACAGTGATGGTGTCTCACATTAGCATGGTAGTTTATTTCAGTTAAAAAAAAGTAGATGTAGCTCCTCGAGGTACATTTTAGCACTACATTCACACCATCCTCATATGGCTGGCAAAGTAACATAAATGAATGCTGTTCATTTTTATTTGCAATTAGTCACATACCGTTTTCAAATAAACAAATGTTATACATTTTCATCATCATGTCCATTGCTAATCATGTTGAACAAAGTCGATATTGGCCCTGTCTGCCCTGTGATGTGGAGAAGAACCTATAGAAGCCAGGTGTGGAGGCCAGGAGGCATCCCCAGTTACCCCGGAGAAGGAGAGCTAATGCTCCCAGACAGCGGGGAACGGCTGCTATCCCGGCCTGTCACAACCACTCTGGGCCCTCACAGCAGAGGCCGTCACACTGAAAGCCAAGTGCTCCGCAGAGAAGAACAGGACACAGGGGAGAGGAGGAGGGACAAGGGGTATAAAGGAGAAGATTTACATGCGTGGCTGTTCTCTTTATGTCACCCAGAGGACACAGGTGGAGTTAGAGGATTTATGATACCACCTGAGAAGGTAGGAGGCTGCAGTGGGCGTTAAGGATATTAATATTATTAATTATTTTGGCTTTTATATGTGATACACCTTCTGGTCATACTGTTGGTTTTATACGTTACTCTAACATATTCACCATATGAACTTCATTAGACGATAAGGTCAGTGACCAAAATTTATTTTAACTGCTTTTTTAAGGCTGGCACTGTACTGTATTCTTAAGCATGTGAATTTTGACAGGGTTGTCTCAAATCGAACACGGCTGTTGTCCTCTTACCGGAAATGACAAACGCAACATTTGCATACGGATAGCTTAGCTTAGCTTCTTGTGACTTCTTCTGACCACACACCTGCAAAACTACCGGCATTCCTATCAGCCTCAGCTGTACTTTGGGTTTAGTGCTGATTAGCAAAAGTTAGCAGTGCCAGTGAACATGGTCACATGCTTAGCATCAGAGCATTAGCATTGTCATTGTGAGCATGCTGATGCTAGCATTTAGCTCAAAGCATAGCTGTGCCTGAGTACAGAGATGCGAGCATGACTGTGGACTTTAGTCTTGTTTTATTCTCTGTTTCGAACTCGTCTCCTGACAGGAGTTGGATCAACTAATTAGGTTTATAGGCACTCAGCTCTACGATGCATTGATGTTAACCTTTACGAAATATAAGACAATATAGGATCTAGAGAAAGTTAGAATTCCTACATGATGTTAACAAAAGAATTGTCAAAAAGAAAGCTTTTTAAAGAAATATTTAAGTGTGTCATATTTATTCTTTCTGATCACTCTGACTATCGATAATACAATTTTAACTCACTGCCTTTGTGTGCCTCCAGTCCAGCCACACTTCCTTAAACACATCCGTTGCCATTCTCTATGGATGTATTTTCCGTACTTACGTTACGTTTTTTAGGTTTTACTTAGTTTAAATACTTATAAGTCTAACCATGATGTTTTTCCTAAACCTACTGGCTTTGTTGCCTGAACCTAAGTAAATGGTTTTGTTTGAAGTCACAACGTTAACCATGAGTTTACTGCGACCGTGGGCTGGACTGCCCAGTGCGTATGTGACGAGTTGTGATGAGGTCGTGTTGGGTGAATGCAGCAACATTAAAGTCCGTATCTCATTTGAAGGTCACATATACAGCAAAGATTTTGAAAACTGAGTTTCAAAATGGATTTAGTGTCCATCCACCCTTTAAAAAAGGAAATGCAGTTCTGTAAACTCATCACATAGTTTGATATATAATATTTTAAGTTAAGTTATAGGCTGTAAAATGTATATGAATTTACTGCTTTGCCATTGTAAGAAAAGTCTCCTATATTACTCATACAAAGCCATACAAAGAGAGTGGCCATGCTTTTGCAGGAAGACAAGGTGCAGTAGCTTTCACTGCACTGAACAGAGTGCAGTAAAGAGCCCAAACCATTGGATGAATGGACTGAAGGGCACAGGGGGAGAGGGTTTTTTTTGTCAAATGTGAAAACTCCCTAACACAGCTTACCCCTGACCAGTCACATCTGAAATTCCATCAGTAGTCGTCTTTTCTATATAAAAAAGAAGCAAGTAAAAAAAAAAAAAAAAAAAAAAAAGAGGATGGGGGTGAGAATGAAGAGAGAAAAATAGATCAATATTTAATTTTCTCCCCAGGAGATATGTTCAGGCACTAATCAGCAGCGGCTGGGAAAGATGACACCTGGAATAGCAAGCAGCAGAGCTGAGCTGTCCTCTCCTTCCACCACCTCGTTTGCCTCCCAGGGCATTCCCTCACTCTGGCTCCGCTCTCTCCGTCAGCCCTGCTTCTCTTGTTCACTCGGTCAAATCCATCACTCCATCTCTCTCTCTGTGCTTCCTATTAGCTCTGCTGCTTCTTTCTCTCACTCTCGCCGTCATCTCTCATTCTCCCCCCATTCATCCTCTGCCCTCGCCATCTCACTTTTCCCTCTGCCATGTCTCTCGCCCTCACTCCCCCTTCCCTCTCTTTCGCCAGCGTCTTTGCCCAATCTATTCTTTCTCGCTTTCAATCTTTTGCTCAATAACTACTTGTCCAGCACGAAAGACCAGTAGAGATTGGTCTCGCAGGAAAAAGCAGAGATTCGCCTCGCAAAATCACTGTATGTGCGGCAGGTATCATTCACAACAGGCTTTCCAGCCGTGCGTGGAATTGGTAATCCTGCATCGTAGGCTCTTTGTTCATTACAAAAGCTCACCAACATGAATCTTGCCTCATGTACACGTGCAGTACCCTTGTTGGAGGTATATGGCACTTTAGGATAAAATAAACCGTCACACTCGGGCGATATTTCCTGGAGAGAAGAATTATAACCCAGAACTGAAGCGATTTCACCAGACCGCTTGTGATTTGATTTGTAAGGCTCTCACATTTTCATTTAGCAAAATGGTGCAACCCATCTGTATTTCAAAAGCATTTCAAATTTATGTTTCTTCTCTCACTCGGGGTTTAACTAGACCTCAAAGGCAATGTGCTTCATTTACAACTTGGAACAAATTCATACAAATTGGGTCTAAAAGCTTCAAATTAATGCTCTGTTTTTTTGTGCAAGAGATGCTTGCCTGATAGATATAGTAGCATAACCATACCAGTGGTGGGGGAAGTACTCAGATCCTGTACTTACAGTAACTAAAGCATTGCCACAAAGTAAAAATACTACATTAGAAGGAAAAGTCCTGCATTCAAAACTTGACTTAGTACGAAAAGTAAAGTACTTTCATCAAAATATATATAATTATAGTTCTAGCCATTCAGAAATATTAATAATACATTCATTCTAAAGCATTTCATAAGATTGCTTGTCATTCACTGATATTTTGTTGCAATTATGAGATATGCATTATAACTGTGTATATAATGCATTATGGTAAGATTATAATGTATTACAGCTTGAGGACTGACTGATCTGAATGTAGTGTTGTGGCTGGATTTCTTCCGTTTATTGCGTATTCTACTCGATGATGGCTAACTTCCATAGAATCTAATTCTGTATAAACTTCACAACTATTTCCTATCTGACTGCTAGTGAGGCGCCACAGGCTCACTGCAGCCCCCGGTCCCACCCCTTAACCCCGCCCCCTGCGGCCATTTTGACCTCGTATCAGGTGACCTCATACATCACGCACGCCATTTTAACCAGTTGACGCCGTCTCAATACCGAAACTGATTATTTCACTGTCTGCCTCTTGTTTATTTTCCCGCGCCATAATATTCCCCTGCTATCCGCCATAATATCCACAACAGCTGAGCCTAAGGCGCCAACTTATCGTGACCTCGCCGTCTTCTGCCCTCACTGGGTTTTCTTCTCGGCACCTTATCTCCTGAGTCCGTCTACCCCCCCGATTTCTATGGGCCTGCTTACAGATATACATGAATGTAATTTTATAATACTATGTCAGTGGTTAACAGATACATATAACTATGACTATTGTGCTCTTAATAACCCTAATATATGTGTTAATGCGGCTTCATAGTTTTCCTAAGCGTAAGACATTTATTAAGCATACACATAAAATATTTTCCTTCCACACTTTGTTGCCTGAACCTATTTCCAGGGTTGCTGCTGCATAGGCTCATGGGGCAGATAATGATACACATTGGTGCAGGAGCTACATGTGGTACAGTGGGAGTGTTACTTCAGGAATAGAAAGATGACAATTTCATCTATTTACAATACATTTAAAGCTGACATCAGGTGTAACTGGTAATAACGCTACTATTTTTCACAGCTTCCTGGTCACAGTTCATATATTTCAACTTTTGATTGCTCCCTACCTGCCCATTTCTCACTGCTGGCTATCCCACTTTGATACCAATGAGTAACTTGCTGCTTCTCATAAAAGCTGGGTTTACACTTGATGGGTTGGATGGTTTCTCCCGTCAATACCTAGCAGCACCACCACCACACTATAGACTGAGACTTCCTCGATCAAAACGCCTCTTCCTTAGCACACACAGTAACTGTGATCTCGAGTGACAATGGGTTACGCACATAAACTGGAGTTACATCCAGGTAATTTCAGCCGCGTTTCCACTGCATTGTACGGATTGACTCCATTGTCCAAATCTGGGTTGAGTGAAAACAATTGTGATCACCATTGACTATATGGTAGCGTGGCAATTTTAAAATGGCAGATTTGTGCAGTTTGTCACGTGTCATGTTATTGACAATTATCTCTGACCAATCACCGATCTGCAGTGTTTGGACTCCACCTTCTAGTATCGGCTCAGCTCGCTTGGAACCTCCACTGATGTGGTTCTAAAATAAGAACTAGGTGCTATCCTCAACTTTTGCTGAAAGTAGTTGTTCTCATGTGTTCTAAACGGGACTTGACTGCTTGGTAGCTCGGCTTTCTTTGCCTTGTCTCATTACTTACATTCTAACATTCTAACTACTTATTTATTCATTAATTTAATTGTTTATTTTAGCAGGGACAGATCACAATTTAGTAAGAGTTAGCTCGAAGATCATTTGCATCAGTTTTCTCTGGGCAGGTGGACAAAAAAAACATCCACTTGACAATAAATACACAACATAAAACAACACAATACCTAATAGTCCATCAGTGTGAGATAATGAATAAAGTCTGCAGGATGAATAGATCATTGTCGTTCAACCACTGCGCTTACAGTATATTATTTCTTGCACTGCAATTTAGCTCAGCAACCATGTTGAGCAGAAGGTTAGTGAAAAAGAGATTCGGCTCCCTGAATCTAATAAAAACTGCTTCGTGCTTTGATATATTTTCTATATATTATCAAATGAATATTTGAATAAATGTAATTTACTATTGCGCTAGTTTTTCTCCTTTTCTTTGTGTTTCAACGAGGGCGGGGCTGTGCAAACACCGTGTGTGAGGGCAGAGAGACTGCATTCGGACGCGGCGGTCCACTAACTTGTCGCTCTACCAGTATTAGCTGCTCTGTTTCAACAATGTCAGCCTGAAAATGCAGCTGAAGGCAGGTTGAAATTCAACCGTGGTGTTCCGTCAGGAGATGAAGTCAATAAAACCACGTAAGAGTACAAGAGTTAAGAGTAAAGAAAAGTCCGTCCATTCAAGCAGTCAACCTCAGGGAAACGCTGCTATTACTTTTCAAACCCAAGCCATTCTGCCACTCTGCAATATCTCTCTGCTCAGTTTCTTCACTGCAGAGAATGAGTGAAAGAGATAAGAGCTTTTGGCGGTAAGTGGACCTTATCAAGTGGACGGAAAGGTTGTTCAAGGTTGATCTGTTGTGGGCAATTCTGACATCGGACAGCTAGCTAATCAAGCTGTCCTGCAGATAGCCAACAGCATGCGCACGCACGCACACACCCACACAGACACACACACACACACACAACCAGAGCAAAACAGAAACTCAAGAGACAGAATTACCATACAAGACTTCCCTTTCAATATTTCACTTTACAGTGTATTTCTTCTGACACTCAGACAACCATCTGCGGCCTGTTGGTGGGCACAGTATTGGTCTCCGATGGCGGAAGAGTATCTATATGTGTGAGTGTATGTGTGTGTGTGTGTGTGTGTGTGTGTGTGTGTGTGTGAGAGATAGAGGTCTCCGCTGTCGACACAAAGCCTCTGGGGGAGAAGAAGGAGAGGCAAAGAGACAGAGAGAGGCAGGAAACCTTTGGCCCCAATGGGTAGTCCCAATACAGCTGCTGCCTGCCTGCTTGGTTCTTTCTCTCCGACTCTCTGCGTGCACTGTCAACCTGTCTGCCCACACACACACACACACACACACACGCATGTGTGTGTGTGTGTGTGTGTGTGTGTGTGTGTGTGTGTGTGTGTGATAAAGTCAAAGTGCAATCACGACTCAGAAATAGTCGATTTCATACTTAAACCCTCTGCTCGGCCCATGAGACGGGAGGTGACTGATCACACACACACACACACACACACACACACACACACACAGAGCTTCTCCCCTAGTGGGAGCCAACGTGTTTAATTAATACTGACACTACACTCGTAGCAGGGAACTGTGCATGTGTTGTTGTGTGTGATTCTGTGACTGAGTGTGTGCGACAGCGTGAGCCCAGAAGTCGCTGCAGCTACACTATATGAAGCATGAATGGCCATTAAATATTATGCAAAGCTCATTCCCACACATTGTGAAGCCAATCTCCTTCTCAATGTCACCTACAAAGTCTTAAGAAGCCCTCAATTAACTTATTAGCAATTCTGCAGAGCTTAAGATGGCCGCTAATGAAGGAAGTGTGGAAAGGAAATGAACTTAATGGGAGGAAATAGGAATCTGGGACAGAGCATTTTGCTGTGCTCTCCCTCATTTTTGTATTGGGGTCAAAAGTTGTAAGTTGTTGATATATTTTGAAATGTTTGCTGGCATATTTCAAGCTAAAGCGAGAAGACTTGCTGGATTGGACGTCAGTGACTTTGCTTGTAGAAGCGCAGTGCTGTGCCATCTCAGCATCTTATGGAAAATGAAAAGCCAACCTCTCTTTCTTTTTATTTTTTTGTCTCCCATGTGTGGCTTTCTGATACCATCACATTACTCTCCTCTTCTCTTATCTCCAGTTTGGTGATAATGGCCACTGCCACATTGTGCGTGTTCTCTTGCTGGTGCTGGTCTGGGTGTGCCGTTGTAGACACAGTCCCTATCATATTATGCTGATAATATCACACTGTAAACTCATTGTTGAGTTTATGGTGCATGCTACAATATGATATATAAAAACAAAGATAAATGTGGAAACAGTATTTGTCATAGATGACATAAAAAATATCATAAGAATATATATATTTCACTGTATATTGAACAATATATACCTTTTTTAAAAAGTATATTGACGAGCTTGTTAGTAAACAGTTGCCTATTTGCATGCGCAACATTAGATATTCCATTATGTTCACTAGCCAGCTGCCAACTTGGTGTGAGGTTTGGTGCTGGATCGGTGGCATACAGTGGCTTTTTTTAAATTCCAGAGTTGAAAACTGCTCTTTGCTGGGGCTTAAAAAGGTCGCTCTAGTGATTGAACCAAATGTGGGTAAAGTTACAGCCGGAAAAAACAAAACAATTAGTTGATGTTGATGATTATATTCCCAATTCCTTCTTTAGCCTTCAACAATGGTCTTCCTTAGATAATGGTATCCCTGAAGAATGGTGTGTTTTTTGTCTTAGATTATTCTTACCCAGCACCAGCAAAGATTTCACGTAACTTGTGCCTCCTGATGGTTGCAAAATGATCACAACCATTATTGGTGAAACCCAAGTTGGAAAAAAAACTGAATTATCCCTTATGTAATCATTCCGCTCCTTCATTCCTGCCCTCTCTCCTTCGCTCTTCGTCATCTCCTGTAGCACTTCTCTCCCTCTCTAAAGTCTTCGTCAGCGTCTCCTTCTCCCTCTCTTTCTGCATCTTCATTCTCTGCATCTACTCTTCCTATCCTTCCTCTATTCTTCCTCCCTCCCTCCCTCCCTCCCTCCCCCTCCCCCTGCAGGAAGTAACCGTCTTGCACAAAGTGACGCAATGGTTGTAATTGGCTGCCCTCTGCCACAAATCAGATCACAGCTGGCGCTGGGAGTGCTCTGGCGATTACCCATAACCCCCCACCCCACAGATCAGGGGCCAACTCCAGAGAGGGCAGAAGACAGGCAAGAGGAAAAGGGTTGGAGACTAATTCTGTTCATCTACTGTGGTTTTTCCTCTCGTCAGCCCCTCGCCACCTGCCATTTCACCGCAGTGATAGTGGTCATCCATCGATTGACGGTATTACAAACAACAGCTCATTCTTAAGTGGCTTCTGTTGAGATTAGCCCCGAGCTCATGAGACAGAGCATTGAGAGGGCGAAAGATTATAAAGACCTATTCTGTTTCGAAAACATCAGCTGTCAGCTACCTTTCTTCTCCCTTTTCTGTCGCTCCTTTTCTCATTCACTCTCCTATCGCTTTCTTTCTGTAAAGAGAAAACAGCTGATGAGATCTTTGGGCCTGTGAGCAATTGACTGGAGATTGCAGGGTCCTCTCAGACACTCCATCGACCCTCTGTTCTCAGTAAGGGGGTCACGCTTGATGTGGTCCTTTATTAGCTCAAATTAGGCCTCTGTGTCTCCGAGAAGGGAACATCCATCTCCTTATTCATTTGTTCGTCTTGTCCCATTTATTTACTTCGTTGGCTAGGCAGTGGGCTGTTTGGACAGAGAGCAGTGGTTGCCCCAGGCAGGGACACAAATAACATCTTATGCACATTAGTTACAAATCTCCACTGCAAGGTGAAGGTCAGAAAATGGGAAATACGTGAGTCTAAAAAAAGGAATAGGAGGAGGTGAAATGCAACAACATTGTGCAATCTTGCACAATGTTGTTGCATTTCACCTCCTCCTATTCCTTTCCTGGAGAATGTGCATTACTTAGCCCAATAACTATCTTTAGATTGTTTAACATTCAGTCATTTAGTTCTATTCAATTAACTCAGTTAAAATCACAATCAAATGAAGTATTTCACCCCGACTACTCGGTCCATGCAATTTAAATTTACAGTGTTCAAAAATGTGCCAACAACTAACTTACAGCAGGGCAAGAATACTCCAAATTCAATTTTACTGCTGAAGAGCCGGTCAAAAAAACACTGCTTTCTTATTATCTCCACTTCCTTGGTGATCCATTACTTGAGTGTCAGCTGCAGAAAAGCTTTGCGTTCATGAGCAGAAGGAGACACCGGTGGTGGAAAAAGTAGGGTTACATAAGTGAAAGTAATAATACTGCTGTATGGTACTTAATGTATGAAAAGTAAAAGTGAGCATTAGACTATGTCATTGGATCATCATCACTGCTGTGTACGCACCATTTCAATGCTGGAGCTGGTGAAGCTAATGTTACCTACTTTATTCTTTTACATTGTTGAATCTACTGTTGGATAGTTTCATCTATAGCATTGCATTATAACTTATACAATCATGATATGCTTTGAATGTAAAATCTCAATCTATTGTTAAATAATTGCAGTGGCATAAAAAGTGCATTATTTCCCTTTGAAATGTGGAGTCGAGGTATAAAGTAGCATTAAGAGGAAATACTCAAGACAAAGTATGTTTTATTGTATTAATTCAATCAGCATTGCTCTGAAATCTCAGCTGTTGGATTGTCCTTTAACACAACAAGTACACAGTTTATGACTTAAAGTTAACGATGCAAAACCTCGGGTAATGTTTTAAGATGCTTCTCTTAGGTACTGACTTTGTCATTCCTGAATAGGCTAAATTCTGCTCTAATAAAAATCCCACATATGCAGGGTTTATTGTTTCCTTTGTATTTGGCCAAGGGGTATAAAGCACAGATCTTTCATCAATGACTTGCTATTGCCCATTTCCACAGCTGATTCACGACTCAATTATCGGCTCATTAACGCACCATATCAATTTATAGATTGATGGCCATGGAAAGCCCAGAGGCGCGGAGGGATCAGGTTCAAGAAACAAAGTTAAACAGTAGCAATTTGGTAGCATTTCTCGTAAACGAAGGTTTCGGGTGCCTTGTGGCTTATCTGCATCTATGTTGTGAACCAGATGGTAGTGATCAGGGGGGCATTTCTACAACAAAGATAAATGTTTTCTATGTGGTTTATGTATGGAAAAGTCCCCGAGTGTCGGTTTTGCATGTTTTAAAGTAAAGCAATGCATCAAATAGTATTTCATCAAGCTCATAGACACACTAACAAGCCTCCGAGCACTTATCCATGGGCACCCTACAATGTTGAATCCCCACCCCTTTGATCAGTGTGATCGCACCGATGCACCTGAAATTCTACTGTTTCTCTCTTCCCATGGAGCCCTGCCTCCACTAACAGGAGGCAAAATGTCACCTGGCTGACTTTACTCCGGCCTCGTGTCTCTTTCAACCCAGCGGGAGGGATCGGGCTGAAGGATTGGAAGGTGAAAAAGAAGTGAACAAGTGTTCTTGGTGCTTTTCCGAGATTTTGCCCATGGTCATGTACTCTGAGTTCCACAGTCCAGGTGTGTGTTTTCTCCCCCAGCTTTGGTTCTTTTCACAGCCTCTATTTGAATTTGGGTGGAGAGAAAGAGAGGTGGAGGGAGAGCCTGCCAGTGGCTGATGGGAGTAGACAGAGAGTACAGGGGTTTCTGTCAGACAGAGAACCTCTCTCCTCTGCTTATCTCAAATTCTCTCTCTGTCTGATCACGAATCATAGCCCTGACTCAATTCGAGCAAAGAGGAGAAGCTGGACCCCCTCAGCCATCCTCAGTGCCTATACCCGCTCCTCTCTCTTACTCTTCCCCGTCTCTCTCCCTCTCTTCCAAGCCATGCGACTCGGGGCGGCGTGCTGGCCTTTAAAAAGGCAAACTTGTAATCTGATAATTAACAATCTGCTAAATTTCTCAAAAGGAAAACAGTCATGAGAAATGTCTGCCTTGTGCCCGTGAGTGGGTTGACCTTTTGCTGAGGCTGGAATGGCAGGCGAAGGCGAGGCAACTCACTTAGAAGCATTTAATTAGCTGTGCTCACGGCTGTGTGCACTGCCAATGGACAGAGGAGGGAGGACGAGATGGGAGGAGAAGGGAGGAGGCGAGAGATAGTTGGGGTGTGATGGAGGCACGAGGAAGGAAAAATAGACATTTAGATATCTCCTGTTTATTACTTCTTCTCCATATTTATGCTACAGTATGTGACCTAGTAACAGTGCAACCCAGTTGCCAGAAAAAAACTTCCGCATTGTGTGTTTCTGCAAACCACAGAATGCGTTGAATGACTACTTCTAAACAAAAGATAGTTTTCATTAATACGTTTCCTATCGGTCTCGTATCACGCTAGCAGAAACGTACAATGCCACGTGGTTAACGTTGTGAAATGATTTATTGGGCTTAGGCAACAAAAGGTTAAGGTTGGAAAAAAACATCATGGTTTGTGCTAAATAAATTCCGTAACAGTGTAACATGACAACCGTAACTTAACAACGTAACATAACAACCGTAACATGACAACGTAACTTAACAACTGTAACAACGTACTAGAGTAAATAAATAACAACTGTCCTTAGAGGATTTTTTTAAATGCAACAAACGCAACAACTTTATGAAACAACATTACATAACAAGCGTACATTCCACGTTTACTTTTGGTTTCTCACAGGACTCAAACAGCAGACTCCTGGGTGAGAGTCCTGTGTTTGTACCCGCCCTTAGAGGACTTTTTTGCCCGTTAAACTCGTTGTTATACCACATAACTCTCAGTAACGGTCATTCCAGATGCTTGCTCTCACCCATCGGTGGTTTGCAGAAACTGAAGTGTGGAGTAAAGAGGGAGGAGGAGTGGTGTAAAAAGAAGGGGTCTTGTGATATTTTCTCTCTTTCTCTTGTTGTTGACTCCACAGGGAGTTGTGTGCCTTGAGGTGAGCCTCTGAGGTCATGAGGTGCGCCTTCAAAGAGTGAAAAAAAAAAGGATCAAGACTCTCACTACTTTCATTCTGTCCCCTTCTTCTGTTGCTTTTTGCCTTGCACCCAGGCTCTCCACACTGGCCTCAGCAGCAGTATAGGAACATATCAGCCCTTTGGCATATTCAGTAGTGTTCCCTTGTATGTCGGTTTTCATCTGCTGTAAATAGAACAACATTTCCAAAGCAGTAAGAACTGTTTTGGATACACTCTCCCTTTATTTTGAGGAGGCTCCTCTTTCATTCTTCATACTATCCCACTGTCGGGAGTGTGACTTGATGAACCCCACGTCTTTATTCTGTTCTTTATATATACTTACACTATGTGTCCTATGAGTATTTGCACTGTAATAAGACAGATTCCCCCAACTTTGATCGTTTCACTGCTTTATTGCTCCCCATGACACAATATGGAAATGTATTTCTCAAATCAAACAGAGCACACTGTCATAATGTCAAATGAAAACTGAGGCGTAGCAGTGATTTATTGGCGGAGAAACTGAATAATGAATCTCAGGGATCCATAAACAATACAGCCAGAGGAAACCAATGGAAGTCAATTCAACAAAGTCAATAAAGGATCATTATTCCACCTCATTTCAAGCACACATAGACACACGGAGAGTGAGATATTAGACACTGAGGCCCCACGAGGCAGCCAGAGCTAATGCACTTAAAGGGTTAATCACTGCATTTGTATGCAAATATGTATTAAAGTGTGTCTGCCCTTATGGGAGGGTTTAATGAAGGAATTGGGCCCAGGCAGTAGGTGACATTCAGCGCCTGTGTAACCTCAGCGGAAAGCTTCCCTGACGCTATTTGTGAATGTTAATTGCTTTTCGGGCTGCAGCCGCCTCCCCGCTCTCCACCTGTCCCTCCGTCCCGATGCAACTGGGGACTCTCCCTGTCCTTTAAGCCAAAGCTGTTGTTTAAAAGAGAGAAAATCCTCCCAGGAATAATGTTTGTTGTGTTGGAGCATCACTCCAAAAACTGACGCCTGTATGATAAGAGTGTCCCAGTGCAGAAGGGAAAAACAGATATGCAGAAACTTCAATTATCGGAGGTGTGACCCCTATGCTGTTTGGCTGTGTACCTGTTGGAAAGGATTGAGTGAAATCTTCCTTGTCTGCTTTCTCCTCCGTCTTTCCTTTTTTTCCACCAAGAAAAAAAAGAAACAGTGTACGATTTGCATATCCAGTTGAACAGAAAGCTAATCGGTCCAAATATAATAGTGTGAGATGACCCAGCAGAAGACAAAAGAGACCAGCCTCTGTTTGTTAATTTCCCCAATTCTCATCCATAAGTACACACAACAACAAGAGAGAGGAGAGGAGGTGAGGTAAGGAGAGAGGAGAAGGGGAGTGAAGATAGAGATCTCTCCATTTATGACAGGGAGCTTTGAATTGAGGTAATCCACAGAACTGTGAAAATTAAAACCCCTTCTGAAAAAAAAAATATATAAAATGCAAATAGACCTTTTGATTCCGCTGCAGAAGGAAATTTGCCCAAATCAAAAGATTAGCACTGATACCTGTGGATTATGTTTCACTTTTATGCTCAGTCTCCTCACTCTCCCTCTTTCTTTCTTTCTTTTTCTTTTTTTACTCTTACTCCCTCCCTCTCTGGCTTCATACAGATTTCTGTTAGGGTATTAAGATCTCTCTGTTTCCCGAGAGAGAACAAACATTTGATACAAGCTCTGAAATATACCTGTGATCTAAATCTGGCCTTTAACGCTGATATCAGGAACAGTCCATAAATACTTTTCTCAGCCTATTAGCAGGATTCACGTCGGCAAATGAAATATTAAAATAGGGTAAATCAGGACTCAACATCTTCCTATGGATTAAGGCCCAATCAGCATCTATATTTGTCACGGAAACTATTTGCTCATAAACAAACAGTGCATAAATCCTGAAATTACCCTGGCTTGTGATTGGTTGGAAGTGACACTAAACATTTATGAATGCCATGAATCTGTGTTAAAACACTGTGCATTTACTCTGGAGTGGTGTTTAATGGTCTTCGTTAAGTGGACAACATTGCTAAGTCTGTTTCATGGCTATCACCTGCTCCAGCTAACAACCCGTTTTTTTTTTATTTTGTGTCCGTTGCTTGCAGGCTCCCTCTTAGCTAGCGATATTCAAGCAAAAGCCATATAAATGCTAACAACGGCCCATTGATTTTCCTGTGTCTGTGTCTGTGTGTGTGGTCGTATCTGATACATCAATCTCATTAACATGGGGAGCTTAGGGCGAAGTCTCAGCTCGGGACAATGAGAGACGTAAATTCAAACTGCCTCCTTCTGCACAAAATAATGCAGTGTCGTGAACAGCAGTGTCCGCTGTCTGCAATTATTTGACCCCATTAAAGCAGTAAACCTAAACAGTAATAAACAGAGAAGAGGAGGGGCGGGGTGATGGAAGCACAAACACGTCAAGCCTCACAACGTGGAGAAGGGTGTGTTTGCTAAAGAAAAGGAAGAAAAAAAGCAGGATGCTGCAAGTTGTGACATGAGAGAAAGGGCACAGGGATCATTGCGTGTGTGTGTGTGTGTGTGTGTGTGTGTGTGTGTGTGTGTGTGTGTGTGTGTGTGTGTGTGTGTGTCTGAGAGAGAGTGAAAATAGTGTCCTGCCCAAAACCTTTTCACACATTATTGGGCCTCGAGAAGTATGTTGCTGTAGTGGGTTGTCAGGCAAGATACAGCTCACAACAAAGGAAGGTTGGACAAGGGGACATGATCATGTAGTTTTTTAGAAAACAGACCCAATAACATTTCTAAACTAGAATTACCAGTTGTAAGCCTCCACCAGTCCACAAATGTCATCACTTATTCATTTTCTCCTGTTGGACATTTGTGTGAAATTGTCACAATTAGCAAATTAATCATTGGGTGATGACCAAAAACCTGTTTTGGTCACAGTGACCTTGCCCTTTGACTTATGAATGAACTGATTAGATTGTGATGGTCAAAGTGGACATTTGTGCCAAATTTGAAGAAATTAGCTCAAGGCGTTCCTGAGGTATCACTCGCTCACGAGAATGGGTCAGACGTAAGATCGCAGTGAGACACACAAAAACATGATGCCTATGGCCACGGTTGTTTGTGGCATGGAGGCATAATGATGCACCTCAGAGCCACACAGCAGTTGTTGAATATTAAAGGTGTGGTTGCTACCAAAGTGGACTTTTCATGATTTTGAAGACAGTTTAGGAAATTCGCCCGATGAATGATATTCTTAATCTAAAACTCTCTAATGTTCTATTGTCAGGAGCTTCAGAAAGGGCATTCGTGGCAAGTCGCACAAGACAGCTGCACAGCAAAGTACACTCACACATCCTAGTGAAATAGGTGTTAGAGGCTTGATGATGAAGTGACTCGACTAGTTTCCTGTGATGCACTGGCTGCTGGCTGTGGAAAAGTGGATAGTCTGAGGAAAGCTCGATTGGAGCGGTTTCTCATTAAGCAGAGAAAGGAGACATAAAATTGGATTGTGCAAACATGGTTGATATTTCACTTTTGGACTCTCTGGTTCACTAAAATTTTGACTTTTACCCTGTTATCAAGACAGTTTGAGATTGATAAACAACGTGAGTTGAACCGCGGTAAGCAAATCCACCGATGGCATCAATTCCATTTGATCTCTGTAAGACATTTTCGCCACTTAATGTCTGGTTGAATGTTCCCAAAAAAGCCCAAAACTGCTGCATTTGGATGTATTGAGTGATATACAAGTGAATATAGTAGTCTCATATATATATATATATATAGTCTCATAGGTACATGATAAAATTCAAATGGCACATATTGTGCCAAATGGCCATTGTTGAGACCTTGCCTGAACTGTCTGTACTAAAAACTCTCTTAATTCTTTTCTGCTTCACTTTATCAAAGTCAAACTTTGCAGAGAGTGTTCACATATTGTGATATGATTTGGTAGAGGTTTAAACCTGCAGCTGCATCATTCCAAAGGGATAATCATCCTGAAAGTGCTTCTTTTTTTTTTTTTTAGGCGAACCTGAAATATTTTCATTTTTGCTGTGTTCCATCTTCATTTAATCTTAACCAGTTACATATATACTGATATTTACACATCTGAACAAATCTCACAAGTATTCCCATTATCAATTATTTAAATAGACCTTGTGGTTGCAGAGATATACTCTTTTTAGTATCAGTATGCAATTTTCAAGTGGAGGCCTAAAAAATAGGTTTGTAATTAAAATGTTAAATGAAAATGTGTCTAATGCAAATTATACATTTATTGCATGTGACACGGAGCGAGATGGTCTCATAAAGTGACAATCTGGGTCAAACTGTACAAAATTAATTCCTTAGGCATGTGAAGTGGTGCAGTGAGTGCCAGATGCATCATAGCGCTACAATGTAAGCAGGGGGAAAAAAATGCAGAGGCATGTCATTAAGTTGCATCATCCATCTGTGCTGCACTTTTTATAACTATAAACAAGCGTTGGCCATAGAGCTGGCAGTGCTGTGCATCGAAAAAAAACCAAAAGAAGAGGAGGAGGACAGTTTTAAGGCTGTAGTGGCTAAGCACACAAGGGAGCGACACGTAATGCAGATTTTGAAGTTATTGAGGCTTTTCTTTTTTCTTTTGCAGTAGCATCACGCTAGCCCATTTAACGCCACCGTGTGATGTCACCGTGGGTCATTGCAACAGTTGCATTGTTCTGACTGTGAGAATTTTGGTAGGAGAAGCAATAATGTAAGTAAATTATTGTGAACAATCTCAATAGCTCTAGTCAAAAAAGCTAATATTTTTCTCAATATGTGCATGTAAATTCTAACAGCTTTGGTTGTAAAGTCTGACTCTGGCGTTGACTAGTGGCTCCGTCAGCGTCCTTCCCCGCTTGTTCCTGCTGAATGTGGAGGACAAACGCGTGAAGGCGCTCATAAGCCTTTTTAATCAGCGTGAGAGATGTGCCCACAAATCTGTTAACTCTGTCACTAATGGCCATTCTTCCTCATTAGGGAATGCTATCGCTACTCTGCCTCGGCCACATGCAGGCGTGATCAATTCCTCTATCATTTAGGACCAGATCAATCTCACAGCCCCTCTTCCTTTTTAAACTTCAATATCTCCTCCTTCCATCAGGATGCATTGCAGCATCTAATTAGTCCCACAGCCGGGGGAGTGGAACTAGAGCAGGGGACCGGGTCTGTACATTCAAGGTGGGCTCCTGTAGTATAGATAGGTCTTCATTAAAGCAGCTAATCCCATATACCCACACAAAGCAGAAAGGACAGAGGGTTACAGGAAGTCTCTTGCTGGAAACTCAGTTTCACAGCAGTTATTTAAGCCTTGTATTGTAACTTATTCTGTGCTCTTACTTTCCCTCAACATGCCTCATATTAGTGCTTCGGGTGGTTATTTCGTATATATGCCGTTAAAGAATAAATATTATTAAATTAATAACGTGTTGTGTTTGCAATCACAATTGGATGCATTTGCATGAAATCTGCAACGTGTTTTGTAGCTGCATTGCATTTTGGCCTGTTGAAGTTACTGTCAGCACAAAGGAACATATCTGCTGCTTCTGCACTGCAATCATCTTTTCACGAATCAATAATTTTCATTATTTAGTTGAGTTTCTAATCTCAATTAACTTTAGGTTACAAGTGTAAAGTATGGTAAGATTATTTCTTCTGATCTGTTTTGATCAAAATTAACTTGCTTCTTAACTAAAAACTTTGGTGCAAACATCTGTCTTGTACTGGAAACTACAAATCATCTTCTCCCACCGACATGTGACAAAAGAAAAACAAAATGGCTAAAGATGTGACATCATTACAGTTTTAAGGTGGATGTTTCCTTCAAGAGTTAGTTAAAGTCTTATCCTTTGTGTGAAAGTGAATGGAAGTATAGATGGGCAGGCTTTTAGCTATGGCATTTGGGAAACATTGTTTCCTGAGCATTTATCTCTGTTAGAAGGTCAATACAGCTATGAAAGCTTTAGAGACACATAACACACTTATAAAACCTGAGCATAAAGGCTTGCCTTGCAGCGTAACAACAAAGCAACAACTCAAAGCTCTGTACGGTGAGAAGGCCACTGTAAGTAAGAATGTGACGCCAATTACATTTGGAATGACAATTAGACTTATTGTTTTGATGGCGGTTTGTTCAAGCTGATGTGATTATAACTTTCTCCCTTATAGCGCAGAATCTGTTTATGATATACAACAAGCAAGGCACAGTCCTTTGAAATACTACACCTGATAAGGGTGGGTTTAATTATGTATTGTATGGCTATTATTGCTGAAATAACTACAAAGGTGGCAGCAGGTAACAGATGAACAGCAAGAGATTAAAAAAAGAATTGCACCGTTTGGTGGTTTAAATTGTCTTGCTCTGCCCCCCACTAACTTTGAGGAGGAGAGTATTGTAGGTTCCGAAAAGCTTCCGTGCTCCTCGCCATCCCACTGTAGTGTAGAGAGCGAGGTGAAGAGAGAGAGGAATTATTTATTAATAGTCAGTCTCCCCAAACCTCTGTAAAACATCCTGTTGAGCTCCCTGAGGTGAGCGCTCAGCTTCAAAGCAATTAAAGCTCAGGCTATGAGAGTTGGTAGAGAAAGAGAGAGAGAGAGAGAGAGAGAAAGGCCACAAGGCCCATGGGTTTGGCTAGCTGCACACTCAAATACTGTACATTCAGCTTTTATGCCCAGGAGGACAGGGGCCCTAAGCAGAATCACCCCATGTCAGGGATTCCTTGTCTGGGTTTAAAGCCCCTGTGAGCCTTGGGACAGGCCAGCACCTCTCTGGGGGATTATGCAACCATAATATGTGAAAGTGACGATCCTCTCCCTTTATGTCCCTCTGAGTCATTTTAAGAATTTGCAGGGAAAGGACCAAAGCAGAAGTCCTCTTAATGTTTGGTCTAACTTTCCGTCAAAAAACCCTTAACACTTTGGAAAGTTATTTAAATCAGGAGGTGTGGAGATGCTAAACTGCCCTTAGGTGCGAATGTGTATGTTGTATGTTTATGCTTGCCCTATGATACACTGTTAACCCCTGTAGGGTGTTTACCTGCCCACTGCTGCATGCTGGGATATGCTCTAGCCCCCAACAGACTCCAAATAGGAATGATTAGTGTAACAAAAAAAGACAGGTATCCAACAACATGTTGGCCAAAGGCAGCCAATAGCTATGAACGTCCTTATCTATAAATCACGTGAATTTGTGCTGCTGAATTCCAAATCACCTTATATTAGCCTGAAGAGGTAAACCGGCCATTTCGATGAGATATAGGTTTGATGAATCCTGACTTCATTTTATGCACGTTTTTGAAAACATATGCACATGTTAATTACTTTATAAATGAGAAATGGATGGAGTTAACAGACTATTTTTGTACTCTAGCCTTTCATATTAGATTCAATATTAGAAGTTGGCTACAACTATCAGAACAATATAAACAGTCATGCTCCCTTTAAGGCTCAAAGGTGCACTGTAGATTTTAATGTTAAATAAAAGACAGTGGAAGAAATTCTGCAAATTTTTTTGGACGACCCAAATAAAAACTCCTATGGCCCACCATTTGGTCCCAACTCCGTCTTTGGGAATGACTGTTTTGAAGCATCACTCTTACATGCAGGATCAGTCAGAAGCTTCCTCACACACCAGTCTACTCATAAACCATAAACCTCATAAACCAGCATGAAGCAAGGTTATGCATATAACCATCAGCAAGTGCTGTTAGGCATCATAAAGGCAGCTTAAGTGGTCTTTAATAAAGGCAGGTTTTACATGCCTCTAGGGCATTTTCTCATAAAAACCTGAAAGGTTTTGGCAAATCATTCTTTCACATGAGGTTGTAAGATCTTAGCATCCTCTTCTGACCCCAATGACGATATCAACATCTCTTGTTGAGGTTTCTTTCTGTGCCTCCAAGAGCCTCATAACCCTTACATAATTGCCCTTGGATGATGCTCTGTCCTGCTATACCCTGTTGCCCCTTCACTGTCTTCTTATTTCTCTTTCCAATCCTCTCATGTCACTCGCCATCTTCCGTGTAATGTCATGAGCTTAATTTGATCAGAGGGGTAAAAACAGAAGAAAGAGAGGACCTGCGAATAACTTATGAGCGCTCCCTCCTTGAAATTGAGGCATTATGATACGTATATTAGTTCCACCGCATTGCCATTCTGTGCCCGTCATCAAGGTGGGTTATGCAACTGAACAGGCGGAGACAAAGCAACTATTTTGGGCGGAAAGACTGTATTTTCCTCAGAGGCACGAAGGAGGAGAAGCCTTGTCTCCAGGACAAAAAAAGATAATAAAAAGACAAAGCAAAAAACCTGAAGTGCAGAAGAGTTGGCAACCATCCTTGTAGGAGGTATTGAAGAAGACAATTATTTACAAGTAACTAGAGGGGAAATTGAGCACACGTCCTGCCATCCATTTTCTGTTTATTCAGTTCCAGGTCTCAGTGGCAGCAGGTTTAGAGGGCCTCAAGCTCTTCCCCATGGGCAGATTATGAAACAATCACCACAGACATGCAGAAGGCCCCACCACAACTCCTACATAGGCTCAAGACTCACAGACTTTAAAGTTGTTTGTCTATGTTGTTGTTTTGTTTCTATCTGTAGTAATTTGAGTCGCTTTGTAGTTACTTTGTGTCTCTTGGTAGTCATTTTGTGTCTCATTGAAGTTGCTTTGTGTCTCTTTGTAGTAATTTAGAGTCACTTTTTAGTTATTTTGTGTCTCTTTGTAGTCATTTAGAGTCGCTTTGCAGTTAATTTGTGTCTCTTTGCAGTTGCTTTGTGTTTATTTGTAGTTATTTTGAGTCTCTTTGCAGTTGCTTTGTGTTTATTTGTAGTTATTTTGTGTCTCTTTGCAGCTGCTTTGCATCTCTTTGCAATTGTTTTGGTCTCATAGTATTCTTGAGTCTCACTGTAGTGGTCTTATCTTTCTTTGTGATCATATTGAGTCTCTTCTTGCTTGGTATGTGTCTCTTTGAGTTACATTTTGTGGATGAAGGCCATGAGTACCCCTGACATTTTGGGCGCCTGGGTCTGTGCCCAGTAGGCCCGTTTAGTAAGCCATAGGTATCCAAAGGGGTTCCAAAGCCAGACAGGATATGTAATCCCTCCTGTGTTCTCTGGGTCGGCCCCAGGTCTCCTCCCAATTGGACCTGCCCGACTATACTTACACAAGGAGGCATTCAGGAGGCAGCCAATCATTTGCCTGAACCAACTTGCAGCAGTTATATTCAAAGCTCCTTCCGGACGCCCTGTGTAGGATGCTCATTTAGACCTCTTGGTGCCACATTCTCATTCTGTCTCACTCATGACCTAAAGGCACTGTCCGAGACGGCAACGTAGAAAAGACATAAAACCAACACAGCCCAACACCGTCCCCTTTTACTCTGCAGTGATTTTTACCTCATTCAGAGAGACAGGTCATTTTTCCACTAATACCTCCAGTTCTGCCTCCTCCACATTAAGTGTGTGAGTCTGGTTAGACGTTCTTTAAAGTGTTCCTTCCTCCACCCTCAGTCAGTCGAGATCAGCAGTTCCTGAGTCATCTGACAGTATGCCAAAAAAAGTCTGTCTCCATTTCGCCCAGGCAATCTTATCAACATTCAAGTTATTGCTTTCAGGATCATATACACTGCAGTCTTTCTGGCTTCATGGTACCTGGAGACCTCCCTGGGCTCTCCAAGTCCAAAAGGCCACTTTTTTCAGTTTAACGGCTTCTTCCATCAGCAGCAAGTTTTTGGGGTTTGGCTACCAAGTACAAAGATGACATTCTGGCTATAGCCTGACAGTTTGTCCTAAAATAAAAAAGGTATCTGTGGCTGTCTGGAAGGCTGTCAGGTATCTATGGCCTACCTGCCTGTCTACTGGCGTCTTCCACAAGGCTAGACGGATTTGACAATACTAACGTGCTGTGAGTAGTTCATTGTTTACTTTAATTATGAAAGTGTTTTCTCTCATGTGAATGAGAGAAAACACTTTCAGAGGTCATTGGATGTGGTTAGCAATGACAACGATGTGCCGCGCTCCTCTCCCTAACACTCTCTCGTGGACTAGTCAGGCAGTATGCTTCCATGCGTTTTGGGGGAGAGGCTTTGGAGGGAGGCCTGAAGGGAGGTGCTGGGTTTCTCCATAGTTGCCGACCCCAGCTTTAATTCTTGAATTGATAAATCAGTATAGAATATTTGCCCTAATAAGTACCACAGGGATATTCAAGGTAATTCCACATGATTCATTTATATTGTATATATTATTATATAATGTATTCGTCAAAGCTCTGTGAGTGTCTTTTTCTGTATGTATCGAACCTTGTATTACTGGACATGATAGCAGTCCCCTCAGATCTTCATGTTCATGTTGTTCTTGGTGTTTTGTGTAAATTTGTATTCAAACAACGAAAGGTTGGATGTTCAAAAGGTAAAAAAGGCCAAAAGGTACCAAGCATCGTAAACACTAAAAACTAATAGGATCCCACAGTCATAAACAGTGTACAGTGTAACCTCCACACATACATCCTGTGTGCAACATCAAACAAACGCATGAATGAATGAAGGACGTAACGCTAAAAAGCCACAGGATTATTGAGGTGCTCTGGACTGAAAGCAGACTATTTGACACATTCAGTGTTGAAATATAACTCACCTTTCAGCGAGATGATAGTCTGCATTTAGAGAGGGCTCTGTATAGCATTCATTTATGCATGCATACTTTTATAGCCTATCATACCTGCACTTTCATGAATACCTCAAAGAAGGAGCGTCATATGCACCAAAGCCCTGGTTTAAATCTTCAAATAACCAAGGGAATGAAAGGCAAAATTACTATGAAGTAAGCGCAGGGATACGCTTTTATGACTTTTTTTTATTTCCAGGGAATTCTTGACAGTGGAGACAGTGGCCGTGCAGGTTGTACGGAGATAAGTGTGAGGGTCACGAGATGCAATCTGCATCAGTTAAAGCACATATGCTGAGGTTTACTTGCTTCCCTCCTTTCCTCACCCGATTGCTCCCCCTGGACCTGCAGCTTCAGGAATATTAAATATGTGAGCCGTCCTGCCTGCAGATGCTCGGCCATTGATTTTGTGTCAAGCCCCCAGATCGCAGTAACTTGATTTGGTATCAGCGATGGCTAAATGAGATTCTCCAGATAGGAGCAGAGAGAATGGAAGAAGTTGCTCACTCTGAATATCTGTATTTGTTGCAATGATGGCAGCATGGTTTCTGTGCTTCTACTCTCTTCTACGATGTTGTCTCCTTAAGCCACCAGAGCCTGATGTTACAAGGTATTTAGTATAAGTATAACACATAGTGTTGGTTACCGCCTCCTCTCCTCTTCATTTCAGGAAGTGATTAAAAAAAGCCTTATAGTACTGAAATCACAGTATTAAGTCTGATGATTGAAATGCTTTTAAAAGCTTTTTTAGTATTTCACAGTAGAGCCAGCAGGTCAGGGCCACATCCCACTGAGTTTCTTTTGCATAAGTTACTTTTTCTTGAAGCAATATTCATCATAACTGATTCAACTCTAATGAGGATTCCAACCCCCTATAGTGCCGAGTGCTTCACCAGAGTCAGCGATGAGCTTAATGCAATTAAGGCCGCAGCCGTCTCATGGAGCTCCTTCGACTTTGCGAGAGCCTGTTGGTGGAGCTGCTTCTTAAATCTGGACAAAGCCAGATAAGCAGCGTTTGAGCACTTTCGCTGGAGCCCATTTGACTTGTTTACACTTGCCGTCAACTTTGTTTATGACATTTGAATTTTCCCTTAAATCGGAGGTGTCAAAAAAACAATCACACCACAACTGAGAATCTGCAAGCGAACTGTTGCCACTGCAGTGGTCCTCCTCAGTTTGCCTCTGTGTGTGGGCGAAAGAGAGAGAACTGTCAGCTTATAAAAAAACAACCATGAAGCAACATTTAATTTGATTTACTGAGCGCCTCTGCTTGTGCATATGCAGGGGATTGATTTTATGAGAAGTAACATATAAACGACAGAAAAAACGTAGAGCTGTTATCTGCATTGTGATGCTGCATTGTGATTCACCATAAACCCTGACAGGGGGCTCTGTGTTCTGCCACATCACTGGCAGCGTTCCCACCTTAATCCTGCCTCGGCACGGGCCCTCAACTCAACAGCTCGACATTGCCACCAAGTGGTAGACATTGCCCATGACCCCGCTTTGGTGTGAGGTTAACAGCTCCAGATGCTTCCAGTCAGTGCACCACAAGGGGACAGCATTGCAGATGCAGGTGTCATAGTGGGTTCAAAAAGATGAGCAGACGTCATATCACAGCAGAGCTTGGCGGAGGTCCCAGTTTTTGATGAGCGGACATCAAATCAATAATCCGTTCATTAGTCTTACAAGAGGAAATCTAGGACGGATCTGCAGCTCAAACAAATCAATATTGCATTCAGTTACTCAATGTGCCAAATCCTTTTTTCTCCACCCATAACCTTTTAAGTGTACTATAGATGCTAAAATGCCTACCTGCCAATATCTCTGGCACAAATAGCCCATCAGGGTGATGTGCATTGCAGTCTAATTGCACTGGGCTATAGACCATCTGTTGAGGGGGCAAATTACATCTTTGCTTTTTGACTGTCAGGCCCCCAAATCTTTCTTTTCCTTGCGATCAAGGTCGCAGTGTGAGAGCGCTAATAACAAATGAGGCTATTCCTCTCCTGTCCTCATTACTATGTAATTAGCTGCCGTGCTATTCAACTTCCCTCATTTCAGACTTTTCAGATCGATATCATATAGGCTGCCCGCTAAATGGCTGTGCTGCTAGGAGGGCTTTTCTATAGCTGAATGGGAGGTATCCATCACTGGGCCTAAAAGAGACATTCAATGTTGTAGAAGCGATGACCACACACACAGACACACACATAGACTTTAAGGCACAATCTCACAGGCTTTGGAGGAAAAGTGGCAGTAGAGAGATGTGGAGAGTGTGATATTTCAAAGAGGATATTATGTTAGAGTGTCAGGTTTACGACACGAGTCCCGTTTCTTTTTGTCTCCCCTGTATCGACCGCTCGTGAGGCAAAGACACAAATCTGGAAATCTTGACTTCATTGCTTGCAGAGACATTGCCGAGCATGTCTCCTGTCTGTCTGTGTGGAGTCTGCATACCCTTCCTTTGCTTCTCCTTCCTCTTGTGGATGGTGCTTCCTTGTCTATTTACCAATAGTGGACCCAGTATTTTGGTTGCATAACAGTTGTGTAATCCCGCGGTTACCACTGAATGCATGTATGTGTGTGACCGAGGTCGAGGAACACATCAACTCTCACACGCATCAGTATTTTTTGAATCAGTACATTTGCATTTGCACAAATAGGCCAATGATATTAGGCAATACCCCTAAACTGACATTGTTCATTATACAACGTGAGCAATATCAAATGAATTATACTTCATGCACGGACCTGCAGTTCTCCAGCTCATTGTTGGTTGACACATGAGAGCTTTAGCGGTATCACAGCACTGGATGAGATATGAGTCGACTCGAAGGCTGGATATAGCCGGATCGATGTCCTCCCATTGAACGGAATATACAGAGCGGGAGCCAGGCAATCAGAGGCCCAGACTGACTTCATCTCTGATAGTAATTAGATGTGGCACCTACTGCAATGGCTCTTTCGGGGATGGTTATTAATGTCTATAACAGATATTCAGAGGACACTGGATCATGGTCACATGAAGAATGGCGGCAGTGTGTGGTGGCAGTTGTAGAATCGATTTCAACATCTGGGATGAGTGTGTTTTGGGAGGGGATGTGGTTAGACGTTTAGTTGTGTCACAATTGCTGCGAAACTCTTCCGTTGGAAAGGGTGGAGTTACGAATTGATAAAAACGTAGTTGCATCAATAAGTTACAGTGTGCCTTGGGCTACTGTTCTATTAGTATTCTAATGGGCTATTTTCTATTAAATGTGTGAAAACGTTCTGCTGTTAAGCAATATTGCAGTTTAAGCGCCACCTAAATCATCTCACACACCTGCCTCAGTGTGGAGTAATGTTTTATTCGACTGAACTGTTTTGAATTGTGCCTTCGATGCAGTGATTTTTCAGGTTGAGTTTTAATAAAGGTTTTTAATTACCTAATATTTACCAAGTTTTTCCAACCCAGAGAATAGTTCTAAAACCTTAATTCGCCAAGTTAAAACATGAAATTGCCAGCTTTCACCTGGGATTACCAGTATTAACAGAAATGCAAGTAAGTAACTGTATTCATAGATCAAAGCAGCTTCTGAAAGCTGAAATTATCCTCTGTGGAAGTGAGGGGAAATCCATGTGAATAAAACTTTTGATCCATTAGAACATAAGTGTCCAATTTCAGAGAGACAAGACAACATATCAGAGTGACGCCTGCTGCATTTAATACTGGGGAATCGGAACAACAAGGAGTAGTATGACATCAGTCTGAAAGATTCATTCACAGAATGACAACAAACATCTTTCGTCAGGCAGGCAGTGACACAGAAGGACCGTAAGCTATTTAGCTATATTTATACAGAAAAACAAATACCAGCGTCGGAGGAGTCTCATTCAATGACAAAACCAGCACTTAACAATATGGCACTCGAAGTCTGAATTCATCTCTCCACAGGCACAAAGCAACTCCTCTGTCTGGAATTTCAACACTTCATATTTCCTAAATAAAAAATAACTTGGCGTGCTACATTAACAAATAAAAAAAACCCTCCAGTCTGGCCAGAGAATAGAGCCAGGAAAGGAGAAGCATGCAGGATAGAAACAGCAAAACACATCTGGCATTAAAACAGATTCTCAGGGAAACAATATCAGATTTATACACTGCTGTCAAATGAAAAAGTTTCATTACGCCAGTATTGTTCTTACTGACACTCTCACAACTCCGAGGCTAAAACAAAAACTGATGGACTCGGTGGCGAGTTAGCCAGCCTCCTGCTCTCACGCAGTCTTTATTGGGGGAAACGAGGTCTTCATCTGATAGCAGCATTGCTTTCACTGTTAGTGCTACATTCACTGTACTGCAAGAGGATTGATCATCTATCAGTGCACTGGTACAAGACAGTACTGTATACTGAAAACAACACCACAGCAAGAACTATAGGACAGTTACTGATATTCAGGTAAACATGACAAAAAATATATACCATTGTTCAAAGTCCATCATAATTATAACTGTCCACACATTCATTTCAGACGTTTCCTTTGTTGGAAAATGGTTGCTTTTGTCATCATGCTTCAGACGGGCACCACAAATCAACAATATTCCATCTGACATCAAAATTGGTCCTATTATTGGTCCATTGAAATGTATTTCAAAACAAGATGATGAACAACAAAAAGCAGAGCTCCTCAGACAAAGAAGACAGTAGCTTTGTCTGGGTGGCAGGTTTACATTCTTGGCAATAACAGCACCTCTTTTATGTTCTAAAGAAGAAGAAAAAAGAAAGTAGAGAGCCATTCCAATTTGCAGTAAAGTGCCCTCAAATTATAAACTCCACTCACTTTAACATTCCACCAAGAAAATACAATTTTGTGGATTCTTTTTTAAAATGTTGTATATATATGGTTAGTCATACAGTAACACTCTTGGCCAAGACAGAATCAAAATGCAGACTTAGAAATCATACAAAGACATTCCATTCCCCTCGGTCGTCCCGTTCTTGTGAGTTAGCTGTTGCAGTATGTGTCCACTGTGTGGCAGCACGTAGGTGTCCTGGCACGTGTTCAGTGCAATGTCTCAGCAGTGTTGAGGGTTGTAAAACTGACATACTGTAGCACATTCTGTGTCTGGCTCCCGTCCGACAGTCACTTCTTGCACGCCAACCGTGGGAGGGATTCTAAAATAGAGAGACTGTCACTTGCCTGCTCATCAAAATCTACTTAAGTTCAAGGCCCCTGCAAGAATTGTGACTTTTACGATCCAGTAGGACAGGATTAAATGCTGAAAGAGTCTACATGAAGATACATCAGCACTGTGATAAGAGTGTATAATGGCAGTGTCCCGTACGAGGCTGCATCACCAAGGGCCCAACATTCACTGTGTGTCAGTTAGTGTGCGGTAATCTGAATAAATTGGTTTGGAAATATGCTGAAATAATAATGGGCCTTAAGGTAGCAATTCTTATATTTCTGTATATGCCTGTGTTAAAATAGTTTTAAGACCTTTATTATTTCAGTTGACACATTCTTAAAAAAACATTTGTGTTCAATAAAATTGCCACAAACTAACTGGTCATTAAGGTAGACTCGTTTTATTTTTCATTTGCCAACTTATGCAGTGACCTTAATAACAAATATGTAAAGAAATTACATTTTTTCCAGGTTTTATTTTTACAGTTATGTCCAATTACTTCTTTTCTATGTAAAATACTGATTAGTTGTACATCTGCCGGCCTGTAAAATATATTCAAATTGAGCAAGCTGAGAAGACAAGCTGCTCTCTGATTGAACTCATCATGATATGCAATATGTGATGCGAGGTTATTAGTATACATTGCTGTCTACTTCTACTAGGGTCACAAGCCAAGGAGGTTGGTAGAGGACATCGAGGTATTTCCTGCACTGCTGCACTTTATTGATTTTTGTATCTATTATTTTGAGAGTCCAATTTTAAAGGAATAGGTCAACATTTCGGGAAATACCGGTAATTGCTTTTTTCTTGCAGCTACCATATTGGGGATACTGGCTTCACTTCTTTACAGTGGGAGGAAGTGGGAACGTGTCGTCCATCTGTATACACAGTCTATGGTTTGGTAAATATTAAGCTACATCCAGCTGTCGGTTAGCTTAGCATAAAGATTTTAACATAATGCTGACTCCATAATGAGTATTAACTACAAACACTACAGAAAAACCTACTTGCACTACGTATAGGCACAACACTAATGTCAGTCACAATCATCGTTGGAATGCAGTGAAAAGTGTGAGAATAGGAGGACTTTTCTTTAGCAGCCAAAGTGAACGTCTCTCTCACCTGGTTATAGGTGGACATCAAACACTCCTTCCTCCAGTGTCTCTATATCCTCTTCAGCAATCACTGATGGAAACAGAGACGGTTAGGTTATAAAGAAATGAGGAATAGATCGGTCAATCAACTGAAAATGTCTAAACAATACCCAGAGCTAATGAAAATGTGTGGCCTTCATCTGTTTACGATGCCAATTCATTAGTCTTGCAGCGTCGCCTGGCCCATCGATCCAGCAGGTTCACACTGATAGAAAACAAAGCCAGGCAGGGCTCCACTTTTGCTAACGTCTGATGAGAACACCTCATCTGTGAGTCACTGTGGTGGGTCAATCACATTTCCATTGCAAATGACCCTCGCTTGTTTGAGAATATCTTCCAAATGTCAGTGCTCCATATACCCGGAGGAAGACAAAAGCTCCCTTCAGAAAGTGCTGAAAACATGTTGTAGAAATCTCTCCACACTATACTATTCTTAGAGGCTCAAAAGAACATTCGATTTTTCTACCACTGTTTTTGCCCATTTAAGGAGAGTGAGGGTGTTGTATAGGTTACTATATTGTGTCTAGATAGTGAAACTATTTCATGTTGCATAAGTCTAAAAAATATCACGAATCGGTTTTGATGCCATTAATATGACAACCACCTGTGTTCTGCAGGCTGAGTGGGGTGTTGGCAGGTGGAGGGAAGCTGTAGGATCGGGCCTGGAGGGTCGGCGGCGTCTCGTGGCTTATGCTCTTTGTCCTCTTCCGGCACTCGACGGCCAGGCGGCTTCGGCAGGCCTTGTGGCAGTTCACCCCGCAGGCTGCCGCCAGAGCGTTCATGTGGCGGGAGAAGGACAGCGGCAAAGAGAGGTGACGGGAGAGGAGGAGAGGGCGGTGGGGTCGGGGGAGAGGGAGGGAGAGGCGCCGAGAGAGGAGGCGAGATGGGAAGAAGAAAGGGGAAGGCCAGGAGCCGGGGGAAGAAGGGGAGCAGGGGGGAGAGAGAGGGTCAGACAGCAGGACGGGTGCAGACAGAAACATCGAGGCAAACGGAAGAGCCAGTGGTGACAGGAAAGAGCCTCTACCCGGCATGCACACACACGAACACTGGCACACACACACGCTGTGGCCCACCATGCCTGACAACAACTCTGTCAACCAGGGGGAGTCTAAGAGGAGAGGAATGGGTCATTGAGCAAGGCATTATGAAAGCATGTGAGTCAAAGTACCTGAACACACACACACACACACACACACACACACCGTAGTGTAGTTTTGTCATAATGACCAACATTTCCTCTCTCCTTGACACCACTGCGAAAGATTTTCCTCAACATTTAGAGTTACTATAGATATATATACTTTTAACTGTTTATGGAATAGTCTCAGTTAAATACTAGTAAAAGAGACCATAAGGGAGAAACTTGGCTATTTCTATATAGTTATTCTTAATGCTTGTAATAGGTGCCAACGGGTCCAATTCCGACACTGACACCATGCTGCTGGAGGCCCAGGCTGTACTGATGGGCCCCCTGGAGGGAAGGGAGGGATGGTAGAACCAGAACCAGGACTGTGCGAGGAACACTGTCAGACTGCAGTAAAATTTGATTTTTCTTAAGGGACTCTGGTGCTCGGAAACACTACTGCTTTTGTCCACAGGAACCGCCAAAATCCACACAAAACAAAAGTTTTGTCATGGAAGCTTTAAATTTCAGAAAAGTTTGACACTCTCAACGAAGGTGTTTTAAAATCCCATGGCATTGCCACCTCTTGACATGATAACAGGCTCGTTAAAAGACAACATTCTTTTTTTGTATCTCTTGGTTTGTTGCTGACTTTGCGGTGTTATTATAACCTTAGCAGCCACCTGCTCAGTGTTTATGTCATACCACCACCAAAAGCCACCAAAGCTATAATAAGCCTAAAAATGCCCTCAACAAGGGGGGTTAGGCTTACAGGAATAGTTTGACATTTTGCAAATTACACTTACTTGTTTTCTTGCTAAGAGCTACACGAGAAGATCGATACCACCGTCAACTAAATATCAAGCTATACGACGAGCAGCTGGATAGCATACTAGCTTAGCATAAAGCCATGGCTCTGCACAGCAGTTTCATATTTAACAGACAAATATGAAAGTGGTATTGATTATCTCTCAGTCAGACTGTGAATACCCCAAAAATTTAGAGCTATTCCTTTCAACAGAGAGGGTCAAAGACAGGAAGAGGATGAGACTGTGATATAATAGAACACTGAACACACCCATTCAAACACACCGAGATGCCTTTCATATCTAAGTATAATATGTAAAGTGTACCGCCGCAAAACACACATTCAACTCCACACACACACACACACACACACACACACACACACACACACACACACACACATTCAGAGGTGTCAACACACTCCTGCACTGTGAAGGGTAATTCATTTTAATTATGTCCCTGCTGCTCTCTCTACCTCCCTGAGTACGGGCTAACAATGGTAATGGGGATGAATGGCGAGGGATCTCTCTCATTGACTTTCTCTGGTCTCATTAATGCACTGGAACAAGCCAGAATACAGTCAGACTCGGAGACATGCACTCCTCTAGAGAGAAGAGGAGATGGAAGAGTGTGGGGTTTGGGGGCCATTGTGTGTTTATGCACAAAGTGCTTGTGTTTGCTCTCTTTTCACCTCCCTGCTATTTTTCACTCCTTTTGTCTCCACAGCAGCAACCGTGTAAGCATGTCTTTCATTTAATAACTGAGACTTTCGCAACAGAAAAGTTCAAAATACATTTTACAAACAAAACCCCACTTGACATGTCTTGGTAATTAAGAAAATAAGCGATGATGAAATAACAATCTTTTTTTTCTCCTCAAAGGCCCCAAAGAGCATTAATTACTCAAGTTGCTATGCAACTGAAGTGTTTGCAAGCTTTTCAATAAGCGTTAGTCAACCTGAGATGAACCTGAGTGAATGGGGTAGGAGTTAATGTTGAGAATAAGAATGGTAAAGTGAGAGTTGGTAATTGAAATGCTTGCATTTCAAGAGAAGAATGAGGAGGAAGTAAATACATGTCATCCTCTGACACACAATGACTCTGTATACGTACAGTACACATGTAGGTCCTGTTTCTCTGGCTATTATTCCATGACTACAGTAATACTTCATGTTGAAGAGTTACTAGTTATGTGTGACAGCGTTACCTAAATAAATTACAGAAAAATTGTAATTGTAATCCATTATGTTAACTGAAAAATACCATGTAATTAAATTACAGTTACTAATCAAAATGTTGGTGATTACAAAGAGTAATAGAATAGTTTACATCCCAATTTATTCTCTTCTGTAAAAAGCTTTATACTTAGAATATAACATCATCATTCTGATGCTTTGCAACACTATCAAGGGTAGGATGGCTTGCCTCTGCGTGCGTCCAGACAGGCTCCATTTATTTGGCAGTATGCGCTCAAAGTTTTGCCATTAAAGTCAATGCTCTGTGCAGCCGGAGTCTGCGATGCCAGCAACCGGTCTTTCAGTGCTGGAAATTCGACATTATTTTCCTTCTGAAATCAGAAAAGACTCCAATATTACTGTACAGTGTAAAGCTTAACCAGCGGTACAAATAAAACTTTGATGAAGTAAATAAAATCTGTCTATCAGTAATCTGTAACCTATTATATTTCAAAAATAACCTTCCCAACACTACCTTCTAATTTCGTCCACTAAATGAGAAACCAATGCTTGTGCAAGCAAATAACTGTACAAAGGAAGCTGGGACACACACACACACACACACACACACACACACACACACACACACACACACACACACACACACACACACACACACACACACACACACACACACACACACACACACACACAGCCTTGTGCTTTCAACAGCCATTGAAACTAATTTGTTGACCAATTGACAGTGCAATGAAATGCTGCCAGTAAATTGTGTGCCCACTCTAACTTCTCCCATTCATAAAGCTGAGCTGTAGTCAATCACTTCTCGAAAGGCTCCGGCAGATGGGAAACTGGCATTATTTGCATCTTAGATTTGGCATCGTTTCCAAACTTTTTGCTTGACATCTGGGTGGAAACATATGCAGTGCAAGTTATTTAGTGCACTGAACGTCAGATTATCACTACTTAAATTTTTGGCGTCCCATCCACAGAGGGAAAAGAGGCAAGCTGTCTGAGTGTGTTTTTGAGGCTGATGAGGAGGAGAAGGAGACGAGGACTGGAGAGGTTGGTGGTTGCCTGTGTGTATGTGCATCTGTGAAATGAAGCAGCTTCTCCAAACACTTGCCTACTGGGAGCCGTGAAAGGATAAATAATAGTACATTGTGTGTAGTGTGGTCTCAGGTGATGGAGCTAATCCAGCTGTTGGTGAACGGCGCTTTGTGTGAGGTGGACGTACATTTAAAGAGTGTGGTTTATTTGCCATGGTTTCTGTGTTGATGACATTTACTCAGCACTCGGTGGATCTTTATCTACAGAGGGCTTGTGTCTGTGTGTGTCTGCGTGTGTGATGGCTGGGAAATCGATGGCGTCAAAAGGAATCGCTAATTCTTTGAAGTCTTCACCCTTCTGGGTGGAACACACACATCTGCGCAGCAGACACAGAGTCAGATCTGTGTGCGTTGCTCTCTCACCTTTACACTTGTAGCCTTGCTTGTAGAAGCCCCATATCTGCAAAAGACAGAAAGGAACAAAAGGACAGTGATGTTAATTAACGTGTGTTTTCATTTCCATGAAGGCAAGAGGAGTGTTCAAATCAGCAGGGTCATGGAGCCATTACACAGAGGGATTTGAGCTGACACAAGGTAGATGTTGAAAGTCCACGATTCTTTTGCAATTCAAATGCTTTAAAAAATAATAGATTTTGCACTTTGGAAATGATTCTGAATCTGGTGGACAGCATCTTACTTTTAATGTGGTGATAGGGTATGGAAACTTAACTGTTATAAATTAACTAGCTATAATACATATAGCTGGTAAAATAATTGGCATCCGAGAAACATGAATGAAATCATATCGTGATTTCCTGTTTCTTGTTATAAGTGTAGAATATAATTCCAGTTGTGGAATATAACTAAGTACAAATTTGAGGTACTTGAACTGTACTTGAATAATTCCATTTCCTGCTACTTTATACTTTTACTCTTCTTTTTACTCCACCATATCTATCTGACAGCTTTAGTTACTTTCAAATTTTCAAATTTTCCATTCACATCTCCAAATTTGGAGAGTTTGCATATTGCTGATAAGGATAAAGTGTTTAAAGTACTTTATGTGATGAGAACATCCTCCAACTTGTTCAGCTAAATAAACTATTTAAAAAGCCTCTTGGATCAGCTGGAAAATGCACAAAGCTGAAAACATGGCAGTTGTTCTTTTTAGAGACACATAGTTCTCACAGGACAGCGACGCTACAAACATATCATAGAATATGATGCACCGCTAGCTCAAACTAGCCAACAGTACATAAAGACATCTAGAGCAGTATTACGCAACATGTGTGTTAAAGCAGCAGTGATATTGATCTAGAAACATCATATTTAATAGTAAAACACTGACAGGGACATTTTAGTGCACAATCAGTACTTTGACTTTCAACATTTTAAGTTAATTTTGCTGATACATACTTCAACTTAAGTAAGGTTTTGAAGGCAGGACTTTTCCTTGTGGTGGAGTATTTTTTTTTGTCCATCACCTTTGAATCCACCACTGAGTCTCTCAGCAGTGGTGAGCAGTGAACGGAATTAATGGAAACCAATAACTGCCCTGAGAGAAGGAAATGTATCTAAAAACATGTGCTTCAGGAAGTGGTTGGCAGTAAAGCGAAAGTTAGCAATTAATGGGCTAAAACATGTTGAAACACCCGTATAGCTCATATCTTGATATACCCCATTGATGCTGAGGGACCGGGCGAAGGCTGGAGAAAAGAAAAGATGATGTACAGTGGTACAGAGAGATGGAGGCTGAGAGAGAGAGAGAGAGAGAGAGAGAGAGAGAGAGAGAGAGAGAAGAGAGAGAGAGAGAGAGAGAGAGAGAGAGAGTGGGACAGAGGGGGCGGAGGGGGAACGAGATCAAGCGGGACACAGGGAGAGCACAGACAGTGGGGGAACAATGACATGAAAGAGCCGAGCTGGAGATCACACACTGCCCTGGCACATCTGAGGAGGCACAAAATATCCTGACCTCTCCACACACACACACACACGCACGCACACACATGCACGCGCGCACAAAGATGCACGCGCAGCAGGGAAGCCGTGAGCGCAGCCAGAGGCGCTGCAACAAAGAGAAGTCAGTTAGGAGCGGAACATCTAAACACCACTATCATCACAGCTCTGCCTTGAGCTTTACTGCCTCCGTGGACTGAAAAACACAATGCAGTACAAATAAGAGCTGGAACCACACAGACTTCAGCAAAACGTTGACGTTTTTTTGCGAGCTTTTAGAAAACTACTATTAATCTAGACATAAGTTGGCACTGTGCTACTTTCTCATATTTTCAACACTAAAGATTCACTCTGGGAGATATTTAAGTTAATATTTTTTCTATCTTTCAGTGATGTCTCCAGGTATGCTTATAAGCAGTCAATCAAATGAAGAAAACCGAGTAAGTAAATAACTTTTGTGTTGCTGTTAAAGCAACAAAAAGTGCCCTCTATCTCTTCCTACCAGACTTTACAAGTGCCAACAATCACATGTCCTTCGGTTCCTGCTTTCCTGGATTCTAAGTGGAGGCCGATAAACTGACTCAGCTTCCACATGACCTGCGCTAAAATTCACATTAGCATTTTTAGCCTTCAGCTCCCACCCTTTTGGAAAGTGATTTCAAATGTGTGAACCAGTTCGGTTTGGTAGCTTCCTCAGGACACAATCAACCATTACATAAAGAAACACAAAATGTGAAAAGGTGAACTTCTTTAAATTAACATGATCTACAGTCGTTGTTGCATTTCTTTAGAGCATCTTTGTGTTTTTTTCCATTTCTGGTTGATCAGAATTACCTGTTCCTTTCCACATCAGAAGTCTTTTGCCTACTCGTGCCTCTAAACCTCACAAATGAATGCATAATATCTTGTTGAGTCTTGTTGTCACTGCTTTCGTTTAGTTGACGTTACAGGGACTGGAAACAGATTTGTTTTTGGCACGCTCCTCGCCAAGTGTGGAATCCAGCAGGATGAAGTCACCAAAACATGTTCATAGAAGCTTTGTTCACACTTGCTGGTTTGTGGTATGAACCGATAATAAATGCACCCAATACATAAAAGAAAGCTTTTTGAAGAAATGAATGTGTGGTGTGACCACATGTAAGACCAGAGCATGTGTCTGGTTTTGTTATTTTATTATAGATTGCTTAGGCAGCCATTTTCCCCAGTGAGATCATTTTCAAATCCTCTATTTTTCAGTCGGGTTGAGAAGACGTAACAAGAGATTTTGACAAATGATCCTTGTTCTGATTCTTTGAAGCTAAACTGTCGAAAGCCCTAAGAGACTTATTTGCAGTCTCTCATATAAAACCAGGATTGATGGACACATCAAAACAAGGATTGTTTTTTCACATTGGTCAGATAAGGGCCTGTCTACTATTAATGATCTCTACATTAACATCCGCTTTGCATCTTTAGCTCAACTTCAGGTGAAATTGTATCTCCCTCCTGGTCACTTGGTCTTGCGTCTGCAAATTAGAAATTTTGACAGGCAGTCTCAAACATTCAAACCCTTAATTTCACAGTTGGTTGGTTTTTTTTTCCCCCAGGCAACCCTTTCTCTCCACATTAAAGAGGCACGGATTAAGGATACTGGTGAGGGGATTTCGGATGAATTATGGCCGACAGGATTAGATATGATCAAAGCACGTTCTGTCAACGCTAAACTTTGACAGTTTATAGTCACCCATCGGTTGCACTTTTCCAAGATCAAACTGAACAGAATCTTTCCCCCTTTCTCTGCTTCCTGTGATAAGTGTGATTCGGTTGAGGGGACCCCTCTGCCATCTTTAGTGGTCTTGCTATAAGCTCAAGAGTTTCTGAGATGACATTCTCCACTTGTACAGCATAGAGCTAAACCCTGACAGTCTCTCTGTGATATTGGACTGTTTCTGTTCCTCAATCCACTTGTGGACATTTAATTGTACGGATTGATGCATATGTGACGGATGATGCACGTGCGCTTCTTCTGTGAACTGACAGTTTGTTTTATTTGGCTTCACAATTCATGTCCATTCATGTTTGTTCAGTTTCGTTTTTTTGTGTTGTAAAAAAGGAAAGAATTTCATAAATAAAACATTTGGGGGGAAAAAAATGGCGCTCTGAGCCTCCGGCTAAAAACTTTGCTGTACTCTCCTGAGATGCAAAAACAAACCCCTCACATACTGTGATGTGTCTTCTGGCTTTGTGCATTTTGCAAAACGCATCTGTGTGCAATTAATTAAGATGTAAGGCCAAAGGGGGCTGCAGGCAGAACAGCATAAGATTATGAAGATCCATGTGAGACACTAGAGGTGAGTGAACTCTGCAGTGTTTACCGGCTTGGCTTGAGGCGAGTGTTGAAAAATGGGCTGTGGGAAAATATTGTTTTAGCCAAGAGGAAAGCACAAAGCAGGCCGAAGAGGAAGTGGCTAGTGTATCTACCCCTGCCACACACACACACACACACACATTCAAAGGAAGACACATGCTGACAGAGTCCTTATCTTTCCCTGTTCTCTATTCGGCGTTTCCCCTCATGATGGTTTTGAAAATGCTAGAGCTTCCCCCGGAGAACGTGTGTGTCTGAATGTGTGCGCCTGTGAGTGCTAATGAAAGTCTATACATATAATCTATGGCGTGCTTCTCTCTCTCGCTTCACTTTACATGCATTCAACACAAATGAATGGGACATCGTCTCAGTGTCTGCAGCTCAATGTGAGAGCCCTGTTCCTGTTCTCATTACAGCTGAGTGCTGACTCACTGCCTGTGTCTAAATAACAGAGAGCTCCTTGGGTTTTTTGGGGAATGTTAAGGACCATAGGACACAAACACACACACACAGACACACACACACACACACACACACACAGAGATGTAACACTGCCACAGAGGAGGGTTATCATCTCGACCAATTACCTTTCTCCCATATTTCCCAGAATGCAACTTCAGCAGCATGTGGCTACAGCTCAAAGTAATTGGCATCGCCCCGACCTGACAGGAGGAACCTCTGAGTGATGGGGCTGCCGTACGCCGGCAGTGATTACCGACACAAATAATAAAGTGCAGCTACGGCTACATGGCTGTGGAATGGCAGGGTGAGCACAAATGACCTTTGTCCTCTTTTAACAAACTATGACACGTGCCATTGATTAGGTCAATGAAGAAATCGATGCATTTGGGAAGAAAACAAAACTCAATATTTGACCTTGGCAGGACCGTGAAGTGTTTATAAATCATACAGCTGATTCTGAAAATTCAAATAGCTTGTGTTGCGTAATTTTGGGAGTGACTGCGGTTATAAGTTATGTAATACACAAGCACAGAACATGATAACAAGGGAGAACTGGTTGTTTACTCACAAAGCCGGCGCAGTGCTCGCAGAACGTGGGCTTGACGTAGGTGGCCTCCGTAAAAGTGTGGATGAAACCCATCTTGCAGTTCAGCAGAGAGCTGGCTTTCATAAAGTAGTCTATCATCTCCTCTCTGCTGATCTTCCCGTCTCTGTGTGAGAAAACAAAGCCAGGTGAGGTTGTGCCGGTTTGTAAACTGCATGGATTTCACAACGGTGAATAAAGCCACAAAATGCTCACTGATTCTTGTCCAGTTCACCAAACTTGCTGAGGTATGGGAAGTTGTTCCTGATCGCTTCAAATTCATCCCTGGAGATGTGGCCGTCACCATCCGAGTCAAAGTTCTTGAAGACCGACTGTGAACATGAGGGTTGTGAAGTTTAGTTTCAGCGTGAATTCTGCCTCAGCGTCACAGAGACCCTGACCTGTGACTCACCAAGGTTGGATCATTACAGGGCGGCACAGTAAAGGTATTTCTTTTCTTTTCTGTGCTCGGTTTTCAGGATCTTGACTTAAATCCGTTGGCAGTTTGTGTGTGCGATTTTGGGAGTGTAAATTTAAAATGTGTATTTTTCCCTATAAAAGCAATAGTAGCATTTACTGTAGGGGGATCTATTTGCAGACATGGATTATGATATAAATAATTTAATGAAAATAAGAATTGCTGTGTTTAGATTACCCTTGAAAGAGCTGTTTATTTCTACATACGTAGGAGGTCCTCTTCAGGAAGCCGGCCAGCAAGTTTATACAGTACCCCAAAATGGACAAACAAAACACTGGCTCTGGAGAGGGCCTATGCATTAGCACATTTTCACATCGGCCAGCATAGCTTCAGTTGGTTGCTACATGCTACCAAATCCTACCTGGAGGTTCCTGACGATTCCCCAATGTTAAGTACACAATATGAATAAATGAAGCATGTTTTTATACAAGTGTGAGTGAACCACAACTAGGAACCACCAAATACTTTATATTCCTAATTTTTAACCAAAACCATTGAAATGTTTATCTGTGACTGGCTAAAACATAATTTAACAGTAGCACATGAAAATAATTTTCATGAACTCTACGAACTGAATCCGTCATGTCAGCTACCCTGAAAGTTAGTGGTTTAGCTAATATCGCCGCCATAAGTTACCATAAGTAAGCCATAGCAGCAGTGTATGTGTGAATGAAATGAAATTAATTGGTTCGACTGCTTTGCTAAACAGTTCACAAAATAAAAATTCTGAAAACATTTGAGGTGAGAAATAGGCAATACAGTAACAGAATCTTGATTCATACTTGCACTTCACAGTTATCATTTCGAGAAGGTGGTGGAGAGGACAACGACAGTGTTCCTCGAGCTACAATCAGCACTGAGAGAGGGGGATATGTTGGAGCTGGGAAACTCACCTCCACCATCTTCTCTATGTGTTTCTTGATGATCGTCGGGTCGGCGTTGGGCTTCACCGACACAGACCACTCGTCGATCACGGTGGGCTTGGGGTCGGGCGCAGGGGCGGGGCTGGAGTTCTGCTACAACCGATGAGAAACCAAAGACGGCGGCATTAGTGTCAGCCCAGGGGCAGGGAACAGAAAATATCATCTCTAAAAGAAAACACAGATGCTGTGTAGTCAAGGGTTACAACAGTGGATCAAAATGTCACGAGAGAAGGAGGGGAAATAAATTTTAATCAGCATTAAATTGTGACCATCCGTCAAATCGAGGCAGGAGCAGGGAGGAGTACATCACATCACATTACAGATTGTAAAGCCCTCTGAGGCAAATTTGTAATTTGTGATTTTGGGCTATACAAAAATAAATTGAATTGAATCACTGCCAAGGACGGGATATTTAAGAACAGGCCGGAACGGGACCTACAGTGTCCATCGGTGTGATGCTCACCGCTGGCTTGCGAGGTTCTCTCTGTAGAGACATCTGGTAGATCTCCTCCTCTGTGTGGTACTGGTCCAGAGACACCTGCACAGAACAGGACAGAACAGATATTTCTTTAAATGACCCAGTCTCCATTTTCAACTTTGGCCTCCACTGTATGATGAACCGCCATGTATTTCACACATTGTTCATCATTAGCAGTGAGTTTACTTGAATACATGTGTGTATATATAGTGTCTTATAATGCTCAGAGTAAGTAGTAAGTGGGCTTCAAAGCAGTATTTCACTGTTTAAAGTTTTAAGCCTGCAGCATTGCTGGGTGTGGTGTGCATGCTTTGTTGCACCTGTAATCATACTCATTCAATGTCTCCTCCATATATGACCACCAACGTTCCACACTTAAAGTTGATCTGAATAATGAAGGCCGTACGATGTGTTTGAAAGCTCTAAAAGCATGTAAGTGAGCTCAGATTACACCTATAGTATTTTTTGTATGGTATCCATGAGAAAAGTGTTTGGAACTGTTTCAACAAGCCTCTCTTCACTCCCAGCATTCATCTCCACCACAAAATAAATACATTCCAGGCACAGCAGCATTGTAGAGGCGTAAACATCAACCATAAACATCAGTTTCCACGCCTCTTTATTCGCTAAGTATTTAACACAAATGCCTTCTCACAAGCTGACCTGTTCATTATGTGAATTGTTAAGTACTTTCACATTAACACAGCCACTATGGCAACAGGTGAGAGAGCAGCATCTATGTTTTGCTCCAGCTAACATGTTGTAGCTAACTGCCGCATTTAATCATCTGCTACATCCATTGTTGGCCTCAGTTTCTTTTCTTTTCCTCAGAGCTCTGCACCTGCTGTAATTGTGTTTCCTGGGTTTTATTGACTCGGAAGAAAAAAAACGCTTCTCTTCTTGTTTGGCCTTCTGATTCAGTTTACAGTATTTCAAAAGAGAAGGTTAACTGTAACTTGTGCAAAACATCCAGTTTGATTTAATACAATATTTTCCATTTGAAAGGTTGATGAGTATTAATCAAAAAGGAGGGAAGTAGTATTTTAAACCTGAGCGGTTTGCAGGCATACCTGTGCAGAGATTATTTTTAAAGGATTTATTGACTTTCTTTCCACCACCTCGCCCTTCGCTGTCCTCCCCTCAGACTCCAGATAGATCAACTCCAATAAGCACTGGCATAAGATAATTGGGTATTGACTCTGTCCAGCAAACTTCCCTGGTCCCTGTCTGCTCGAAAAACCTGTCAAGTTGTTTTCTTACATTTCCACAGAAAAAAAAGTGAGCCAGCTGCAATCTCACACAAACACCTGAGTGATTAATCTCTTGGGATTGTTTAAAAAGACAGCTCCTCAAATTCAGGAAACTCTTATCTGCATCTGCCAGCATTTTTTTACACACACATTATTTAACACAAGGGGTTTAGTGTGAAGTGCAAAAATACCACCACAGCTTCCATGCTGAAGTACAGGCAGCAACAAACCTGAGATCAGTCTCACTCACTGTTCCCAGTTTAAAAGCTCTCACTTAACATAAGTTGTACAGTTGCACAAACATGGATAACTCACTGAAAATATGGAAAGGATCATTTTCTCTATGCTAGTGGCATGAATTGTCCAATTATGCCTTTCCCGCAATATTTCATAGAGAAACAACCTTTTTTTCTTCTTCTTTTTTACTGGTAGAGGTTTCCATTTCTTCCTGTTGGTGTTTGGTGATTGATAGGGGTGGGATATAAACACAAAGTGTAACACAAGGAGAGGGAGAGAGCAATGTTTCATCAGCCAAGACATAAAATTGAAGTCTATGGAAGGAGATAGGAATTCCTCTGAGGTCCTTTTTTAGGTAATTTCAAAGCCATCGCACTCCGATAGCAAAAGCCTTGTCATCTTTAATCAGGGTACAGGAACAGACAGGAGGTTTCAGTAAAGGTTAAGAATTGAAAGTTCAGTGACGTTCAATAAAGAGATGCTGAAACAGGGGTTGTGACTCTTTGTCCTGGATAAAAGTCTATTTCTAAAAAAATAGGACTTGGCAACCAAGTATTTAAAGGTGGGTCCATTACTTCCTAGTAGGGTTTTTTAATATTCAAATAAGAACATTCAAATTTTGGTCAAAGTACATATGTTTTAGCATCAAAATTGTTGCTTCCTATTATAAATACATATAAGGATTTATGTATTCTAAATACACATATACTTATCCATGGTCAGCGTTTTACCTACACAAACATGTTTGGCCCGCTCCCAGTTTAGAGAAACAGATTAGCTTAGCAATTAATCGCTGTGGACGTTAGTCCGGATCCAATAGTCACACAGTAACACAAACAAGCTAACCATTGAAGGCAGTGGTAGAAGAGCAACTCTGTGTTCTGAGAGGTAAATTTATTGTTTTTGTCAATGGAGTCTACGGCTAAAGAGAGCAAAGATAACAGCTTCAATTCGGGGCTGTCTGACGGCAAGGTAAAGCAATGAAACGCTTCTAAATATAGCAAACACTTTTTTACAGAAAGCCTGTATTACAAACTGCCGATGTATGGTTTGGAAGAGGTAGACATTTCGATGAAAGATGCTCTGGAGTACCTCTTCAAATAAGTGTTTATTGATTGAATTGAATGTCAATGATTATCAACATAAACCACTGTTGACCACATCAGTTAAAAACAACTAAATGCTGTGAGCTTGAAGGTCCATGCTTTGAACGCTTTGGTTACATATAATCTCTTACACATAAATTTTTCTGAACACAGATTTTGTCCCAGCTGGCTACTGTACAGTCTGTCTGACCACGAGCCAATCAAATCTCATCAGAGCAAATTCTGTGCATCAAACAGACAGCCTGTTACGCTGGCTGGACACAAAGTGTTTTGTCTTTCTCAAAGTTTTTCCTCCTACTTCACTGCTGTCTGGGTGGTTAATGAGTACTTTCCAATTCTGCACTTCATGATGAATAACAGCACCCGATACAAGCTGTTCTTCGGGGGCACATCTTTCATTCAGGCCAGACATCCTGGATGCTGCACTTGCACAGTCTGTCCACTCTTTGCACTCACCGTAAGCAGGTTGAGCAGGTCTGTGTTGGCGTCCACATGAGGCGGTGTGATCTGGATCAGCGCCAGCTCTTGAAGGATGGTGTACAGCTGCTGGGTCTTCGCCAGGTTGACCCGTGTTTTCTCTTTGTCAACCCAGTCCGTCAGCGCCACGTGCACGGCTATCAGGTCTTTCAGGTGCACGCCGAGGATGGGGAATCGGAAGCCCGAGCACTCGGTGAAGCGCTTGCGGTATTGACTGTAGTTCCCACACGACGTCACCAGTTCAATGAGGTTGTTGAAAACCTGCAGGTTGAGTGAAAGCATAGGGATGGAATTTTAGGGTGGACGAAATGGAAGGGGGATGAGATGATAGTTGGCGGCAAGCAGAAAGCCTGTCTCATGAGAGATTTGTTGAGAGGAATCAAAAACATTCTGGAAAGCTTTTGCTCCAGATGGAGTTACATAACGGACGAGACTGTAACTTTCCAGTTATATGGCTCAAATTCATAACTCTGACTCCACTGTGTAGGAGTAATGGGCACCGATAGGGAGCTTGGCAGCTCACACAGAGGGGATGTGGATTATGGAATCATCAGCATGCAGTGAACATTGAATTTGCCTGGTAGTGTTTGGCTGTGGGTGCCAGAAACAGATCAGTGATGGTTCGGGAGGACGGCACCTTGTTGGTCTCGGCACTGATGTGGGCCTGCGTGTCTTTGAGACGAGAGATGGAGCTGTTGCTGAGGCCGCCCACCACAGCCATCAGTGTGTTGAAGTTCTGCAACTGCAGCAGCTTCTGTGGACGAGAGGGAGGATATATTAGGAGTGAGGGTGAAATAGGAGGCCGTGAATGAATGTTTAAGCCGCTGCCAAAAAGGATCTTAAGGGGAGAGAAGGCGACACAGGTCAAAACAGATTTACAGCTTAAGGAGTAGATAGAAAAATAAAAGCTTCAAGTCAGAGTCTAGTGTTCAGCAGCCCACATAACCTAATCTGTGTATACCAACATATTACTGAACGGTCTAACTTGTCTTTGTCAACTCGAAGCTAATACTTTGTGAATGGCACTCCACAGGGCTCCCCGCTGCCCTTAATCCTGCGTGGCATCTCACAAAAAATCAATGGGGTCACAGCTGTGTGGGAGGGCTGCCAGAGGGGATCATTTGATTCAGCTCAAACACCCTTTGGAATCAATTGGCAAAGCAGTGTGGAAGGCAGCCCACCATTCGCAGAGTGCGGCTAAGTTGTACGTGCGTGTGACTGTCAGCGAGGCCTGAGAAAGGTTTCATTGTCAACATGCCGGGGCTTTCCACTGGGCGTGGAATAAACGCTGTGTGTATTAAAGGGTTGGCAGATGGATGCGTCCTCTTGTCAACCAATTGTTATCACACAGCCGATGTGTTGATGTGACTATTTATCAAAGCCAGAAGGCACAGACGCGTACACTCAGAATATATTGTGAAATCAATTGGAATGGAGTTTATTAATGAGCGTGAAAGGGATGTTTTTGCATTTTAAATCATAACGCAAGTCTGTGCAGTCGAGAGAAAAAGTAATGAACATGAGTCATTTGTAATGCGCTCCCAACAGGAAGCTGAAATAGGACACAACCAGCACACCCTGAGGAAAGCTTTGGGAAATGTCAAGAGTGTTGAGGCCACCTTGAATACACTTGTAATCAGCTCGACCATAATATTTGTCCCTGCATGTGCTCACACTGGTCTACATTTCTGAATACCGTTTCAAATTGGCAACAAATTAACGACAGGATTGCCAGCTGGGACGGTCTGATGTATACCCAAATGTCCAACCATTCTGTATGAATGACACAGTTCCAACTGACCTCTCGGCTTGACATTAAAAGTGGGGAACACTGGTCGTCATTATGTGAACTCACTACCCACTGTTTAAACTGCCAGTTTAGGATGTGAAAAGTTATAAATGAGAACATGTGATGTGTGCACAAATAAAAAATGTAAAAAGCCTTCTTGTAACAAGACTGAGAGTCTACAGCCACGCTAGCATAGTGTGACCATATTTCAAACCCCCAAACCAGGACCTTTAAGTGTACGTTCATGCAAGCACAGATGTATGCACTCTTACTAATTCTGATACTTAAGCATGTTTGCATGCTAGCATATGCTAATTATTATTGAACTACTTAAGATAAATCTGAAAATGCAAAAAATACACAGAGATGATTCGGGGCGCTGACAGAAGTGATGGAAAGGGATATCAAAATAATTTGATCAGGAGGTGGGAGACCATAGACGTAACTCTCAGGCCTTCAGCAGCTGATCTGCCATTCATCCCACACATCGAGGCGGGTCACAATCAGCATCTGTCTTCGCCACTAAAGTGTCAAAGCGCCACGAAACGCTGGAAACAGTCCAAGTGTTTAAAATCAAGCAGGGTGAGACAAGAGCGAGGGACAAGAGTGAGGGACAAGGGCAAGGGACAAGAGCGAGGGACAAGGGCAAGGGACAAGAGCGAGGGACAAGAGCTCTGCTGACGTGTCAGAGTGCTGCTGTATTGAGACAGAAGGAGGTGTTAAACCCTACTGAGACCTCGCTGAATAAATTATGAGAGACAGAGGTTTGTTCTGCAGCTGAAGAGAAGGATAGATGGGAAATGGGTAACAATCCAGGAGTAGACTAGCAATAAGTAATGGGGATGCATCCACATAAGCACTGCAAGCCATTAGAATGAAAATGACTTTTCTGCACTTTCTATGGTCGGCTGAAGCTCCCTCGCACAGCGGAGATGAGTGAATTGTCGCATAGAGGGAGAACCCAGTCCATCTGGCAGACCAAATGATAAAATCAAACTGAAACGGTATCAATTACAGTGAAGCCCAGGACGGCTTTTAAAGGGATGTTTCTGTAGTGAAAGGGTGTCTCAAGACATATCGGCAGAGGACCATATAAGGCAGCAAGCTTTGAACTCTTTTTGGGAATTGGTGAGGAAGGACCAGATTAAGATTAGAGTCATCTTGACCTGTAGATGACCATACATGATTTCAGTCAATGAGGACAGAAATGAGGAGGTATGTGGATTGATGGACAGATGAATGATAGCCTAACGTTCATTTAGGATTATAATCTATTGAATTTGGAAGAAAAAGATTATACGGCATGGTAGCAGCATGGCTCCAGGAACAGCAATGTCGGTCGATCCAACACTATAGTAGAAAATCTCTATGAATATTGGATAGACATGACATTTTCATTCATTCCTGGTCCCCTGAAGATGAATCCTGTCTTTGGTAATCCCCTGATTTTTCCTCTCAGATTGTAATCTTTGGTGTTGACGTGAGGATATTCAAGAGCCCAAGAGGATGAATCCTAAAGACGTTGATCATTTTCCTCTCGGACCAACAGCATGTCGCAATGTTTATCTTAAAAAATATCCCTGTATCTACCAGACACATTAGCGCTAATTAGAAAATGGTAGCATGCTAACACACAATACTAAATAGTGAACCTGCAAATATTACTTGTAAATTAATGTTTTAGCTTCCCACAATGCACCACAGTTTCCCTCCCACCTTTTATTCCTCACTGTAACTGATATTTTATATGCAGCAGTGAGTTATGCCACTTGCATACAATGTCCACTGATTGTAGGATGCATCATTGAATTATTTCTAACCAACAGCAAGTATACATACTGTATAATGAATTGTATTCATTTTTATTTCTATTCTTTGCAACAAATAATTCATTTTCTTTTGGGGGTTATTATATTTTATTGTCAGACTGTGAAAATCTCGTCTTTCAAGTTTAGTTGATTTTCATTCTTTCAAATGCATTTTAAAGTGCTCCTCCAGAGACAATTTTACAACCCCTTAGGTCCATAAAAGCCTTTGGATAATGCCAAAAATGCTTCATTACCCAGCTAAAACAAGCCTTTCTTAATTCCTGGAGATGCTTCCCCCTGGCAGCAGCATTATCTTAAAGAGCTCTCAGTAGGCATCTTAACATGCCGATACCTCTAAAGCCTTTCTAAATTAAATTCACTTTTTCTTACAACTTGTGCCACTGAATGGGGTCTGATGGCATCTTATATGTGTGTGTGCAAGTCATCAAGGCTTCACCGTGACTTTTAACCTTTTCTCCACAGCTCACTGTTCAATCTCTAATTCACCTTTTTACAACTTTCTCTCCTCTTTCTCTGTAGCTACAGGGAATGATCTCCCATCAGTCTGCTTCTACATGGACCCTGAACCCCTGCAGTAAACCGCATTATTGGGCCCCGTGGACAGACCTGTGCCACTCTGATGAAGTGGGAGATGACGGCGGCTCTCTGCGGGGCGGTGGGCTTGCTGAGCACCATGAGCTGGATCCACTGGGAGACGCTGTTGAAAAGGGTGATGAAACGCTCCAGGATGGGGTTGTCCACTGTGCAGCCGTGCATCACAAAGCTGTGGTAGTCCTGAAACTAAACGAGGTGAGTAGCATTACACATTTTAATCTAATTTATTTAAATAAAAAGACATGCTTACATCACAATATAGCTATACATGTTGACGACTGTAACAGGAAAGGTCTAACAAAAGGCACTAATGAGTTGCATTTTGGAAAATCTAGAATCCAGTACTTTTGGCCTAGACCTATACTTCAAACTAAAAGACAGGATATCTCAGTTTAGATGCATTGAATTTGGCAATTGTTTTTTAATATGTCTCCTGTACGTGACCCAGCTTTGGAAGTGCAACACTAAATTACTGGAGTGCTCTTTCATAGGCATAGTTTGACATTTTGGTAAATATGCTTATTTGCTTTCCTCACGAAGTGTAGATTAGAAGGTTAATACCACTTCCGTTTCTGTATGGTAAATATGCAGCTGGAGGCAGCAGCTGGTTAGCTTCTCTTAATTTAGCATCCAAGCTGCAAATGGGGGAGACAGCTAGCCTGAGTATGTCCAAAGGTAACAAAATCCACCGTCGAGCCCCTCTAATGCTCACTAATTAACACGTAACATTTTCTTTGTTTTATCTGGACAGACAGAAAAGTTTAAAACAAACAATTCATTTTACAAAGAGCTATGTGCTTTTTGAAAAAAATTTACCTTTATAATTGTTACCAAATGTTGGACTGTTCCTTCAAAGCAGCAACAAATTTGTTTTTAAGTAGTCTAAATGCAGAAAAGTATCATTTCTGCACATTTAGACTAGTGGGCTAGATGCTCTAAATTTGCATTTATGGCTCATTTTGTTTCCTATTGAGCCAGAATCTCTTTTAGAAGAGAAACAAATACAAAACTAATCACCAGCTCTGCCACCAACGTGCCACCAACACCATCACACTTAAAATAAATTATCTTAAAACATCTACCATTTAAATCAGCACACACCCAGTCATCGTCTGTGCTTCCCAAAATAACATTCAAAGAGAAAAATGTTTCCACAAAACAAATATAATTACTGCCAGTAAAAGTTGATCTTAAACACTATTGCTTAGCAACTATAACGAGCCTGCCTCATGCAACATTACTTGAGAATTCAAAGAATTTGGGGGCTGTAAACATCACAGTGGATACACAGCTTCACCACAGACTGCGGGCAAACTGACCAGGATCTTGCAGAAGGATTTGTACTCCAGGTAGGTCAGGTGTTCAGCCAGTTCACATGAATCAAGGTGGTCAAACAGCAGGGACATTTTCCTCTTTTTGGACACTGACGGGACACGTTGAGTCACCTGCCGCTTCCATTTATATGACGGCCTGGGAGGGATGATAAAGAATATCTTAGAAAAAGTGTTCTCTTTTTAGGTCTTTTGGATAAAAACTATCAAACTTTTCTACAAATGAAGAATTTATTTCTGGAAGGACATTCCCTCAGCTGCATTAAATCACAAATCTGCTCCACAAAGACAACATTAAAGGGAAGTAGACATCACCAAGAAAAATGCACACGGGAGAGGTTTTGCCTTCTGGGCTTTCTGCCAGACATTTCCTTGGGTTTAGGCAACAGTCCTACTTGCTTAGGTTTAGGAAAAGATCAAGGTGTGGCTTTTTATGAGAAAAAGAAAAGTCACTGCTCAGCAAATTCTGAGAACAGGCAATAAAAGGGCGCGCTGACATAAACACCCACAGACCGAGACATTCATTCACACTGTCAACTGCACGCACAGCTTTCAGCAACCAATTCACTCACACGCTGTCGAGGTCAATGAGCTGGCTCTGGCGCTGGTTGCCCTCGGTGGTCAGGAGGTCTTTAAAGTCTTTGATCTGGTCCGCCAGCTCCGGGCTCAGATTGAACTCTGCTGGAAACTCAGAGATCCAGTACCTGGAAGGCAGAACAAAGGGATGAAAAGACAGAACGACGATGAAAAGTATTGGAGGGGGGGTTACATCTGCACAATAATGTGACACTGCATTTAAGACCTTTCCACAATTTAGTTGCTTTACATGGTGATAAAAAGTGACTTTTTACAGGTACAGTCAACATTCAATTGTAAACTCACAAACCCAGAAATGAATCATCAGACCAAGGGTCAGAAAAGGAATAGTATACGCAGGTGTTAAAGAATAAGATGAAGCTTTATTACTTCACGAGGTGACATATTCTTGTTCGGCGCTCAGCAGTGCAGCTCTCCTCTTGAGATCTTATCTCAAAGTCAAGGTGCAACATTTCTGCAAATTTCCCTTTTCAGACTAAGAAAACTCTCTCTTAAATCTCATGGAGATCCAACAGACACATCTCCGAGGTAGCAGAAAACAAAGATGAAGGATACTTGAGCACCAGCTTCTTAGCCATGTCGGTTGAAGGGATGTACCATGGGTGCATCATGAGGAACATGCGGACCAAGGAAGCATCCTTCAAAGTTCCCCTCTCATCTAGAAGAAGAAGAAAATAAGCCATCACTCATCAGCAGGAGGATATACTCACCTGCTGTCTATTAGTGTGCCTCTATGTTGGTAGTTAGTATGTGAGTCATTGTCTGATCACCAATTTACTCAACACCATACATAGATTCCAAATATTGTGTATGAAATATGTGTGTTCAAATGACCCACCGAAGGCTTGGATGCACGCTTCCACCAGCTCGTCCACTCCAGCCGACTGCTCCGACAATATGGACTCCATCGTTCCTTCCTCGTTTTTTTTTTTTTTTACCCCCTCCTTTCTCTTTCTCTCGCTGGTTTGACTCTCGTGCCTCTCACTGAACACAGAAGAAGATCAAAGGATCAAAGTGGAGCAAAGAGAGAGTAATTGCTGTATGAAGAAAGCAAAGAGAGAGGAAATCCAATTCATAGTGGCCGTTGCTGCATGTTTGGAATAGTTGTGTGGTCATTTATTTTGCATACCACCCCACACTGCAGAGAGTGAGAGAACCAGTTAGTGTTTTCACTGGAGCTGGTGAATTCAATGGGGATATCTGCTGGTCAATGTCATCATCCCCTGCTGTTATGATGGTTTGATTTGACCCAACAAATTAAAAATGTCAATCTGCCAAACCAAAACCAAAACTACTTGAAGGAGCAAAAAAATAATTGGTCAGGCTTTCAACAAAGAGTTTATTTGTCTTGACTGATCTTTGTTGATACGGGAGCCAATACGATAACTGAGAAGTGATGACAAAAGCAATACCTCTTTGGCTCCCTTGCATTAACACTAGCAGCCGTACACAATAGAATTGATAGTTCTGACATATAGACTTAAGATAAGATATGACTTATTAGGAGATATCTGAAGATGTGAATATGTGTGTTCAATGCTCGGTACACTACAGTTAAATATTGGTCAGTCGTCAAAAAGTAGTGAGAAACCTGTAATGTTTGAAAATGTTTCATGAACATGAATGAAATTGATACATACATACATTTTTCAAATAATGTTTAGAATAGAATAAACTTTATTGTACAGTCGAGGCAGGAACATTATCTTTGGTAAACACGTCACATAAAACGTAATGAGCCATATCAGACATAGATATTTAAAAAAGGGTGCTCTCTTTGCACACTTTGGTCACATAGTATCAGTGATCTACTTTTACTTGTACGTCAGTGTTTTTTTACGCTGTGGTACAGCTACTTTTACTCAAGCACAGGTCCTAATGACTTATTTTTTCCACAAATAGTCAAATCTTCAAAAATACCATCTTAAATATTGACTGGCGGTTTGAGTTTAAGCCATATAATTATTCATAATGGTCTTCCTGTCTGAATCCAAATTTACATTCACACACTGAGATAGGCATGGCTAACATGTTGCACCGACACAAACTCAGCATACAAATAAGGGGATTGTGATAACAGAATATGACAGACAGCTCAGCCTGCTTTGACCACAGTGTGGCTTCTTAGAAAAACTGATAGGGAGCCATAATCGACAGGAAACCACATTCTATTATCCGTCCTTGACATGCTCCACTGCAGTCTGCTATATGCAACAGAATACAAGCACATGAAGTATTTAACAAAACTGGTTAAGAAGGCCAGCTCCATCATTGGCTGCAAACTGGACAGTCTGGAGAATGTGGTGGAGAGGTGGACACTGAAGAAATTATAATCCATATTGGATAACCCGGACCACCCTCTTTACCACCTTCTGCAGGGACAGCGGAGCACGTTTTCCAACAGACTCCTCCAGCTCCGCTGTCACAAGGACCGATACAGGAGATCATTCCTGCCCTCTGCAATAACACTGTACAATAAGCCACCTCTGGCCAAATAAACCACCCAACTATAGCACCTTTGTTTGTTGTTGGCTACATCTTGCACTACTGTTTCGTTTTGTTAGTTAATTTAATTTAATATTATTATTCTATTCTATTTGTTGTATATATTGTGCATTTTTCTTATTTTCTTATTATTATTCTATTTTTGGATATATTGTTATTTTCTTACCTGTATGTAAAAATGCTGCTGTACCGAAAAACGTTCCCCTTGCGGGATTAATAAAAGTATCTATCTATCTATCTATCTATTACAGGCATATTAGCAAATATTTGAACATGCATGGTGGCTATTTTGCTCCATCAGAGGTGTTGCAGAAATAAGAAAGAAAGAAATGTATATTTTTCTTGGTGATTGAACAATTCCTCGCAGCAGGGAACCATGGCAACCACATCTTACTGCCCAGTCACTTTCACAGCACACACCTCTACACACGTCGCACATGCACAAAATACTTGTTTATACTGAGAGAAGCATTGCAACCTGTGGGAATATTTGTATTTTGTTTGCTGTCATCTTGGACGTGTTTATTGTGTGTGAAAAAGTAAAATACGCTAATCCTATCCGCCATACGGGTTACGGCTCAATCTGGTGGTAAAATAGGAGATAAAGAAAGCCGCTGGATATTTTTGCTCTGTGCTGATGATGAAGCGTGAAGGTAACGCCGAGGTTGTGACAAAGTGACAAAGTGACCCCCGGCTGCTTCTGCTAATGGCTCTTCAATGTTGTGGTTCTGTGGCAGAGGGTGATGAGTATGTGTATGTGTCTATTGTGCCTGACACAATGAAGCCTTCCACTGCTGCAACGCGGTGGGCGGACACACTCAATTACAGGCTTCACGAGCTGTCTCAGCCACACACGTGCAAACACACATTTCTGCAGGGAAGAGAGAAAAAGAGGGAAGTGTAACTCTAAAGCTTCAGCGATGTGAGAGTGAGTGAGTGAAAGTCCCTATGATAATGAGGAAAGACTGAAATAGTGAGCTTCAAATCTGTGTCTTTCTAAAAGGACGTGGTCAGATCACGGACAGACAACAGGTTATATGGCAGACTGCCGGACCACAGTCAAAACGATGTGCTGTTGCTATAGATAGACATGAAAGTTCCTGTGAGGATGCTAAGGTCACTACAGGAAATACGTCTGAGCCATAGTCTCAAACCTCAAAGAAAAAAAACATCTAAGACCTGTGACATCCAGACACCACTGCTCAAATCTCATGGATATAATTAGAAGGAAAGTGGCTTCGCCACACAACAAGAGCCATTATTAACAAAAGTCATCTAGATCTGGGCTGAAATGGATTTCTCCATGACAAAGTGGGCATCTTTTACTGTTGAGTTCAGGACAGTCTGTCCTCAAGAGCCGAGGATGTTATTTTCTCTGCAGATGCAAGGACCTACTGTATCCATCCTAACAGGCCGTAACACTGAACAAAACAAAAGGGCTTGTGCAAAGGATGAACCTGCTCTAAATGGAGTCTGGTCTGGCACTGCAGCACAGGCCGTGCCCGTCTTGATGATGATACCATCTTGCTATCCATTCATCATCCCGCTGACTGGAGCTCTTTGTCACGAAAATTTTATCTGTGCCTTCAGGAGAACATACAGCCCTCCCCCGTCTGCCTTTCTTGCAATTCTTTAAGTATTTTCCCCCACATTATTACTGATGTGTGTTTATGCTTCCAGGAGGCGGTAGATTGATTAGGTAGCCACACTGTGAGAGCTTTGGTGTCATCCGTGGTTGCCTGGTGACGACGATCCAGGGCCATCGATCAGGCAGATTAGCGGTGGGCCGGGGCACAGCGGGGATAAAGGGAAGTTGACGGGTGCCTGGTCAATCCTGCGGAATCTGTAGTGTGCTGCTGGTTTAGTGGGCACTGAAAATGTCACATCTGGCTTAACACAGAAAGACACCTCACTGAAAAGTGAGGCAGATGCAGAAGTGTCTTAAACCTGCATTCTCTCTACTGGCCATCAGGGGGCTACTCCCCTGGTGTCAAAAACAAGTCCAATTGTATGGAAGTTTATGAGAAAATTACGCTACTTCTGTCTTGATTTATTACCTCAGTAAACATTGTAAACATGAGTTTATGGTCTCTATCGCTAGTTTCAAGTCTTCTTCAATACATCATGATGTTCATTTAGTAAATTATGGTCCCATTTAGAGTAAAATAGACTAAAAAACAGGGTATGCTTTAGCATGTGTCTACCTTGTGATTGGCATGACCCTTCTACAGTCCAGATAGGGTCACTTCCATTCACTGGTTGCAAAAAACCAAGATGGTGACGGCAAAAATGCTTCAAAACCGCAGTCCACAACCCGAAGGGACGTCCACTTCTTATGTACAGTCTATGTGTGGAGGCAATCCCTCAATCAAAGACATGCTCTGAATTTCAAATTCAGCTCATTTAAATACTTGTGTAAATTGAGTATATACTTTCTATACAATGGAGTAAATAATTTTGTGTTTACATGCCTTTTTCCTGTCTAAATCACATCGGACTAAGCCAATGCTTTCTAACCAGGTCCACACAATCAAAGGAAACTGGCAGCATAAATCTTTAAAGCCTTTTCATGTCTTAAAAGTGACCCGAGCACTGATTGATGATCAGACACTGACAGACACACAGATAATGATATCCATCCTGCTATTGATATTGCCATAATGGGCTAATTTCTATGCCAGTTAATATCCCGAGGTAATGCACAGTCTCCATACAGCCATTGATTTAGTTTTATTCCCTCCCCACTGGCATTTGGGGAAACCAAGTTTGATTGATGTCTTCATGGATAATAGTCATGAGCTACAAAATGGGGACACATTGATTCACTCTAATTAGCTATTAGGCAGACACTGAAAAACACACACATAGTCTGTTCATTCTGGCCCACACAAACAACTTGAAAGGTTCTATCTCCAGCATTTTAGTCACACCCGAGGCGGTGCTCTAGGGATGGCAGTATCGGTTGGCTGGTCAGTGATAGACCTACTTTGGTAATTAGGAAACATCTAACATAGACCAGTGAAGCTGGGCACCAAGGGGGGCCCGTGGCCCGGGTAACTTTTGAAGTCTGATATAAAAGAAAATTTAAAAATGAAAACGTATTGTCCGAGATACATGTGCCGATCGTTCAGCTGTTTTTACGGATCCATGGATAGATTGTTGTGTGTAGTGTCTGAGACGATCCCAGCTGACATTGGGCAAAGGCAGAGTATGCCCTGGACAGATCCCCAGACTATCACAGGGCTTACACATAGAGACCATTCACACTCACATCCGCACCTACGGGGCAATTTAGAGTCATCAATTAACCTAAGTTGCATGTCTTTGGACTGTGGGTAGGAAGCCGGAGAACCCGGAGAGAACCCACGATGACACGGAGAGAACATGCAGACTCCACACAGAAGACATTATGTGTTATATTATATGTATATATATATTATATTATTATATTATTGTATAATAATGATAATACTAATACAGTGATTGTACTGACCATCCCTTTCCGTACATTTACGTAGCATTTAGCATGTCATGATATCCATCTGTATCCAAAAAAAATACTCTTGTTATGATCAAACTGTGACATTGATTCTGTTAGTAGACTTTGGTCTTGCTGGTGCTCATGTTTCTAAAAACGAGGACCACATTTCCAACAAACCTCTTTGTGTCTTGTCACAGAAGTGTTTTGTTTCCTCTTATCTGTCTAATAGTGGCTGTTGTTGCTCTATTTTCTATTGTTCCACAGTTTTTACCATCACTTTATCAGAGAGTATAGTGGCACTAAGAGTCAATTTTACATCCTGTCATCATATGCCTCCACTAGAAATGCTTTAGCTCTAGATTTTCATAAACAAATCCAACTTGGTAGCACACAGTGTAAATGTAGTTTGATTTAGACTAGTACAGGCAGAAAAACTTGTTTGCATGTAACTATATAAAATAAGTGATGTCTCAAATGAATATGGTATTTTATTGACTTTAACTTTGACCCCAGTCATCTGCACTTCAGAGCTTTATCTCATCTCTATGTCCTTATGAGTCCATGTCAATTACAAGACTGCAAAAAACGCCACTTCTTCGTGTTGTATACACACCAACCGTATCTCGTGCCCAACACCCACCAGTTTGTTTCAGGAAGTTGTAGAAAGGGTGTCGCATGATGGGACGGATATAGTTCTTCATAAGGGTCTACAGAGCGGCTGGTGACAGGCTCTATTTACAGACTGCAGGGTACTGAAAGCAGGAAGGGAAACGTTTCCTTTTCCCTGGACACGCAGAATGCCATATCGGTGGGGGCTTACCGGCTGCAAACGGAGATTAGCAGCTACAGTTGCTCCTTAGGGACGAAGGGGGGTAGGCAGGCGGAGGGAGGAATGGGAGCTAAAGAGAGAGACTGGGAAGCAGGCAGAGAGAGTACTCAACCTCGCTTTAGCCCAGTCAAAAGTGGAAAGAGATTGTTGAATAAAGAGGGAAAAATATCAAATAGCAAGGGGTAGTAAGGAAGAAAAAATTTAACGTGAATCTGCCTCAAAAGCAAAACTAATACTGTTTATGTGAAGGATGCAAGCAGCACTATTTCATAACTTTGAAATAAGCAAAGAGTAATAAGAGAAATATGCATATTTCACAATGTGCTGCTGGGACAAAGCAGCTGCTAGAGTGTAATGTTTTATTAGGTCCTCCAAAATGAAAAAAGCCACGTATCCTGTTCCACATCTGGCACACTTCATATCTCACATCTCAACTTTCTGACTTCAAATGAAAAGTGTAATGTGTGAGAGAGAAAGGGCACTGCCATGTGCTGCTATAAGATCTTCCTCCTGCCCCATCACCCCCACTCCCCACCCCCCTCGACCTCCCCCCCAATGCAACAATGTATCATTGGGTCACATTGTTTTTACTGCTTTGTTATGAGGCTTCCTGCTCAAACTTCTGTACTTTTACCAGATGTGAAAGTTTGCTTCATAACAAATACCGGAAGGGTGTTCTGGTATGCGTGTGTGAAATGTGGCAATTATATGTGCGGGTCCACACTGTAAAAAAATTAAAATTGGAACAAACAATCTCATATGCAGTGTGTTTTTCTAATAAATACTCATTACTCTTAGATAAAGTGTTTTTTCTCTCCACATTAGGGTTTTTTCCTTACTGTGTGAGATATTACACAACTTCATTCTCCTACTCTGGATGTTTGATGAATGAACGCTGAGGCCTCATGGCATGTTGTGTAATAGAGCATATGTGATACATCATCTTTTGCAGAAGAATATTAGAGTTTGTTTCTCGGGGGGGAACACCCTGGCCGCTGCAATGCTGATGTCAGGAAACACACTTCCTGTTGTTACAGAGTGTTTTATCTGGGGCGAACAAATTCCATGCAATAACAGACAGAAATAAAATATTGTGTTTGCAAGAAGAATGCTTTTACCAGATATCAGATTTATGGAAAAATAACAAGATTTATAGAAAACTGTATGATTTTCTGGACGATTTCTACTTCCACATATTAAAACATTAGTTGAACATTCTGGAAAAATGCTTACTTGCAATCCTGCCGAGAGCTAGATGAGAAGATTAAAATCACTTTATGCTCGTACAATAAATATGTAGCTTGAGCCAGCAGCCAGTTAGCTTAGCATAAAGACAACGGTTTGCGGACTGCCGTTTGAAGCCTTGAGTTCGTCATTTTGGTTGTCGTCATCTTGTTTTTTGGAACCAGAAGTGGGCAGAGCTAAGTACAGTACAACCGAATTCTGAACAAGACATTTTAACTTTAATGAACTGAAAACACACTGTGAAAAAGTTAAAGTTCTAAGAGGAAAATAATTTACTAAATGAACATCATGCTGTATTGAAGAAGACTTGAAACTAGTGATTGAGACCATAAACTCATATTTACAATGTTTAATGAAGTAAATAATCAAGTTCGATGTAGGGTCATTTTCTCATAAATTTCTATAGAATCAGACTTATTATTGTAATCAGAGGAGTCACCCCCTGCTAGCCATTAGAAAGAACACAGGTTTAAGGTACTTCTGCATTTGCTTCACTGAAAATCTGCCAACCTGCACCTCTAAAGGTCACCAGTTCTTCATGTGTGTTCATTCAATACAAAAATCAAATACTAAATACTATTTTTGACTTGGGACGACTAACTTCCTGTAGTCTCCACTGGTTGCCTGGTAAACCTGTTTCCAGTCTTTATGCTAAGCTAAGTTAACCGGCTGCTGGCTCTATAGCTTCATAAAAGAGTGGTATTAATCTTCTCATCTAACTCTCGGCAAGAAAAGCAAATAAGCATATTTCCGAACAGGTTAAACTATTCCTTTAAGAGCAAGCTTCAACTCCATTTCCCAGAAGCACTGAAGGCCCACCCTCCATGTAGAAATACGGAGGTGAGGCTGAGTAGCAGCAGGAAAACATCCACCCATAAACAGCCGCTGGTGCGGCTCAGGCACCAAGGGATGCTGAATCCTTCCATTTTCACAGTTCAGGGGTATTCTAAAAAATGTGTGTGTGGTTTGCAGTACAGGGCACATGCTGTACATTTGGAGACTCATTTCTCCTTTGCAGTGTTTATCTGCTTCGTTGCCTCCTGCCTGTCAGAGACGTGCTCACTGAGCTATACACTGCTTTCATGCAACAGTCATTCTGAACTAGTTTCATGTCATGTGTGTACGCCCATGGGAGTTTCACATTCACCCAGCCAGCCTCTTCATTACCCCTGCAGGCTTTTATAACAGTGTTAGGCCTGACTAGTTCCTGTTTATGTATTCCTCCCTAAAACAGCTTGCATCCCCGAGCAGACCACAAACCCCACAATTTCCTGCTGTCATAATACATAATTCATTATGCACATTCAGATAAAGCGCATGAGAGATTGCAGACTGCAAACAGACTGATGAAAACAAAAGTAAAGGGGGAAAAAAAGAGGGTTTTTTGATTGCAGATGCAGGATACAATAACCGTTAAAAAAACATTTTTCAATTCTCTTTCTGAAAGCGAGGCACGCCTAACACCTGTAGCACAGAGTGATACCAGTCAACTGAAACCTTGACTAATCACGGCCATGCAATCACTATTGCTGCTAATTCACTGCCTGAAGTAATTACTACACTATTTTAGATACAGCAGCCAGTGGGTTTTGAGCCCCCCCCCCACCAGGTTCATCCACTACTGTGTTCCCCCCTGACTGATTTAATTCCAGCCACAGCTTGATTTATGGCTCTTCAAGTCCAGCACTCTCCCTTAACAGCTACCTTCCCCTCCTATGGCTCCCACTCTCCCGCTGCCGCCTCTCTCGCCGGCGTTCTAGCCATGCCTTTAAAGGTGAGGAGGAGAGCAGAGTGCATAGTGACATGCTGAGATTTTACAGGGTCTGTGCCCTTTCAAGGGAGCTGGAGAGGTGACGGAGGAACAGAAAGAGCCCCAGAGGAACAGAGAAAGAGTCAAGATGAATATTTTTCTGGACTGAACCATTGAAGGAAGTTGCGAACTGACCCAGTTTGCATCAAGAAAAGTCACATCCGCCTACAATTAGATCATTTGTTTTTTTTCTGGTGTTTAAATCTGTAAAAAAAAAAAAAAAAAAAAACACTTCCAACAACAGAAGAAAACATTTAAATTCAGGTGACTTATGTGCAGGTAACTGAGTACCATGATGGAAAGGAGTAAGCACGCCCCAGTTTTACTCCGCACATGCTCACTGTGAATGTGGTCTGGCAGGTAAAGTGACAAAGGTTGGCACAGGTAATTAAGAGTGAAGGGACTGTGGAGGAATAGATGGGGTTAGCTGATGGAAGTTTAGATAGAGAAGCCAGTGAACTGAGGCAGCAAGTGCATTGGACCATTACACCCCAATAATGGGTGAACATCCGGCACACATGTCTGGCTGAGCTGCTGTTCCTGTCGGCTCTCTGTAATTATCTTCTTTTTGCCTTGATTTTTCCTCTTGTGTTGATTGAGTTTTGTGTTCCCCTCTTCCTTACTGTCCCTCTGCTCTGCCTTAGTTTGATGCCTTCCTCTCATCCTCCTCCTCCTCCTCCTCCTTCTCCTCCTCCACCTCCTCCCAGATGTGCTGCTGTTGCTCCTCTGGCATAAAGCAGCAGCCCTGCACAATGGATCCAATTATGGCTGGCTTTCATGATAAGAGCCACACTGCTGCAGGTTGAGGTGGAGGAGGTGGCTGGAAGTGATGCTAAATATCAAGGGTGGCCGCTCCAGAGGCCTGAAGTAATTGCACTGCGGCAGTGGAGGAGAGAGAGGAGGAATAGAGAGGCAGAGGCTTTTAAAAAAAAAAAAAATTCTTCTTCTTGATTTTACCAGTGTGCTCAGGGCACTTTTAATCCGTGAAATCCTTTCTTTTAAAAGTGCTGTATATCTTTCAAGTCAAGCACCACCTCACATGTGTGCATGAGATCACAGAGACCACGGACTACTTTGATGCAACTGCTGATCAAATAAGCTACGGTCTGCTAAAATGGACTTCGGACTAATGGTTTTATTGATCTGTGCTTTGCTGACAGATTTATCCGTCACATATGACGTCTGATGTCGATGGTTGCCACATTTGCATTCTCTGAATCGGACGCTGATCTGGAGGAACAAGTCCACACAAAGCCAGCTTGTCCAATATTCAAAATAGGAACAGTTAATCAACAACATGCATCTCCGGCCAACATCAGCCACATTGGAAAAAAAAACACCAAAGTGACTTCTCTGTCTACCACAGGGACGCAACGGGCTGCTAAGACTTCATAAAGTCCAGAGAGGCAGCCAGTTACAGCTTACAAGTAAAATCCCACTGCTCTGACATCAAAACATGCGTGGATAAGGCAGGGGTGAAGTATAAGCGAGGACATTGCCGAGCAAGTAATCAGCAACCTCCTGGCACTCAAAGATGCCTCCTAATCCCTGCTGCTTTGAGGGCGGCAGGAGAAAATCACCTTGAATCACTGCAGTCAGACAGCTGCAGCCTGAACAGGTAATGAGGGGGCTGACTTGGAGGAGGCGAGCGAGGTAAGTCTGACCTTTCGATTGTTTGATTCAGCAGCCCAAGGCTGACTCCCAGTGAGCTGGCATGTGGCCTCCAGTGTTGAATCCTTATCAGCACACAGGTGTTTATTGGTTATTATCTGTGTGTGGGGGTGTGAGGGGGTGGGGGGGGCGGGGTCTTGGACGTTAGTGCCATTTGATGGACATCTCAGCAAGGTATCTTCCCTCTCCACGCCTCCACTTCCCAGATGGGTCGAGCCATACCTTTGCATGCCAACTGACGTTTGTTTCCCATCATTCTCGCCTCAGTCAAAGCAGGTTAGAGTCCCTGCAGCTCCCTCAATCTAATTTTAGCAATAGGCGTTCCCCCATCCTCCTCTACTGTGCTCACTCAGTGATGCTCCTCTTCCTGAAAATAATTAGCATTGACCCTAAATCCATTAGTTCAACTGGTAGATGTAATTGACAACTGTGAGATGCAAATCATGACATCTACAAGTTCCAACAGCTGTGATGACTTATTTTGTTTCCAACACAAAGTACAAAGCTCATCCATGACTCCCTAATAAGTCAACATGATATTTTCACATTGCTGTGGCTGATGGTGCAAGAAGACAAGTCCTCGCATGATCTTATCTATACTGTTGCAATCCAACACATTTAAACTCATGTATACCAAGTGATCAAGGAGGGAAACGGAACAAGCACACACTAAAATATAGGCGTCTGAACCCCCCCCCCCCCCCACCCCCCCCGTGCGTAAAAATGTCTCAAGTGGCCTCAGTTAACTAACATGCAAGTTCTGGGACATTCCTTACCTTCAGAGTTTGAAGGGTCCCATGCTTCGGAAGCGGAGGCGGCGGTGGTAACAGTTTGTGGAGTTGAGCGCTGAGATGAGAAGCGTTACATCACCAGCAGCACTAAACTCAAAACGTCTGTTTGGCTGTGGGAACACCACGGTCCTGCGGAGAGAGACAGAAAGACAGGGATAGAGAGAGAGGGAGAGAGAGAGAGAGAGAGAGAGAGAGAGAGAGAGAGAGAGAGAGAGGGGGGGGGGGGGGGGGCGCGCCGATGATCGAAGCGCAAGAACTCATCAGAACAGACGCACTCGGTCGAATCTCTCCTCGGACTTGACGCAGGCGGCTCTCTGAATGGGCTCCGCGGGTGTTTGTTCACGGCACATTAACCCTACAGTGCGCACAAGTCATCTCCTGGCGCGCTCCGAAAAGCAAGTTGTATGCGTGTGATGTACCAAGAGGCAGCTGAGCTCCGAGGCATCAGGTCGCAGCTGGACCGCGCGCCAGCCCTCTGCTCATGCTCCAGCTGTGCGGCTCACAATCACACAGCAGAAGAGCCACAGTCCCGCCTATTGGTAGTAGCGCAGCAACACCACGGCCTGCCCATGCTTGTTGCGTTTACGAGCCGCTGCGCGCCATTACGCACCACAACAAGCTGTGCTGGCTTCTCTGCGATATTAATGCATCTTGTCAATCAATCAGATTAATTTCTTCATATACATGTCCACACTCCCAAGGCCGTGCTGCATTCACATACATCCCACACATTTCCAAAATCTTGACATTTGATCGAGTGTGCACGTGCTTCCGGGCAAGGTGACACTTGTTTTTATATTTTTTATGTCAGTAAACAAGAGGCAGATCTGCCGAAGTTGTAGGATGGGGAGTCCACGCATGTGTTGATTAATAAACAAATACATATTCATATCACTGCATGACAAGTAAGCTGGACTGAAGGAAAGTCGCATTATATTGTACAGCAGCGGCAGCCTATACCTGTTGCTATAGAACAGAGTAGCTCCTTACATAGCGTCACATGTTGCGTTCAGGTCATATGGGATTAAGTAAGTGATAGCACTTAACGTAGAATACTGTGTATTACCAAGGTAATCTAAAAATAAAATTGTTCATTGATTTTTTACAACACATGTAACATTGCTGCTATGTGGAAAGTTTGAAAAGCACATAATCACAAATGAGAGCGCGAGGACTCGCGGAACAGGCAATCTCAAATTGGAGTTGGGATATGTCCGACAGCATGTGAAGGCAGCAGTGTGTAGTCCTTCCTGACCAGGAAATTAGCTTGAAGACAAGGATAGGTAGGTGCTGTTTAATTACTGTTTATGGAAATAGTGCTTCATCAAGCGGACACAGTAATGAGAGAGAGAGAGAGAGAGAGAGAGAGAGAGAGAGAGAGAGAGAGAGAGAGAGAGAGAGAGAGAGAGAGAGAGAGAGACTTGTAAAGTTAACGTTTGATTATTCTAAATGTGGCGACATAAACAACAATGACTTCCACTGTTGAGTTATGTCTGCATCTATTTTTCACTGTCAATGTCCAGCAGGCTACACTCACTGTGATATATTTGTGAATCTGAAATATGAAAATAGCGTCCTATAATAATATTTTGTGTTTTCTCTTTGGTCACTTCAGTTCATACACCTAAAATAACTTTTACAAATGTTTTTACATAACAACTGTATGATAAATCTCAACATATGCTGATTGAATTAACTGAGACTGTGGTTCATTAACTGTTAAATGGAGGGATTGTAACTCTGAAAGCACCTTAAAAAAACAGATTGGTTTTCTTTTTGTCATGTTATCTTTTTTTTTTCTTTTTTCTTTTGAGAATTAATTTTGTATTGTTATTATTATTGTTATTATTATTATTATATTACGGTTTGTTTTTTGCAACAACAAAGACAGAAATGACATACAGGTTATCAAATAGAATACTGAAACAGAGATGAACTGTAGATGTGCAGGGAGAAGAAGATGTGTGGTGAATAATCTTTGTAGGGAAGCAGCTTGGGCATAAAAGTATTTGAGGCATTAATGACTTTTATGTGGCAGCAGTTATAATGAAATCGGAACAAATGAGTGAATGAATGAGTAAATACATAAATAGGTGTGAATGAGGGGATGAATACATTTAAATCAATCATACGACAATAAATATATCTAAATAATCTTTTTAGCGGTTTCCGTGTTGTGTGTTTTATTTGTTGTGTGGTATTCATTATTGATTGAAGCTTTCATGTTCTGAAATTTACAAGCAGACCTGATGGTGCAATCCTTTCTCAACAGCAGCCTGGTCTTTAAGTGGGATTCATTTTAATGCAATAATTTTAATACAGGAACAGGGGTGAAGAGGCCAAGACAGGGGGACATCCTTTCATCCCAGGCGACAGCCACAGCCCGTGTTTACCAGAATGGACAGCCAGGAGGTGGGGGATTTACTGGAGGAGTGCCTCGGAGCAGTGGCAGCAGCTCAACAGTCCACCCAGCCCACGGAGGCAGAGAGGCTGAACTACTGTAGATGCAGAGGTCAGCCAGAAGATGGTGTTATTTGTGCAATCTTTATTTGGGCACGGGAGGAAGTCGGATTGGGATTTGGCTAAAGAGAATAGGTGGTGGAATTAGTTCACATTTATGTTTTAAGACATGGTTTGTGTTAAGAGTGAGGGACAAAAGCATTCTTTACTCAGTGAATCCAACATGGAGTTGGCATGAATGTGAGGCGTAAAAAGGCTCTAGTGTAGCTTTAAGTGAAGTTATTATCTTCTACAAAGTTTGCAAAAGTTTATCAAGTATTGTCAGTTTTATTAACACTTTTAGTTTCAAAGTTCTTAGGCCAGTTCATCTTTGCATTGCCACATGCTTATTTTGATTCATGAAATTCCACTTATTTCCTGTAGACTCGCTCTGTGCAGAACTGGCCTCTCTCCTGCAGGAGGCGATGGATATGAAGTGGCCCTTTGTGCCGGAGAAGTGGCAGTACAAGCAGTCAGTCAGTGCAGACGACAAGACCAACCTCAGTGACCTCATCAGCAAGCACCTATTCCAGCTCCTGGTAATAATGACACGGCTAAGCTAAGGTTTCTTCGTGGTGTTACGTGATGGAAATGACCTATGTTTATTTTTGCTGTGTTGCCAGGCTGTTCTAAAGGCTTCCATCGTGGCTCAGGAGGCACGCACGGCACTGGCGGCGGTCTTCTTAGTCGACCGCTTCCTCTACTGGACAGACGAGTCCAGCCGGCTGCTGAAGATCACCAAGCTGCTGCACAGATGCCACCCTGACAACCCTGTGGCCCCCCAGCTGGTCATACGGCAGGCCAGGGTCTACTTTAACTCTGGTGCAGTGTGGTGGAATGCACTTCAATATCAAGATTAAAATGTGTTTTATGGGGAGCCACCGGCACTGAATATATGTGAATTGATGAGTTCACACTTCATAAATCCTCCTGATCATTGTTTTGGGAAATAATATGCAAACTCATAATATGTAATGTGAAAATTATCATTACACATTGCCATTAAAGAGATACAGAGCTGGATAAACATTACAATCATCTTCCCTACAGGCAAACTACAGAAGGCAGAATACATTCTGAGCAGCCTGATTAACAATAGCGGAGCCACCGGTAGGTGCTGTGGCATTCATATTGCCTTTTAACGATGTATTATAATGTTTCTTACAAGCTAAATAAAAAGCTAATCTTTGCTTTCTTATCCAGGTTGTTGGGTGTACCACTATGAAAGTGACAGGGCTCTTGTGCAGGCTGTTAGTGTTCAAGTACGTGGGATGATTTTGCAAAAGCTAGGTAAGTCTTTTTTTTTTTGAATGAAAGAAGAGAGTTTACTCCGCTGACAGACTGACACCACGGCTGTTTTTCGCTCTGTCAGGCCTGTGGCTGGAGGCTGCAGAGCTGATCTGGGCCTCTCTGGTTGGCTACTACGCACTTCCACAACCTGATAAAAAGGTAGCCCAGATGCAACCTCAATATTGCCATCACAGTTGCCATACAATGTATTTGTATATGTAATTGTAAACATGCAAAGCAGTCACACTGTTAATAACCTTTGATCTGCATGTCATTTTATAGGGCATTGGAACCTCTCTTGGCATATTGGCCAACATATTGGTGTCTATGAATGATGAGGACTACGACGCTTTTAGGACTAATCAAGATATTGATTTGGTAAGTTTATCTGAGATATATAAGATAAGATAAAATAATCCTTTATTAGTCCCACAGTGGGGAAATTTACAGGATTACAGCAGCAGATAATAATCTTTTCTTTTCTTTTTTTATATATTGCTGGCTTTGTATAATTGATTGTCTCTGTCTGTCTGATTGTTTGGAGCAGTCTTTACTTGGTGACAGGAGTCACCGTCTCCTCTCAGCAGCCCAGGCAGCTAAGATGGCGGTGGTGTACAGCCAGTACACTTCCCTCTATGTGTTGACCAATGTGGTAAGTCTTTCTATTGATGGGTCGTGACATAAATCATAATAATATAATGATGGAAATCTGACATTTCCAAAGTAGTGATGTCCCGATACCAGAAATTCAGTAGTCGATAACAATACCAATGTAATCCCATGAATCTCAATACCCAAATTGATTCCACTTTTTTTTCAAATTTATTATTAATCACTGATGATCCAACTCAAGTTTCTCTCCAAAAACTAAATGTTACAAGATTACATTTGAACACATCACCATAACGTTATAATTGACCTTTGACCAATAGTAATTTTTACTGAATAGACTTTGAACGCATCATAATGTAACTTGATGCAACCTTTGTTAGCATTGGCTGTTCACTCTGTTATTTAGCCAACCTGTCCTGCTGTGGTGCCTTCTAACAGTTATCAGCCAACAGCTAACATTACTAGCTGTCCACCTACCAATTTCAACACGGATTTGTCGTTCACAATGTATATCTGTTTCAGAATTTTGGCATAGATTTACATTACATTTCATTTAGCAGACGCTTTTATCCAAAGCGACTTACAATAAGTGCATTCAACCATGGGAGTTCAAACCCAGAACAACAAGAATCAAGAAAATACAATTCCTCAAGAAAGCCATTTAAGTGCTACTAGAGTACTAAGATAGATACATACAATTATATTTGGTACCGAAGTATGACTTCTTATGACATACCTATTCTGTGGAGGTTTTATATCTTACTTATTGTTGCTTTAATTATTCTTCTGCTTCTCTCTGACCTCTTTTTCCCCTCAGGCAACTCAAGGGACCTGCTTGTTATCGTACAATTTCTCAGTGGACTGCCCTGCCTCTCAACGGCAGTCTTTCCTCCTGCAGGCTAGAGAGGCATTTTCAATCGGCCTGCTCACCAAAGCAGAGGGCGAGCTGGTCACCAGCAAGCAGGAGCTTCACACCTTCCTGAAGGCTGCCTATTCTCTCGCTGTCGCTCATAAATGGCTCGGCACTCCTCCGGAGGTTGTGGCGCAGGCAACTCAAGCTTGCCAAAAAGCTTTAGCAAATTTCTATGATTACTGCAATGCAGATACCCAAGACAAAGACGGCCTCTGTGCTGAAATCATGCATCTGGTCGCCCAAGTCAAGCTTCTGTTGCGAGTGGAGCCTTTCCTTAATTCAGACAAGGGGTCTTTTATCCCTGACAGCTACAGAAACATCAAAGACACACTGGTCAATTTCACTCTGGAAGGTTTTGCCAAGGTGATGCAGAGATTCCAAAAGTACCATGCATCACTGTGTGAGACAACCAACACACACTGTAAGAGGACCAAGGACGAGATAGATGGGGCGAGGTTATGTATAACTGCAATGGGGACAACCATTGGTACACTCAACACAGAATGTAGCACTGAGGCCTGCAAAGTGTCACCCAAAGGAGAGGAGCCACAACAGAGGGGTTCAAAATCAACTGCTGTGCACCCACCTCAGAAGTCTGGCCTGTGCACCACTCTAGGAAGCACAGATAACCTTGGCTCTTCATGGCAGAACTTCTCCCTGAGCAGTTCAGGGTCTCCGAGGCCCAGCAGCAGCGGCTTCAAGGGAAGTAGTGCTGTTGAACGTGAAGTAAATGCATGTAATCAGAGCTGTCTGACCACTGAGGTTGATGATCGGTCAGACAGCATGCTTCATTTCGCCGATGAAAACCAGTCTGCAGTCAGTTCCCAAACTGTCCTGAGACCTTTAATACCTGCCACTTCCTCTTCCAATGAGAATGGTGATTCAGAGAAGTTTGAAGTGTTACAAGCTGGAATAGAGACAGTGGGCACTGAGGAGGATTGGATGACTGACATTGGTGTGGCACTGAAACCGTCAGCAGCTGAGGGAGCAGCACACTCATTATCCCAGCTAGCTCTTGGAACACCCTCCAGCTCGCTCAATGACAGTTTTGGTTCCCAGTCGTCATGGGAGAAAATTTCAGTTGACCTGAACTCTCCCACAATCAGAAAACCGCAGCCAAGCAACTTTTCAAAAGCAGGAACCAGCCAAAGCAGCAAGTCACCAGAGCCTGATAGGAGCTTCTTCCTCTTGGAAACCCTTGATTCTGAAACCAATTATTCAGCTCATGATCCCATGCAAAGAAAACACACATCTGGAGGGGAATCTGGAGGTCTTTTCAAGCCACGACCTCTGGAGAGCCTTAATGTTAACCAAAATATGCAGACTGAAGTTGACTCAGTATCTGTAAAACCTGCAACCAAGAACTCCTCAACAACCCCACATCGAAACCTTTCCCAGTTCGCCCCAGAACAGTGTGCTTCCACTGAAACCTCCACAGGGAGTTCATTTGAGATGCTCGCGGAGCATCAAAGTGGAGACCAACACGGGGAAGTCACTTCATCTGAAAATGGATTTGCCCCTCGGATGAAGAACCCCATGTGCTACAGCTGCCTGAATCACAGCACTGGAGCTGACCTTGTCCCCGAGAGTCCGTATTTGTTGTCACAGCAGGACTACCAAGCCCTCCTGGCTGGAGTTTGCCATGAATGTCTGCTGAAGAGATTCCATAGTGACAAGACACAATTCAAACTTAAGACACACAGAACTGCCCACAGTAAGTTTGAATTCCCATAGTTGTTGAAATTTGTCTTTATCATCAGTACATCTTTTAGCCACGCTAGCCAGGTGGCAAGTCGGTCTGTCGGTCCACCACTTTGGTCCAGACAGAAATATTGCGTGAGTTGCCTTGAATTGTAATGGATGAATTGTAATGACTTTGGTGATACTCTGACCTTGTGCTTCTATCGCAATATTTTCTGAACTGAGCAAATAGTCCTTTGCATCAAAACCAGCACAAATGAGGTCAGTTAAGCTCTCAGCGTTTTATATGTAAAAACTAGGTTTGGGCGATAAGTTATAATTTTCCAACCAGCCAAGCATGTTGGAGAACTGCAACATGGCGGACTTTGTGAAGAGGACACGCTCCCGATGTAGATATGAAGGGCTCATTCTAAGCTAACGAAAACACAACGATTCTTATTTTCATATTATACAGTAATGAAAACATGGTTATAAATATTATATTCCATTCCTGCTAATAGATCCTCCTAAATCTTACACTCTTGACCTTGTGAATAAAACATTGGTTGCAACTGTCTGCTAATCTCTGAATGTCATCTCTATTAGGTGCTCTTCATTTAAAGTTCTCCAAAGCCACAGGACTGTGGACAGCCAGGGAGACCTGTGCTTACATCGGGGAGCCGATGGGGATGCAGGGGAAGCAGAGAGAGGCAATATGGGTGCAGTTTTTACACCAGGAGGAAAGGTTGAGCAGGTATGCAGCTGCACACTCTCGAGCACCACCTGAAACTGAACATAATGAGTTGAAGTTTCACTTTGTCTGTGTATTTATGGTCTCAGTTATGTGGGGAAAGACTACTTGAAGCCAAAGGAGATCCAGTTTCACCTGAAAGATGTGGAGAGACAGATGACAGCCCAGCACTACGTGACTGCGTTCAACAAAAGTCTTTATGACAAGGAAGTGATGGCTCAGATCTTCTTCATTCCCTCAGAAGCACTGTTGGTGAGGCCAAATCGTAGAGACCACGGCAAACATAAAATAAATGTGTTAAGTTTGACTTCATTTAAGGAAAGTAGATGTATCAGATGTTGCATTAGTATTAATATTACATCATTCATAATTGCCACTTTAATAGGACCCCGTACACAAATACATAACTTAGAGACAGTGGAGTGCAGAATAGCCTGCAGCAGCCTTGGAGCAGTGTTGGTTGAAATTCTAACGTAATCCCAGTGCACCCTCCAGTTGTCAGTTTATAGCCAGAAATAAACTCTCTACTCACTGTAGTAGAGCCAATACTTTGTTGTTTATTAGTCTATAATGTACTATGAGCTGGTAAAAGGGGCAAATGGGAAATAATGGTACAAATCATAGCTTAGTGGTGGGTATTCTCTTAATTGTCTCTGCACTCCATTTAATTAACTGGCCCAAAAGAAGAAATTGTATGATGGATTAAATTTATAATTTTGGGCTGAATACCTCCTCTGAAATTAAACACTTGCCCTGGTGAGTATTTTGTGACAGAACACTGAACACCACATGTAATGTACATGTAGAGACATAGTAAAGACATTGGATTACAGGAGAAGATTATATTATACAGCCATGTTAATAGGTTGTACACAAAGATGGGGCTCTTAATGTTTCCCTCTTGTTTTCTGTAATTGCGGATAGATTCTGAATGGAAATCAGATTGCTGGCTGTGTAACAGTGGAGCCCTACATGCTTGGAGACTTTGTCAAACTGACCAACAACACTGGAAAAAAAGACAAGAGTTTCCAGGCTACAGAATATGGCCTCGCCTTTGGACACTTTACCTACTTGCTCTCTGACTACCAGGAAGTTGTTGTAGACCTGCAAGGTGTGTGTGTGTGTGTGTGTGTGCGTGCGTGCGTGCGTGCGTGCGTGCGTGCGTGCGTGCGTGCGTGTGAGAAATCACCGACTCCTGGTGTATTCTTAATCTCGTCATGTAAAGGTATACATATATATATAAGTTGTTTCTCTCTTTTTTTACAGGGTGGGTGACAGCCAATGGCAAAGGGCTGACTTACCTCACTGACCCCCAGATTCACTCCACCAAGACCCCCAAAGGCCCCTCCAACTTCTCTGGCAGAGGCCTCAGGTACTTCCTGGAAGAGCAACATGGGCCAGAGTGCAATGACATTTGCCAGCTGCTCCAACTACCTCCAGTACTACGACAGCCGCATCTGTCTCAGAAACTTTGAGGAGTTGCTTTGGAAATTATGCTTTTGTAATTAATCACAGTCTCTTCAGTGTGCGATTGGATTGCTGTCTAACTGAATTGGCGACCGCACGGGACAAATATTGTTCAGTGTAAAGCTTGTTTTTTATGAAAGGTTTCCATCATCAGCACTGTGGAGATCTGATCTTGCACTGCCCTATTTTACACCCTTGCGTTAGCTATTCAGCTTTGTTGCAAATTCAACATATTCAAATTAAATTTTTGCTTTCATAACAAATGGAAAATAACCACGCCAACATTCCAACATGAGTTGTGACTTTTATAATGTATGTATAATGTATGTAAGCTACAAATGAAGATGCAGCCATCTTTATTCAAACATGATGGGGGTGTGAATGAACACGTTATAAGGTCAGTCAATCATTTTAATGTTAAGGTTTCTTCTACATTTGTTCAAAATTTTCAATGATGTAACTATATTTTAAGATGCTGCTGCTGCTGTTTTTCACCTTCCAACCTATCACACCTGAGAATAGGAGCACAGCCAGATTAATGTAGCCAGTGTTGATAATAAATGAGAAAATGTATTATAACCTTGTTATACATACAGCAAAACTGCATTATGACTGCAAAGGACCTTTAGTGTATGACCTCAACTTTTACTGTGTAACTCAAATGCAAGTGTAAATATTGAATCAAATAAAAGAACAAAACAGTGAATCTATAAAGTAATGCTGTTGTTATATACAGAATGTGTTAGATGGATTGTAGGACAAGCAGGTGCTCTAATTACAACAGTCACACACCTCCACATCACATGACAGTGATGTCATTCTTGGAGCTGTGAGCACTCGTGAGCCTTCCTCTCCAGTCAGCTGAAAATCCAGTTCTGGGTTTATTAGCCTCCATCAATGCAACATTCTTTACCCCTGACCCACTGTGCGCTGACCTTGCAGTCACTGTGTCTACGGGATCTTTATGAAAATAACTTATTACACGGAGAAGTTGTGTATTGTTGCATTCTGTGCTGAGCTAAACGTACTGTATCATGCAGAACATGTTTCCAGACATAATATTTCTTAACATGCACACAATCATTTGTAGGCCTACAATTGTCTCCTCCTGCGGGGGACTGGGCCTTCTCTATTGCTGCCCACCTCCCTCTGGAACTCTCTCCCCCAGCACCTCAGACGTTCTCCGTCACTCGCCACATTTAAAACTGTACTTAAAATTAATTAATTTAAATCTGCTTTTAATCTGTGATGCTAGTTATGTATGGGTTTTTTTGTTTTTTTACTGTGATGTAATCTCTCTTTTATCGTCTCTGTTTTTACCATGTAAAGTGCCTTTGAGTACCTCTTAAAGCGCTATACAAATAAAATGCATTATTATTATTATTATTATTGTTATTGTAGTTAACATAAAGTAGACGTCATTTGCAGGGAGAGATATATGGCCTTTTATCTAGATGTAAGCCTGATGACAGCAGCTTTTCCCACATGAGAGTTACAGGGTTAAAAATAAACCCTGGAAGCAGGACTTCCTCCTGGAGCCTCCGTCCGTATTTATAAGGAAGAGACGCTCCTTTCAAGCACCAGAGTGTTTGTGGCTGCTGAAGCGTGGAATCCTAAAGTATGATGCTCTTTGTAGTTTTAACGTGCTTACTGGCAGGCTGCCTGGCTCAGAAGCCTCACCCATGCAGTAAGTAAAATAACATATCTCTCAGCTCTTATTTCTTATGACATGTTATGCTTTCTCAATACTCAAGGTTGTCCAGTGCTGAATTAGACAGTGATCAGACTTATGTAATATTAGTGTCAAATGTGTGCTTTTGTTAAATAACGCAATGGCATAATTTCACGCATCTTCTCCCGTAACGCAGAAAGTCCTCCTCTTCTGAGCGGAGGCCTCATTGTGGTGAGTGATCGTTGTTTCTGAGTTGTGTTGTGTAAGCATCATAAATCAGAACCTGACCTGAGCATAATGACGAAGTACTTTTACGGTATGTGAAAGAGGGAGATGTAATCTCACTCGCTCTCATGGTCTTTCTCCAGTCCACACAGAATGAAAAGCTGTGGACTGAAGCCAAGTACCTGTACGATGCACTGGGACAACGGATCCGGCTCATGGAGCTGGGCACATTCGAGAATAAGTCATTCACCTTTGACGCTCTTCTGCTCTTCAGAGAGGTATCTGCTCCCAGATATTCGTGTTGGGGTGAAGGGAAAAGTGAAAAGAACAAGAATAATCCTTTTATTAAATGAGAAGCACCAAATATCTACAGCCAGATTGTACTCAAAGTCAATACTCGATTTAAAAAAATTTGAACAAACTGAGGAATATGAACCCAAATTCTGATTGAATATGTTATTGTTTTTTTATTTCAATGAAAAAGTTGTCTTTAGCATGGCCTCTTACACAACAAATCTATACAAAGAAGAAATACAGCACACAGGTGTAAGAGACATCATGGTAGAGAAGACTTAAGGAGACTTAATTAAAATGAGAATGCAAACTTAAAAATGAAAATGTAATTCAGCAATAGCATTATCGTTCGTTTGATTTGAGTAAACATTCAAGAAAAGATGCAAAAACCCAATTTATGTTTTTATTTCAGACCCATGTCAAATTGTAAGCGCAGTCACTATATTTCTTTATCTATGGTCACACATTCTGACCCCAGTGCCCCAAATACCGCAGCTTGGTCAGTGCTCCTGAGCGTCAAACTATGACACACTGCGTACCCTCTAGCGTCAGGTCAAAGCGTGTCAGGGACGGCGTGTCAATGTGTACATGCATCGCGTCTTTTTAAAATGAACTTCCGTCTTCAAAAGAAGTTTAGGTTTTGACAACAAAACCACTTAGTTAGGGTTAGGAAAAGAGCCTGGTTGACAGAAACTTGATTAATTAACAACTCATGTGACTAGCAAGTGACATACGAGTCACGTGACGAATGACTGATGTGACTTACGATTGACGAGACAAAATGTCCACGTTTACTTTTTGTTTTGCAAGGGACAAGAACAGCAGTCTACATTTTCATCTTAATATGGATATTTTCATATACATGTATATGAAAATGAAAATGAAAACGAAAATGTTATCTTATTTTATCTTTATACTCAAATAACACATACATATGTGGACAATTATAACGCTATTGTGAAATTACATTTTCATTTTTTAAGTTGACATTATTATTTAATTAAAGTCTGCTATGGGCTTCCATACAATGGAGCAACGATAGGAGTTGCCATTTGCTAAGTTGCCGCGCAGAAGTGCAGTAAGACTTATATTATTATGGGAGTACACATTTTATGTGGACCTTGCAAATGATTTACAACACAATGATAATCTTAAATGTCAATATGTTGGAGTTCACAGTAACCACATTTATCTGTCTCGGTCAAAATATATAACGTAAATCGAAGTAGTCATGTGAATATACAGATTTAAGTTCTTAAATAGTAATGTAACATGACAATAGCAGAATTTAGAGATATTATAATATTTACTATCAACTTGTTCTACAGTAATGGTACGGTGCTTCAAAAAAAGCATTAAAACTCCTCACTTTTTCTTCATAAATTCACATGCAGAATCTTAAATTAGCAGCACAACCAGACAAGCAGGTTTATGAACCTAACATACGATTAGATCACAGAAAGTCATGTGCTACAGTTCTCCACATTCTGGTCCCTCCCTCTCACTCATCATGGATTTAATTGGTATGCAATCTATGTACAGGAGATAATTATATCATATATAAGTGTGGAAGAAGGAAAAACATGAAATGAATCAAAATAAGCAATTATCGTCCTCATCCCACAACTTTCATCCACCAGGGTACCGTGTATGAGATTAACGAACATGACCGCACATGCAAGAAAAAGCCTCTGAAGGGAGACTTCCACCCTATGGCAGTCCCAAAAGACGCGTCTCTGCTGAGCCAGGTTGTTCTGGGCAGCTCGTCTGAACCTGGAGAAGGACTCCTGGTCAACACTTGGACGGGAGATCTGCCCGACAAAGCAGGTTAGAGAGCGTGTAATGGTAGGACATGCCTGAACTGTCTGTCCATCCATCCCAGTCTATTAATACATTCGTTTTCATCCCTGGCCTTACAGGAAAGTTCATAAGCACCGTCACTGAATTCGGTTGTATTCCTACCAGCACTATGTACCAAACTGCCCAGTTTGGATGGGTGGTGACAAGGTGAGTTAACATTAACATCAACACTGTAAGAATCACTCCAAAGGGCAGAATCAGAAATATTGGCATCGGGCCAAGTGGTCATTATGTCTCCGTCTTTCTGTTTGCTAGCTTCTTCAACAACGTCCATGGAATATCTGACCCCGGTCAGCTCAACCCTCCAGGATTCTGTCTGGATGCAGAGATGAAGGTTGAGGAAGAGGAGCAGACAGACTTCCTCAGCTTGTTCCTTAACAAGCTTTGAGGGCCTCCTTTAGCTAATGATTTGAAAAAATACAAATAAATGTGGCGCTACTGAATCATAGCTTTGTTATGTTGTATACATCACATTTACTCCTGCAAGGTCACGTGTAATTCCAAGCATCTTTTCTTTCTTTTTTTTTTTTACATATTTCTGTCTATTTTCACATTGACAATGGATTAAAAGATGCTGATGTGTGACCATATGTAATGTTTATTAATAAGCACTAAATAATAAAAAACAAATTCATACATTTCACCTTGTGTCTGTGTTTGATGGCAACATGCAATATACAGCATTGTAATACTACGGCAAAAGTTAGGCATGACGGGAAGAGTTCACTTCATGCAATAAATTGCCAATCAAATAACATAACTATAACAATTCATGAATCAACATCCCCACATTTTTAGAGAACATGTTGACATTGATTTGACATTTCCCTGAAAGTCAAAGGTCAAAGGTTTCATATAGAAGTATTTTTTGTTTTGACTGAATTGTGAGAGAAACAAGATGGCATGACATAAACATCTCAGGCCAGGTTCAAACCTGGAGCATCTGTTAAAAGCTGCCACCGAAGTCACGTGGACACTCCCATTATATCACCGATGGAGTCTGTTTATTCTGACAAGACAGGTGTTGAAGCTACTGGAATCAAAAGAAAACCTGGCAGTGGAATGCGAGTGGGAGCCTCCCCAGCTTGTTTATAAGGAAGTGAGCGCTCTCGCGCAGCAGCATATTTTTGTCTGTGTGCAGGGGAAATTAGTATCTAGTATCTAGAAGTATCATCAGACAGCATGAGAGCATTCGTCCTGTTCGTGTGCCTGTCAGCGGGCTGCCTCGCTCAGAGACCAAAGCCATGCAGTGAGTACATCAAGAGATGCTGAGTTCATTTGTAAATACTGTTTGTCCTCTGAACGATGACGCTAAATACTGATCCTGAATGTTCAGTTTTTGCTTCTGCCTTCATGAGGAAATATTATGACTTTGTAGCAAGCTTACCACAGCTGTGACGTGAATGCCTCGTTGACAATAAAACACTTATTTCGTCTTAACAGCATCCCCACCGCTGCTGACTGGAGGCCTCACTGTGGTAAGTTTGCATCTCCTTTTGCATCTCAGATTGTATTCACCATACTGGGTTACTATTGTTCAAAATATGTCTAGTTGGAGTGACGGGGTCATATCCAAAGCACTGCTCGCTGCAAAACTTTCAATTTAATGTTTTATGTGATTTTCCAAGTACACCCAAAGTGAGAAGTTCATGGCTTATGCCGGGTACGCCTATGACGCACTGGGAAAACGCATCCGCCTTACAGAGGTTGGATCTTACAACAATAAGACCTTCCAACTTGATGTTCTTTTACTCTTCAGAGAGGTAATGAATACATGGCATTGATGTCTACACGAGGAAATGCCATGTGCAACACGAATTGCTGTGTAATGCCATTCTGTCCTGCAGGGTGTCATGTATAAGATCAACAACAAGAACCAAACATGTTCCAAGAAGCCACTGAGTGCAGACTTCCACCCTCTGGAGATCCCACAGAATGCGTCCCTGCTGGGACAGGTTGTTCTAGGCAGCTCCTCGGGTCCAGGACAGGGAGTCCTTGTCAACACCTGGGAGGGAGAGCTGCAAATGAAGACGGGACCAGGTACAGAAAGAGGAAACTAAACTAGAGGAAATGAGACAGAAAGAAATGACAGCAAAGTCATGTGGTGTACTGTAGCACATGACTGCCTGTGATTCTTCCATCTAATCACTGCCCTTGTACTTTATGCACACAAACCTGCTTGTCTGGTTGCGCTGCCTCAGCTCACGTGTGATCCATTTCTGTCTCTGCAGCAAAGTACATGAGCACTGTCACAGAGTTTGGATGCATCCCTGTCAGCACTCTGTTTCATACCAGTAGAAGTGGATGGATGGAGACCAGGTCAGTGCCAGCACACCACAACTCACAAAAATGTGAAGTATAAGATTTCTCACCAGAAGAAATAAACATATAAAATGGAACAGAATAAGACTTTGTCAACTCTCTCAAAGACATTTAGACACAGGTTAACTAATAACATTATTAATGGCCACATTTCATTGAGGAGTGTCAGTGCCTTCACTGGTATCATGTCGAATAAAATAGAGCCATGATTAGTGTTATTAGTTTTATTTTCTGTGATGCAGAATGAAAATATTTGTTGTGAAAAAGTGACTTCAGCTGTGAAAAAGTGTCTTCAGCTCACAGAGACACAAATTTGTAATTTGTGATTTTGGGCTATACAAAATCAATTTAATTGAGAGGAACACATAAAAAGAAAACTGTAAAGAAAATTAAAGAGCATTTACTTAGTCCAATCTTTCATAAAATGAGCTTATTCCCATTATTGCTGAGAATTAGAGCCGAAGTTTGATACCACACTCGACTATCTGTTTGCTAAATATGAAGCTTCAGCTAGGAGATGGTTTGGTTAGCTTAGCATAAAGATAACAACAATTTCAGGTTTTATGAGGGGTTAGCTAAGCTAAGCTAACTATCTCCTGGCTCAAGCCCTTCACACTCTCCTCCCACAAACTCCCTTCACAAATTGCCTGAATTTCTGGATCCTCTTTGTTCCTGGTTGTAGTAAATTACAGTAGCATCCATCATTTTTGTCTGGATGATTTTATCATGTGTTTTTCCCATTTGTCACCTTCAGCTTCTTCAACAACGTCATCGGAGTAGTGGACCCTCAACGGCTCATCCCCCCACATTTCTGTGAGGGCGCCCAGCTGGAAAAAAGTCTTGATGAGGATCCAGTGACCTTCTTCAGTTTGTTTTAAAATATAATATTTTCAGAAATGTAGTGCACTGCATTGATCACTGTATATTACTCTTTGCACTGTATTATCTATAGCATTTGTGGGCCAGTTTTCTGAGTGTAAAAATTACTCAATCAATCTGAATGAATACATTTGTTGCGGTTTTGAAACTCTGTTGGGAATTGGCCGTTTTGACTTTGCTGCAAAATGCCTGATTTTGTTCACTGACATATAAGTACGATAAGTCAGTCAAAAACTCAACCACAAATCAAAATGTATAGACTTAGCTCCAATTAAATCAGGATGTTTTACAGTTTTGGGACTGTAATTCATGATTATTGTCATTGTTGATTTATCTGGCATTTACTTCAATTAATTGATTGAAGGTTTAGCTACAAACTGTAGATAATAGTGGAGAACCCTATATGGATTGACCCGAGAAATACTACATGACAAGACATAAAAATATTTCATATATTCTGATCTAGAACATTACGTGCTCTTGATAGTATGTCAGTGTAAGGTACAATACATTTTTCAATGAACATTAATCCAACATGATTTATTCATGGTAATAGCAATATTGGATGTCCCGGAAATTTGAATGAGACGTTGATGAATTATTTTATTGTAGCATATTTTATATATTCATTTTTTTATAACTGAATGGATTCAAAATTATTATTAAACACTTCTACTGTGCACATATGGGATTGAAACTAATAAATGAACGAGATATTGTGCCAGCGCTTTTGCCAAAGTCTTATTCATATATAAATTACATTTAAAAAGAGAGAACTCATGGTGAAAATCTATAGACTAAAATGATTTTAAGTATACAGTAAGTGCAACCCCGGTCTCTATTTAAATATACTTTACTCCTTACTTTGTTGCACTCATGTGCCTCTCTTGTTTCCCACAATTCCTAGACAATGTTTTTAAAAGCAATACACCCATGCAAACACAAGAGGGCAGTGTTGGGCTTAAATTCTCTTACATGTACTTAATGGGTTCACCTGTAATTTAAAATAGTATGTGTTCATACAGTTATTCATCATTCCAATGAGACAATAACACAGTGATGACCATGTGCATGGATTTTTTTTGTCATCAGTTATAACTGAATAACTGACAAATTCTGACTGAAACTGATAAAAGTTTTATCAGCATCACTGCCTTTTTATTCCTTTTCATGTATCTCGCCAGTGTAATACTTTTTACAAGCTTCATTATTAACTGGAAATAATGATATAGTCATTATGTCTGCTTTAGTCAACTTTCCCCTTTAATATAGAAACTGGTCAGTGGTTACAAATGTATTATATGTTTAATTCAGAAGAAAATGTAATTCTAATGAAATATTTCATAAAGTATTAATAGCCAAAAGTCTTTAATGGCAGTTTACAGGATGTGTTCACATCACGGTTGACTACAAGATGTATTATGTGTGGCCTATTAGCGGATAGAGAATCACCATTCATCAGATAAACAGAAGTAAAGTTGAACTTCTATTTCAGAGCTCAGTTTTCTTTCCTAATTTCATCTGTGAACTTTTTCCCTCCTTGTGGAAGACTTTCCCATCAGGCTGCTCTCTCCACTTCAGGGTGGCTCCCCTCACTCCTTTCTCCTTCAGTCTGTCCTGGAACTGGGAAACAAAGGAGACATTTTGAAACATCGATCTACATTGTTTAAGCCAGCTTTTGTAAGACCTGCTCTCCACAGAGATACAAGAAGAGAGAACACAGTCAAACACAAAAAGGGACCCAGAAATATGTATGTTCCAGGGTGGATTTTGGAGACTTGCCTTTTTTAGGATGTCTGCTTTCACAGCAAGGTTATTCAGGTCCAAAGAGGGGTCCTCTGGCTTCATCCTCAGTTTCACTACCCTCCTCATCACTGGTGGGGAGGGGGACAATACTTGGAATTACATTTGTGATACCAAACTCATAGATAAATGAACCCTTAACTCCCAGACATGTTAGAATACAGCGTGCCACCAGTTATTATAATATGACATAATGCAGCATTCCCTCTCGTCCACTGAAGCACAGTAAACCACTCACCAGGTGGAGGGCTGTAGCAGACAAATGGTAATCTAGTTTCACAAGACCCCAGCCTCCATTTTCCTGATATCTGCCAACCACAAATTCTGGTCATCGAGTCGATTGTGTCGTAAACTGAGAACAAGTTGCTGAATGAGAAGCCACTCCCATCGGACCAGTTAATGTGAGGATCTCTGAACAAACCAATCCATGCCCAGTCTCTAGCCGGCACAAAGCTCAAGATTTTGTTGTTCTCTTTGTCGTCCCTCGCAGTGGCCAGGTCTGTGAAGTTCTCCCTGCAGTATCTCTGAGCACTGGACCAATTCATTCTTTCATTCACAAAAACAAATTCAGGATACAGCTGTTCCCCTGCAGTTTGGAGACAAATTGTTGAATTCACTGGCGGAATCTTTTTCAAGACTAAAATGTGCCTTGCTACGTCCTTACCTTTGTAGCAGATAAATGGGTAGTCCAACGCGCAATTATCATCCCACCACCTTCCGGTGTCTCCAATGAGCACACAGAACTGATTATAAGAGTAAAAATCTGGCTCATTATCAGCAAGGTTTTCCCAGATCCTATATTCTGATCCATTCCCGCTGTTGCCGTCTGACCACCTCCAGTCGATTACACTGAACAGGCCGATCCACACCTTGGAGTTGTAGCCGTGAGATGAAACTGTGTTGATGAGTTGGTTCACTTCTTCAGAGTTTTCAATGGTGGCCAGGTCCTTGTATGTCGCTCTGCAGTAGAGCTGAGCTTCGGCCCAAGTCTTATTCTCAGCAACATAGTGGTACTGATGGAGAAGGCACATGGAGATGTTCCAGCCTGTGAGGGGAACAGGCCAGGTCTGTCAACATATTTTAACCTGTAAGTGGCTAAAACTATGTTTTTATTTAATACAATATTTCTGGCATACAGCTGAGAGATATCCATCGGTCATCATCATTCATTCATCCATTCAAATGTGCTTTTTAAACATATTTCAATTATAATTTGCGAATGGGATGAGGTCCTTTACCTATTGCAGATGATTGGTCGTGGGCATAGACCAGGCAGACTGTACTGATTAAGCCTTATTTCAGCCCTGAACTCATCGCCCCGAATAGAATCTGGATGAATTTCTGCCAGATTAGTTGTCTACTGGACTGAAAAGTCAAATGGGCCTGGTAGTAACCCTCTCCTGGGTTGGGGTGTGATGTTCTGAAGCCAAAGATGCTGATCACAGAGATACTTTCCTTGAGTATTTCCATATTCTGGTATTTCTACTTAAAAAATATATTGCACTTTTTAATGAGTTAAAAAAATATTGCACTTTTTAATCCACTGCATTCATCTGACAGTTATAGTTATACATGTTACTTTTCAGGGTGAGATTGTACATAAAAACACACATGATACACTTATGAAATTGTTTCTTACTTATAATTAGATATTGTGGGATGTGAAGAATTTTCTGCTGGTTTGATTCTGCTGATGAAGGCTTAGACATTTCTCCTTTAAACCTCTCACATGGTTCCATTTAGGTAACTATTAGGAGGCTGAGCAAATAGAATTACCCATAATTTGACTCCTCTCCCATTAATCATGACACATCTTTGGAGGGCCCTAACCCCAAAGTTGAGAACCACTGGACTAAATGAGTTCAGTGTATATGACGTAGTTCACATTAGCTTAACGAACCAGAACATTAGAAATGCATTAGTAATAACAACCAATTAATGTAATAAATTAATACATCCGTCACAGGGAAATACTTCCACTTTTGATACTTTTTGCTGATGATACAACTGTACTTGTAGATTTTGAATGCAGGGCTTTTGAAACTTATTGAGTTATTCCATTGCTTTTATTAAAGTAAAGGATCTGAACACTTCCTCCACTTCAGGCAGATCATTTCAAAAGTCGACCATCAGGCGTCGCAGCCTTTTACAAACTAACCAAGACAACACCTGTGACTTTAATTATTTCAATTTAAGCATCTTATACAGGTATAAGCAGTCAGACAAAATCAAAGAATTCACTGACCTGAGAGAAACAAGATGACCAGCCAAATCCTTTCCATCATGACACTGCTCTGTGAACCGTGTGTGTGATTGTTTGGAAACTGTACTGATATCACTGATATGAAAATCTAGGGAAATTCAGCACCATCTCCTCTTCCTTGTTACTGAGAAAGTTGCACTCTTTATGCAAAAAGCATTAGTTGTCGAGGAAGTCATGAAAATGTGAACGTGGGTAGTGGCAGGTTTCCAATGGAAACCAAACTCTGAGCTGGCATCGAGCTCGTTATGTAAACACATGGAAATCATAAGAGTAATTGTTTGTTTTCCTATGACTATTCCTATTATTCCAAGCAATGCAGCAGATGACCACTACATACTTGTTATCATTATTCTTACTGCTCATTTCTGTAAACAATGGCTTTATGTTGCTCATATGTGTTGCCCTACACTTCCAAATAGTAGCTGAAATAAATAAATGCACAGTACAGAATTCTAATTGACTTGTCCCTTCGTTTTTGCATGTGCTACCTGAGATATCCATGTCAGCTTGTCATTCATTATTGCACCCAAAAATCATTGTTTTCCTTTAGCTCTTTTAATCTCAACCGCATCTGTAGACAGTGAAACGTTTTCATCAGTTTTTCAATTTAAAACAATCCATGAACTTGGCTTGGGCGGCGCGGTGCTATAGTGGTTAGCACTGCCCCTCCCAGTAACAGGGCACCCGGTTAAATTGGGTTGGTGTTCTGATGGTATCACCCAAATAGTGGTTTATATAGAAGACCACGTTAACCCAATCAATAGTATCGACCTCAGTTTTTTAGGGCCCACTTTGAAAAGTTGTGCACAAACTCCCTACATAGATAGATGGATACTGTATTAATCCAAATGGAAGTTAAGCCACCTAGTAGCTTAAACAACATACAAAACACTGATACAAAGGTATGAAGAATATTCCCCGTTTTCCATCTCCAGCCTCATCTCATTTAGTAAACATTTCAATATATTATATATAAGGCCAATGAAGCTCATGTCCTCTCACTGTCATTTTCCAGTTAGTAATATTACAAAGAAATTAATAGCAATCCCATCCAAGAAAAACTATATGATCATGTGAGCATCGGCTCCTCTTAAACTCTTAAAGGGACTATTAAACTCAATATTTGATTCATTCTACAGGTTGGAACAAACATGCCACATTATCTCCAAAACGTTTAGAAGGCCTTAGTGCTGCTGCTGGGAGATGAGGACAACTCCCAGACTTTCTCTGGCGCACCAGTCTCTGCTTTTTTATTTGTTACTGATGGCTGCCAACTGACATGGCAAGTTTTCTTTTTGCCATTTTTTTTTTGTACATTTATTTGTCCAACAAAAATTAATTTGTGACAAAACAGAACACTAAAAAGGTTTAACATGAATTACATTTTTGGATTAATTGATTACCCAGTATAAAAATGAAAGATTGGAGCACTGGGGGGAAAAATAACTGCTGAAAGCAGCAGAAATATAAAGATGACGTTACAAGGTCAAAATAACCATAATTAGTATGGGTCAATAACCCACCAGAAATATGAAAAATAACATTATTCTGGATAAACGTAACCACCCTTCTTGGTTTGATTTGTGACGTAATATTTGAAAAAAGAATGCATAGGAATATTTAGAATTTTTATGTAGATTTATTTCATTGAACTGTTCAGGAGATAAACAGTATACATACTGGACATACAGTTGACATGAAAATACTGTATTCTATGTGACAAATTAAATACTTTAAAGCTTTTAGAATGATTATGTCTCCTTCAGCCTGAAGCGTCTGTCTCCTTCTTTATTTGTGAGCAGATGCAAACAGCTGCTGACAGCTTCCTGTGTGTGGGAGGAGCTTCCTGTGTGTGGGAGGAGCTTCCCAAACCCACTGGCACAGAAGAAGCTGATGGAAACAAACTACGTCCTCTGTGCCGGTGGGGACGGGACGCTCCTCGTCCTCTCGGCTGGCGGGTGGGGCAGGTGGTGTCGGGGGTTTGGGTGGACGGGTCCTGACCGTGCTCACTGAGTCTGGGACTCTCTGGGGTGCTGAGAGGGGTTCAGTGGTCTGCTGAGGGTCTGGGTCTTCCTGAGATGACGGGTTGGTTGACGTCCACCCTCAGCTGCCCCAGGAGTGAGATAAAAGCACAGAGGAGTTCTGTCCTGTGACACACAAACACAAGAGATGAATACTTTTGAACTCAACTACACAACCTTCACAGTGTTGTGTTGAATCTGGCCTCCAATGATGGAATCTTATTACCGATACTTCTGTAGCCTTAGTGAGGGATTACCTACTCAGCCCACTGAAAGAAAGGCGACCGCCGCTCTCCGTCAGGTCCTGTGGTCCTCCATCCTTCTCATCTGGTCCTGCGGTCCTCCATCCTTCTCATCTGGTCCTGCGGTCCTCCATCCTTCTCATCTGGTCCTGTGGTCCTCCATCCTTCCCATCTGGTCCTGTGGTCCTCCATCCTTCTCATCTGGTCCTGTGGTCCTCCATCCTTCTCATCTGGTCCTGTGGTCCTCCATCCTTCTCATCTGGATTTATTATTATAAATTATTATTTAATATACACATTTGAATTATGCATCAGTAGAAAATAAAAGATAGAAATTTATATTTACCATTTAAATGAGAAGGTTCACACTCGCCCTCCACCTCCTCTCCTCTCCTCTCCTCCTCTCTTCTGTCCTCCTCTCCTCTCCTCTCTTCATAAAAACAAATAAAAAAACATGAAGAAAATTTAAAATCTTCAGGGAATAAAAGTAAATATATGAATGAATAAAGAAATGATAATAAATTGAAATGTACCTTTTAAAAGAGAAAGTTTAAATGTGCCCTCCACCACCACCACCTCCTCTCTTTATGAAAAAAAATTCAAACAACGCAACGTGAATTTTTTATCTTGAAAGAATCAAGCTGAACATGTAAATTATGCATCAGTATGAGAAAAACTATGATAGAAATTTATATTTACCTTTTAAATGAGAAGGTTCACACTTGCCCTCCACCTCCTCTCCCCTCCTATGTCCTCTCTTCGTAAAAACAGATACAAAAAAAACGTGAAACATCTTTCGAGAATAAATGTAAAAATATGAATCATCCATCAGTATGAAAAAAAGACAAAAATATATATTTACTTTTTAAAAGAGTAGGTTCACATCCGCCCTCCACCTCCTCTCCTCTCCTCTCCTCTCCTCTCATCGCCTCTCTTTATGAAAACAAATTGAACAACGCAACGCAAATTTTAAATCTTGAAAGAATCCAGCAGAACATATGAATTATCCATCAGTATGAGAAAAGATAGAAATTGATATTTACCTTTTAAAAAAAAGGTTCACACTCGCCCTCCACCTCCTCCCCTCTCCAAATTTCTCCTCCTCTCCTCGCTTCTCTCTTCACTTCTCCTCCTCCAATACATAATAAAACGTAATACATCTAATACAACTTAATACATCTAATGAAACTTAATACAACTAATGAAACTTAATACAACTAATACAACTTAATACAACTAATACACTTAATACAACTAACACAACTTAATACAACTATTACAACTTAATACAACTAATGAAACTTAATACAACTAATACAACTTAATACAACTAATACAACTTAATACAACTAACACAACTTAATACAACTAATACAACTTAATACAACTAACACAACTTAATACAACGAAATACAACTTAAACTCTAAACAATTCCATTGAATCATTACACTTTGAATAATTTATTTCAAAGTGAATCAAATAAATTCAATTCAATAGAATGAATATTTGTGCTTATTTGGATTATAGTCCTTAATGTTACCTGGAGGTTCAGTGTTTCTGTTGCACCACCAGCCGTCAAACTGGTTCCTCCAACCCAGATAAAGCCTCACATTCCTCGCCCACTCCGGCTCAAGGAAGTCCCCTAATGGCCGATACCACCACCACCCAAACCACCAATCCTGAGGAGGTTCAGGGGGACTTACCTCTAAAGGCTCACCAAGTTCCTGAGGACGTTCAGGGGGACCTACCTCTAAAGGCTCACCAAGTTCCTGAGGGGGTTCAGGGGGACTTACCTCTAAAGGCTCACTAGGTTCCTGAGGTGGTTTAGGGGGACTTACCTCTAAAGATTCACCAGGTTCCTGAGGGAGTTCAGGGGGACTTACCTCTAAAGGCTCACTAGGTTCCTGAGGTGGTTTAGGGGGACTTACCCTTAAAGACTTACCGGGTCCCTCAAGTGGACTAGAGGATCTTTGGAAAACAACAAAATAAGTTATCAAAATTATGCAGATGAAACACAATGTTACATAACCATATGACCGGGGGGCTATGGTAACTTTTAGTCTTATATTTTATTCCTGTCTTATTCTATTTTAGTTTGTCTTAGTTTCCGGTTCTCTTGATGCTTTAATGCTTTTAATTGTATTTAAATGTCATTTAGTGGTGTGTTTCTTTTTAACTTTTGCTTTTGATGCTTTGTGTAGAAAACTTTCAATGACCTGGTGAATAAATAAAGCTTACCGTCTCTTGCCTCGCCTTTGGGGGGAACTTGGGTGGATGCTACGGGAAGAACTAGAGGAGGAGCTGGAAGAAGAGACGGAGGAGGAGCTAGAAGAGGAGGAGGAGGAGGAGCTAGAAGAAGAGGGGGAGGAGGAGCTAGAAGAAATGGTAGGGAAGAAGATACAAGAGGAGTTAGAGCAGAGAGGGGATGACTTACGGAAAGTCCCAGGGGCACAGCGACAGAGGACAAACCGTGGGTCACCGGGCCGGTTGAGGTCAGGGGGACTTACCTCTAAAGACTCACCGGGTCCCTGAGGTGGTTCAAGGGGACTTACCTCTAAAGACTCACCGGGTCCCTGAGGTGGTTCAGGGGGACTTACCTCTAAAGGCTCACCGGGTCCCTGAGTTGGTTCAGGGGGACTTACCTCTAAAGACTCACCAGGTCCCTGAGTCGGTTCAGGGGGACTTACCTTCGAAGGCTCGTCGGGTACCTGAGGTGGTTTAGGGGGACTTACCCTTAAAGACTCACCGGGTCCGTGAAGTGGACTAGAGGATCTTTGGAAAACAACAAAATAAGTTATCAAAATTATGCAGATGAAACACAATGTTACATAACCATATGACCGGGGGACTATGGTCCAATACAAGCACAGAGTGGACCAATCAATAATTGAAAAGTTGAATCTTCTTTAATTAAACAAAGATGAAACTGAAGTAGTTCTTTCTTCCACTGCATTCTATCTTTTAGTCTTATATTTTATTCCTGTCTTATTCTATTTTAGCTTGTCTTAGTTTCCGGTTCTCTCAGCGCTTTAATACTTTTAATTGTATTTGAATGTCATTTAGTGGTGTGTTTCTTTTTAACTTTTGCTTTTGATGCTTTGTGTAGAGAACTTTCAATGACCTGGTGAATAAATAAAGCTTACCGTCTCTTGCCTCGCCTTTGGGGGGAACTTGGGTGGATGCTACGGGAAGAACTAGAGGAGGAGCTGGAAGAAGAGGCGGAGGAGGAGCTAGAAGAGGAGGAGGAGGAGGAGCTAGAAGAAGAGGGGGAGGAGGAGCTAGAAGAAGAGGAGGAGGAGGAGCTAGAAGAAGAGGGGGAGGAGGAGCTAGAAGAAATGGTAGGGAAGAAGATACAAGAGGAGGAGAAGGAGCTAGAAGAAAAGGGGGAGGAGGAGCTAGAAGAAATGGTAGGGAAGAAGATACAAGAGGAGTTAGAGGAGAGAGGGGATGGCTTACGGAAAGTCCCAGGGGCACCACGACAGAGGACGAGCCGTGGGTCACCGGGCCGGTTGGGGTCAGGGATGAGGAAACTCCTCCACGTGACGCTTCGACCTGCCTGAATGTAAAAAAAAATAAAATACATCCATCAGACCACTGCTCTACGTCAGGGAAACAAACCAAGGACTGTTGCATCATGTGGACTTTCTCACATCACATAGTGAATTAAGAGGATCAGTGCCACTATGCAGTAATACTTCATTGAAGGTAAATGTCATACAATAAATCAGGGGTATTCAATTAAAATTCAACGAGGTTCAGTTAAAGAGAATTTCCTCATGTAAAGGTCCGGAACATCACAACAATATCTAATTTGCGCTATGATTTAGTCCCATATATATTGAAGTAGCTTAACAGTTGTATTAACGTCTGTATGTAGTCAACAACTGACTGTCATTTCAAATATAGAAAATTCTATTAAATAATAGCTCATTTATTGTCAGATTTCAAATTGAACTGGATGAATTATAAGTAATACATACTCTAATAATAAATAAATGATATTTTCTTATTTCTAGTAAAATAAGAATTGGATTAAAAAAATAAAATACATTACAGAAAGCTTTTGAAAAAATGTGCATCAAAGTACTTCATTTTTGAAAAATTAACTAAACTGAATTGTCCTGCAGCTTTAAATTCAGTTAATTCAGGTGTGAAGTGATGTCACCCAAAAAAGCCACGATACTTTGTGTGCAGGGACTTTATCTGTGGTTATTAAAACCACTTGTTTCAGCTCTGTTCTCCTCTCTGTTTACATTATTTTTGTACAGTGAATTAATGTGTTAGGATTCTGATCATATTGGGCTCTTAGATTCCTTTTTCTGTGCCTTCATTGCGGATGTGAGTTTGCTCAAAAGAGTTGTGCTTAGTCTCGTATGACGCTTCACATTGCCGCTTTTAATAATCGGTTTTAAGTCTGGATCCAGATACAACGGCATCTGAAGGATATCAGACGTGTTTTTTACTTGCGATTCAATCAACACAGATGTCTGCACCGGCTCTGTGCAGGAGTTTGTCTCAGCTCCGTCTCAAGGGCATAACCGAGACTTGAAGCGTGTATTTAGGCTTCGAGTCTATTTCTTTTGGCAATACGCAAGTAAACGTGATGTTGATGCTCGATAAAAAAGGCACAGAATAACTTTGTCTCCGTCAGCAGAGACGGTGTAGGTCCGTTAGCTGTTAGACATGTAACACATCATCCAAAAACCGTAAAAGTGAACAAACTGTATTTTCCCGTAGACATACAGTCTATGGTTGGGGAGAGGCATTGCCCAGAGGCATTGCCCAGAGGCATTGCCCAGAGGCATTGCCCAGAGGCATTGCCCAGAGGCATTGCCCAGAGGCATTGCCCAGAGGCATTGCCCAGAGGCATTGCCCAGCGCCCTGCGGACGCTTTTCTGCCAGAAAAAGGCGCTATGTGGACACAGGCCCCAAAACAGGCACTAAAAGCCCCTTTGCATCGTGGAGGTTAGTTTATATGGTTATGTTTGGGTTACACCTCCAGTCTATGAGCGTATCTCTGGGTTACACTCGTTGTCTTTTTGATTCTTCACAGTTCATGTTGTTGGTACGCTCTCTGGTGTTTGGGACAATAACGCAGTATAAAGTATAAACGCCTCCGTTCATGCTCGAAGCTACGATGGCGAGCGCGAGTATAAACAAAGCTTCAATAAGTTGTTTCATCATTTCAAAAGTTGAAACCGACCGAGTGAGAAAACATCCTTAAATGTAGCATCCTGCTCATTGGTCATCTGGAGAACATTGTCAATCAGCAAAGTTCCTTTAGTTCAGTCTAAAGTGTCTGTAAGCTAACTCTCTGTATTGTGTTTGCTGGTTCATGAAGCTTTTCTATCATTTCTATTTGACTCTTTTTTTTTGATGAAATGGATTCCTGAGACGCTGCTCGCTGTTACAACTGCATTAACAGAAAGCTCAATTATTTTGGTAATATCATAGACTATATATGACGTGGACGCAGTCGTCATGATGTCATGTTGGTTTGTGTGTTGAAGCATCGAGTTCGGCATTTTGGCCTAAATCTTGTTTTTTTGCAACCAGTGAACGGAAAGAGTGACATTGAGACGCAGCATACGACTCTGGTAGCGACCTGTCAATCACAGTAGCCCCACCCAAAAGCATACCCTGCTTTATGGTCTATTTGACTCTAAATGGACCACAATTTACTACATGAACATCGTGCTTTATTGAAGAAGACTGTAATTTAGTTCATTTTTGTAACAGCAACAATCACTTTATTCTACAACACGATGACGCATATTTTTCAACCAGGGGTCGAGGCATTAATGACAGCTGGGCAGAATAAAGTCTGCTCCATCTGAAGTCTCCAACCGGAGCGATGATGTCACAGTTTATCCACGGGGACGCACAGCAGACCCGCTGGTTAAATGTTGCGCGACCAGCATCAGACTGTTGTACAATAACCACAGACGCACATCAAACTCATCCTTTTGGATTCATTTATTTTTGGAGTTTCTGATTTTTTAAGGCTGGCGTTCACGTGTACGTGTCCAATTATAGACAATTAATATCAGTTATAGATTAGTCTGGAAGCTTTATTACAGTTTACACACAAATCTACAATAAAATACTGTTTTGTGAAGACGTTGAGAAAAAGATAAAGTATATTTTTGACCTAAAAGAACCTCTGAAACCAGGAAATATTTTGGGTATTACTTTACAGTAAAAGATCAAATCGGCAGACGTGTGTCTCTTTAACATTGTGTGTGACGGACATGAAGCAAGCGACAAGGAACCAGTGGAATACACCAAAACTACATTCATTCTTTCAACAATAGAACTCATTTTGGACATGGTAAGAAATTCTGCTTTTTACCGCATAAGATTTACCCCAAAGACAGACTGTGAAATAACATTAGTCAATAAACAGGTACACCTCCCTCATCCCAACCCCCCCTCTCCCACACTCCAGCTTTTTATTTTTCTCAGTTTGTTTTGGGTTTCGCTGAGTTTTGTGTCTCTTAGTTATTTTCTGCTATTATTAAATGAAACTCATATAAAAAGTATAAAAACGTGCGATGAACTCTGAAGTAAACGCTTGTCTGGGAGATGATGAAAGAAACGTATCAATAAAGTGTTAAAGTAGCCGTGTGGCGTTCAGGTTCTTGGTGTTCTTACCATGCTCCTGGTTGGAGTGACTGGAACCGGGCTGCCAGGGTCGGAGTCAGGTGGGGGAACAGGTGAGGAGCCAATCAGGATGTTTGGTCCCGCGATCCGGATGATGGTGCGTGAGATGCCGGGCCGGTAAGGGTCCGGGATCCGGACGCTGGTATAGGCGCACCGTCGGGCCATCTGAGGGTAAAAACAAACACACCCTCAGACCACTGCTGCACATCATGATCATTTCTCACATTACATTTTACATTCAAAGTAAATAAAAAGTAGTCCAGTGCTAAATGTTTGCATTTCTTCCACAGTGTTGTTGCTGCAGGAGGCCTTCCACCTGTCTACTGCTGCTGGTATCAAACCCACGAACACAGTCACCACTGAGACACTTTCATCGTACAGAACACAGTTTACTGTAACATGATTAAAATGACACCTGACCTGGTCTGATGTTCACAATATCATTATGTATTCATAATAAATGAGCATATGAAGGATTAGGCTGTATCATATACTGATTTCTGTCAGCTGTTTATTCTAAGCATTAATGTGTGTGCTAAGCTGTCACGCGCATGTACGTGTATATAATGACTGTTATTATCAGTCTGGAAGCTTTATTACAGTTTACACAGAGTACATCTACATTCAGATACTTTTTACGCAGAGACATTTACGCCAGACTACGTTCAAAAAAAGGTCAATTTAAAGCCGTCTTGCTGAGCGACTAAAAGTCGGAAACATATCGGCGCTTTTTCAATAGACAAATTATAGTTTTGCGATTGTTTCACTCTCTTCTGCTCATCGTGTTCATGTTCGGGGTACAATGACATAAAAGTGACACATTTCTGAACGACATTTTGTGTAAAATAGCCTCCTCGAATACGAAAAACATCCCATGTATGTAGGAAACGTGTGAATTATGAACCGTTTTAAACAATAAGGATTACATATATTGTCATGCGTGCATCACTTATGATCTGTATCACCTAGAAGTTATATTTAATACATACAAACGCTATTTTGTATTAGTATTTCTCAGTATTTGCTAATGCTGGACGGTCGGTTCTATAAAACCGACCCAGAAAGCAGCTTTGGTTGAGGTAAACTTGTTTAAACTTGGTCACAAGAGCCAAAGGTCAGTCCTAGGGGATTAATATACACTGATAATTGAAAATATTAGCAAGATTAGCATAAAAATCTGTATATTTTGAAGGTTCGAAAAGTGTCTATGGCAAAATACATTGAAAACAACAGGGGTCGAAAAAGTGTATAAATATCACACCTTTCTTGCAAGAAGTTGTCAAAATTTTGACTTTAGGTCACAAGTAGAGGTCCAGGTGCAAAAAATCGCAGTTTGAAAGGTTATTTTCAGAGAAATCGTCGAGTGAAAGTAGAAATTTCTGCTTTTCTGACTGATAGAACACTGGTTTGTGTACAAGACTCATACAAATCGAAAAGATGCACTTTGAGGGAAACATGGCAACCGTGGAACCTTCAGGTCCCTGCTGAGAACTGGTCTTACCTCAGAGTTCCATCAGGTCAGATCAACAGTCCTCCGCTGAAGGAAACACCAATCAAACACAACTTCATGAGGAATATCCATATCGACACGAGCTCCAATAATAAAACTAGATGGAGACTTGCTGTCTCCTGTCATGCCTGAGGGACGTGTGACCTGCCCAGGGGTCAAAACTAATTCATTACAAAACCTCTTGCAAAACACGGTCTTATATCAAGTAAAAATAATATAGAAATCCATGTTTGCCTGGAGCTTTGAGGGGTCAGGTTGGTCCCTGTCCATGGTCCTGAGTGGTCCTCCAGTGTGACAGCATCTGGGTCTTTCCTCCATTGTCCCGTGCATTTTGTTTATAAAAACAGGAAACCAGATCTTTTTTCAATAAGTAACACAAACATCACTTTAAAATATGAACAAAAATATTTTATTTCAGTGTGTTTACTGTAGTTACTACTTACTTCTCAGATACCAACCTCCCCTCTCTCTTTATACATCCAGGGTTCGGCCACGCAATAAAGAGAAACACGAGAAACATGTGGATTCCTGTTTGCATATCTAATGTACCGATATAAAAATGAATATACTCTATTTCTTTGTCTTCTCTCTCCTCTTTCATTCCAGCAAAGGAAACTGTCCTTTGATAGGATAAGATGATGCAGGAAGAGAGCGAGGAGTGTCCGATGGATGTGGAGATGCCTAAGGGGCGAAGCTTTTAGAGATGAAACCATGAAATGAATTCATATTTACCTTTTACATGAGAGAGTTCACACTTCATATTTTAGCAAGTGTTAGAGTCAGAGTGATGAGTGGATTTGTCAGGTGGGTTTCGGGGTGAACAAATTATATATATATATATATATATATATATATATATATATATATATACACACACACACACATATACATACATATATACACATATACACACACACACACACACAATAGTAACGTTTTTATGGTATTTATATTATGACTTTTTAAAGACATACTATACTCAGATCAGATGACTTTGAAATGATATATACAATGACTCTTTTTCAGACATAATATATGCACTGATAACCATCAATACACATCCACAATTCTTTCAGTCACTGAGTAAAATGATATGTTATTAACAATAACCAACATTTTTCCACAATCTGTACGCTCGTTGCTTTCATCAAGCGCTCATCCATCCACAGGTATTGATTTCAGCTGATTATAACAATAGGAAAATTATAACAAAATGCGACATGAAAGCCACACTGGATGGTATTTTAAAGACATTAAAATTGTGTTCTCCCTGTAACTAATCACACAGCACTTTCAGCATTATGGTGTGTTTTAATTTGGGTTTTGTTTTCTTAAATGCCTGTAGCAGTGCAGAGTTGGTCAACTCCATCACCACCAACATAATGGTTTAAAAGCTTGTTTGTGTGGTATTGTTTTCCAAAACCCTGATACTATCACGACTCAGGAAAAGCCAAACTGGACCCAAATGCAGAGAACAGAAGATCAGTTCAGGTGTTTAATAAAAGTATATCTCTAGGCTTACTAGGATGTACAGGGATCGTGAGGCAGGAACGCATCAAATACTTGGAAGAAAGTCCACACAGGGAAACAAATCCAACAAGGCAGATTCTAGAAAGCACCGCTGTGACGCTCACAGTCACCAGGTCAAACTGAGAGGGAGTGTTGAAACGGGACGGTCATAAACTGCAGGTCTGATGAGGAGAGTGGGAGCAGGTGATGAGAGGGGATGTCATGTGACCAGGACTGGCAAGAGAGTCTGAGGGCATCTAGTGGACGGTCTGAGGATGGCAGGTCTGGGAGTGAGCAGGGGCTGGAGACCGGGACAGAACCAGGACGGGCAAAACCACCAACCCACTAGAACGTCTCTGACCTCCCTCTCACGTTTCAGAGAGTTGAAGTGTCATCGTACACCAGAAACTGGAGGATCTCAGGGTTAGGACACCAACTGTACTAAGCTCTCTCTGTGTTGACAGCTCTGAGTAATAGGTGTGTGTCACAGAGAGATGCTGCTAAATGTTGAGCATACTGCCAGCAGAGAGACTCAGGACACAACTGGAACTGCAAGTCAGAGTGGAAATGATGCTTCATCTGTATTATCATCAGGAGGAGTGACTTTGACGTATCATATTTAGTCTCCAACAATCTATCATAATTCCTAAACTAGATGTCAATAGAGCCTGTGTCATCATCTCAGCGAAGTCTCAACCACAGGAGTACCGTGACTTCGGCCAAAAAAACACAAAAAATTATAATTAAAGTAAAATACTTTTTGTCTCCAGCTCATGTTTTTTGTTGGCGCCTGTCATTTTTCAACATTTGAAGACACCTTTATAACTTTAAGCAAGAATGTTTTTTTCTCCGTCAGCTGTCAGCAATACGGTCTGGGCCTCCGTTGTGGGTCCCGGTGGAGTCTGAGCTGAGGGAGTTTCTGGTGAACTTGCACGATTTCACTCAATTTGCGCAGAATCCGACCCGGTGGCACCGATGACGAGCATCAAGGATAACCAAGAAGAAAAAGCCAATCTTCTCTCTGATGGTCTTGTTTACTCATGTAGGTCGTACAGAAGCATCTGTATTAAATTCAGAATGTTTCATAATGAGTTAAAAGTCCCTTACAATAATTCATGGTTGCCAACCGCATTTGCAGAAAAAGCACGTGTGGCCACATTTATGGTAAACAACTCGGATCTGAATGTGTAGATAACACAGAGAATGTGACGTTTCTCACTTGTAAATAGTGGGACAGTTGTTTCACCTACAGACACAAACGTGTATCTTTCATTCATCAGACAGCTTAGCAGTCAGATGGCCTTTTTTATAAGCACCCGCCTCCTCGCGTTGACAGCAGCCTTGCTGAAGCACAGTTCAGTTGCAGACACTGAAGAGCTTCAGTCACACGCACCATGAAGATCTTCACCTTGATAACGGCTTTAAGTCTCTGCAGCTTCGGTGAGTACAACTGCATTGATAACGTTGGTAACTTTAACACACCGGAATTCAGACTATTCACTTCTTCAAAAGTTTATTTAAAGGAAGTGTTCATGGTCCTTTTGTCTAACGGAGAGTAAACCTCTTGTGGTCTCCGTCTGTTTCAGACTGGATGTCTGTCTCAGGTTCAGAGTCTCAGACTGTGGAGGTCCAGGCTGGTGGAGAAGTCACGCTGCTGTGCTCCAACTTTTCAAGTTCTTTAAGTCAGATCCTCTGGTTCAGAGTGGTCAGGAGATCCCAGCCCCGCTCCATCGCCTTTATCTTTGAGCCTCATGTGCCGGCCAGGTTCTCTGATGGATTTGGAAACGGAAAATTTGAAATGAGATCCAACATCTCTATTGTTTTCCTCACAATCAAACGAGTGAATACATCCGACTCTGGACTTTATTTCTGTGGATATTATTTAAGCAGAAACCCGGTTATTTTTAATGCGACACATTTAGAGGTTCAAGGTAAGATTGTTGTAAAGTTTGGTCTGTTTTTGACTGATGTGGTCTTTTAAAGGAAAACTGTCAACTTCACTTGTCATTTTGGTGAAATTCATGATGTGGACTTGAGTTTTACACTTTAGATTCATCAGATAGTTTACATTTTTTATTTTTCCTTCTTCATATGAAACATTGTGCCGTGCATGTTTGTCCATTTAAATACATCAGATCTAAAACACTAAGAGGTTAAATGTTCAGAGTCTAATTTAACAGTTTCTCTTGTGGAAGGGTTTGATGGAATGACAAAGCTGGCGAGTTTGATCCTGGCCGGTCTGACTGTTCTCCTGCTCACGGTCATCGTTGGTCTGGCTGTTAAAGTGAAAAAGCTTCAGAAAGGTATAATTGTTCTTAACTTTATTGTATTTTCACATCCTTTTTTTCACATCCTTCCTTAATATTTTGGAGCAGTGTGAGACCATTGACCAAACGGATTGTTTCTGTCATTTAGCTCATGCTGAAGAACAGAATCAACAAAGGACAAAGGTGAAGTTTATCACGTTTTGTTCTCAGGTTTTATTTCTGTGTATCAGCAGGCAACACAGTCACTTCCAATAATCATGACGCTGTCTCACACACTCTTATCCAAAGAACCAGAGCTCAGAGGAGCTAAACTACGCAGCTGTGACTTTTCATCCGAAAACCAAACGAAACCAGCGGCCTGCACCAGAGAAGGAAGAGGAGACTAATACTATTTATTCTGCCACCAGATAGACTCAGGAAGCACCTGGAACTGTTGTTTTATTATTAAACCATCATCATAGTGTCCAAGTCACTAAGACCACAAAAGACTTTGACTTTGTGTCAGATTCTTGTACAATACGCTCATTCATGCTGATTATTTATACTCGTACACATCTAGATTCTCTTATGGTGACAGTTTGGTGAAAGTTAGATGGAGGTCTGCAACAGTTAAGCTTAGCTGCCATCTCAACCCTAAATAAACCAAAAACATCCATCTGATTAAAATACCATATCTCAAACAGGAACACAGCATTTGTTTGACAGGAAAAGATGTGGTTTAGTGTTGTCGAGCCGCTATATATGCATGCACACACGCACACGCGCACACACGCACACACACACACACATTGCATCACTATGATAACGGCGTGTGGTTTGACGTGTCAGAGTCAGCCGGTTTGGCCCGGGGTCTGCCGACACAAGCCTCGTCCTTGCTCTATGTAAGACCCAGTTTTTTAATAACTGTTGTCAATTAACTGTCAGATCAAGCCGGATTACCAGATTAAGATTTATTTAGTTTATTTTTCTTTGTTTTCTTTAAAGAGGGGACACAGGCACAACTATTTTTTTCATGCTCTGGTCAATATTGAGATTTTGGGCTATTTAGCTTCCGGCACGTGTCTTCTTTCAGACTGGTGGAAAGCAAATATCCAAAATACACATTTATGTTTTTATTTTACTACTTTGTCTACATGTGCCTGTAGATTTCTCTTAAATTAACCAAAAGTTAGCGTTGGATAATCCATCTTTTGAATGTTTAAACATGCATTTTATGTATTTGCTGATTTATGAAGTGATGAAAAGAGATCCAAATATTTGCTCAGTAAAACCCTTTGACTCTAATATGTCAATAACATGAAACTAGAATGCAGAACCCGGCTGTATCTCCCCTTCATATTTCGGTTCTGGACATGGATGCAAATTAGCACATATTTTTAATTAGCACACATATAATGGATAATTTGTGTATACATTTCAGAAAACTAGTAATACAAAAACTGATTCTCTTAGTATAAGTTATCAACCGTGAAGTTTCATGGTGGTATAAACGTGTTTACCCTATTCTCCTGGAGGGAGGGGGGACTCCCCTCAAATGTTTGATTGTCAGAAGGTGATACGATCACTTGCATGAGCTCATTTCTTATGAATTTTCTCTCAAATTCAAACATCTCACGGTGGAACTGGTGCGTTGTAACATTATAATGCTTTGTGTGGGAGGCTGGCAGGAGTTACACTCTCTTCACTTCTAAACTGTCTTGTTTTTCTCTGTCTTACTTATTGTGTTTGAGCTCGAACATGAGAACAGAATATGATTGGTGTACACCGTGTGCACAAGTATTAGGCAAGTGCATATTTTGACCATATCATAATTTTTATGCATATTTTCAAACTCCAAGCTGTATAAACTTGAATGCCTATTGGATTTAAGGTGATGTGTATGTGTATTTTCTAATGAGGGAGGGTGTGGCCTAAGGAGATCGACACCCTATATCAAGGTGTACATAATTATTAGGCCGCTTCTTATCCTCAGGCAAAATGGGCCAAAAAAGGAGATTGAACTGACTCGGAAAAGTCAAAAATTGTAAAAAGTCTTTCAGAGGGATGCAGCGCTCTTGACATTGCTAAGATGTTGGGGCGTGATCACAGACACATCAAACGTTTTGTTGCAAATAGCCAACAGGATCGCAAGAAACGTGTTACGCAACATGTTGCAAAAATATGCAAATGTCCTGCCAAAGATTTGAGAAGAATTAAACGTGAAGCTACCAGGAACCCGTTATCCTCCAGTGCTACCTACCTGGAGCTACCAGAAGTACGAGGTGTTCAGTGCTCAGAGACATGGCCACGGTAAGGAAGGCTGACCCGACTACCACTGAACAAGACACATGAGTTGAAATGTCAAGACTGGGCCAAGAAATATCTAAAGACAGATTTTTTTCAAAGGTTTTATGGACTGATGAGATGAGAGTGAGTCTTGTAGGACCAGATGGATGGGCCCGTGGCCGGATCAGTAACGGGCATAGAGCTCCAGCAAGGTGGAGGTGGGGTTCTGGTATGGGCTGGTATTATTAAAGATGAGCTAGTTGGACCTTTTCGGGTTGAAGATGGACTCAAAATCAACTTCCAAACCTACAGCCAGTTTTTAGAAGACACTTTCTTCAAGCAGTGGTTCAGGAAAAAGTCTCCATCTTTCAAGAAGACCATGATTTGTATGCACGACAATGCTCCATTGTATGTACTCCACTGCGTGGCGAGCCAGTAAAGGCCTTAAAGATGAAAGAATCATGTCGTGACCCCTTCCTCACCTGACCTAAACCCTATTGAGAACGTGTGGGCCCTTAAACGGGAGATTTAGGGAGAACAGTCCACCTCTCTGAACAGAGTCTGGGAGGCTGTGGTTGCTGCTGCACAACAAGTTGATCAACAGATCAAGAAACTGACAGAATCCATGAATGGAAGGCTTATTACTGTTATTGAAAAGAAGGGTGGCTGTATTGGTCACTGATATAAAAATATATATATATATATATATATATATATATTTCTTTTATTATTATTTTTAAATCTCAAATGTTTATTTGTAAATGTATTATTATTCTCACTTTAACAGATGAAAATAAATAATTGCATAATAATTCTGCACACTGATAGTTGCCCAATAATTGTGCACACATACATATTCTAAGAAAACCAAAACCTCACTTTTACTTTCTTAAATATTGAGGTTTGAGGTTTATTAACATTTTGGATTGACCGAGAGCATTAGTCGTTCAACAATAAAAATGAATCCTCAAAAATACAACTTGCATAATAATTGTGCACACAGTGTAGTGTTCATGCATAAGTATTGATCCCCTGCTTGGTTTTTTTCATTGTCGTGATAAGTTGCATTTGAAGACCGGTGTTATGTCGAGGTCTGTACCCTTGTAGAATAGTGTCCCTCCTTGGTGGTTAGGTCAAGAATAAGGGCTGGTTCAGTATTCAACACACCACTGGCCTTCAAGTCTTCCTGTGGTTCATCATAACCAAACTAAGCGAAGACCTTTTGATCTTTCGAGTAATATCCGTTCAAATACATTCTTCAATGACGTGATAGCTTTAACAATCCATAACTCAATAAACATGTTTACCTGGACTACACATACTTTGACCAAACCACACAACTCTACATCAGCACTCTATAAACGTCATGTGATCCAGCTCGTGGGGTGCTGGATAGTCTCACGTGGTAAATTAATAAAGCCACATTAATGCTTGTAAACTAGAATAAACTGCTGTCATCAAGTTCACCATACAATAGAATACATCGAATGAAAGTAAAACCTTTTAAATGAGCCGAAACTCCACCCAGACAGGATACTATATATATTTACAAAAAAAATACATCTATATTTCTATAAAATGCCTGCCTTCAGATATAACAAAAAATGGTTTTGTAGAAAACAAGTAGGGTGTCGACACAAACTAAAGTATTTCTCGGTAAAGGCACTGAAACTCGTATTCAAACTAATATTGAAAACTGTAACTGGTCTTATAATAGCTGTAGGAAGAAGCTTAGGCATCTGTTTCAGGGTGAGTAAGTGATAGAAGTTTAAGTATTATGGGCCTGGGCTAGTATTGTTTTACAATTAAATTTTAACCAGTGTCATCCACCCTCCAGATCTACTGTGACCCTGCTTTCAAGTCAATATATTTATACTGAAATAACATTGTGAATACACACTCATGTAAAATGTTTCTGGTCCAAATAATAAACTGTGTGGGTAGGACGAACTAAGTCTTTTCTAAAAGTAAATCATCAGTGATGCACAAGATGCTAACGGGAACACGCCCGTCAGTTTGAATAGCAGTACATCAGTGAACAGGGACGCTGCGTTAGTGATGGAAACATTTTATTCATACAGGTCAACATCCAAAACAGAAACTCAATGCAAAATACTGTAAATATGTCATCCATTGTTCCAAGTTGTTTGTGTAAAATCAGAGTATATAATAATTTCATTGTATTATTAATATGTTTTACAACAGCTTATAAATGTGTGACTGCAAGACAAAGTGTATAATGGACTTCTTTTGTTTCTCAGGTCTGTTCAGTCAAACTCTTAAGAGCCAAACCAAGCGATCCTGACTGCTTCTCTTTAAAAGGTCAAATTAGAAAAACCACGGTCTTCAAAGCCGGCTGGATTCGAACACCGTAGTCTGCATTCCACTTCCTGGCAATGCCTAGAAATTGACTACATATATGTAACTTAGTCTGTTTCCAGCAGCAAACACTGGCTCTAAAGAGATGTACAGCTGAGTGGGTACTTGTGTGTGTGTGTGTGTGTGTGTGTGTGTCAACTAGGACTATTTACCTAGAAACGGTAAATATGAGCCGTCTGTAGTACTTTCTGCTTCAGTAGTCCTTCAGGCCCTCGACTTACCTGTTCACTCTGAAGGTCTCCAGCAGCCTTTGATGTCATCTCACCCCAGAGTCAAGGTAAACTAGGCCCAGTTATGCAATCTCACCTGCTGGAGTATGGCTGGTGGGAGTGGTGCGCCCTTCGTCACCTTAAGCCCTAACGTGAACAAGTCTCACTTTTGGCACTAAAGGGGGAAACGTTAAACGGGCACGCTGGGGAATGAGGCGAGCCGCCGCATTCCAGACAAGACCAGGAGAGATTTCTTAAGTCAGCGGAACGAGTTGGACAGGTTTGTTTTACGGGATCTCACAAGTAAACGTGCAGTAATTTTATAGAGGCGATTATCTTTTCGAGGATGTTAGAGTGGTCGAAGCAATTCAAGCGGTTACACTGATGAGGGTTTTTTTTGTGGGTTTTTTTAGCGCTGGGCATGAGTTTGGGCACATCGTTGAACAACATTGCTGCACAGATCCGTTTATTAAAAACAAGTTCGACAATGGACAGGTACATGTGAACGCTTTGCGGTAACCGTCCTATGAACAGTTACGTTCTACATTTGTCAAACCCACACGACTTAGCAGTTTGAAGTTTCACAGCAACGCCACATGGCGGTTCGGATTTCGATGGGAAGGCGTAACATAATGGAATCAACGTGCAGATTAGATTTAATACCAAACATGATTTAGTTCAGTCAAATCTACAGTCACAAGTATCGCCTATGCTGCTGCTGAAAGGATCAGCTTCCTACGGTCACACACAACATCAGAACACTAATTTTTTTTTCCAAACGTAAATGTACAAAATAAAAAACCGCCTAATTCAGACGTCAAGCATAAAAAAAAAATACTATAGCACAATGACAAACTAAAACAATCAGAGGGGGTGGGGGGGAGAAAAAACGAGTAAAAACTGTCCCAAATTAATAAAAACAAAAAACAGACGTGGACGTCGGTAATTCGGTTCCTCCTGTGAGCATCGCAGTGGAACGCAACGCGCTCAGCCACAGACGGGGAGAGGATAGTGTCACGTGCATCAGGAGGCGGCGAGCGGCGACGCAGTTGACGACGATCCTGAAAAAAGAGCAAATGACACAAATGAACTGTCTGCAACTGTTGATACAAAGCAGGCTGTTCCATCTGAATGAGCTGCATGTGGAGTTCTGTGTCGAGTCCCGTTCGGTCACAGATCCCAGGCCGAACACTTTTATTTCTCGGAGTATGCCACACTTGTAATTTTTATATTTTTTGTTAATTTTTAGCTTTATTCCAGGGGAGTGCACAGACGTGCATCGGCAGCGCAGTAACAACTCGTTGAATAGCACTTCGTACGCATGCTTTTTCAGACCTTGTTTTGATCCCCACAACAGCTGGAGCGAGCAGGACAAGTGACAAGCTGCCTCTGCCTTTACAGGGACGAAGGGCAGTTTCAGAGAAGATATGAACACCAGACTACCTCAGACCTATTCTCACCTTCACATGCCTGGGCCTTGCTTAATAAGCGTAGCGTGCAGGTGGTGGCGGAGGCAGCCGTTCTGCGTAGGGGTCCCTGGCGCGTGGAACTCCGTATGCCGGGACCCGGGAAACCGGAGAGAGTCGGGAGCGCTCGTAGGAGTAGCCATTATTAGCGGGGGGCATTGGCGCGCTGGGCGCCCTCCGTAGGGGGCTGCGATCTCGGGGGTAGTACGAGGACGGCGGTGGTGGGAGAGGACGACGCTCATACGGGTCAAGCGACGAGGGCATAAGACGGTCTCGGACAACGGCTGAGGGGGGAGGGGGAGGAGGAGGGGCGCCAGCACGTTGGTCCTCGTAGGCGGCCATGCCGTACGGACGGGCTCTGTACTTCTCATAGTAATCTACCACGCCATATCTTTCCCTGTCACCCTCATAGGGACGTTCAGGATAAACTGCTCGTCTAGGGGGAGGAGGTGGCAGAGGAGGGGCGGGGTAACCTGGGGGCATATGGCTGAGGCGGCCTCTCATGTAGCTGGGTGGGGGAGGCTCATGCCTCTCTCCTGGGTAGCGAGGGGGCCAGTAGCCACCCCTGTCTGGGGGAGGAGGAGGGTAGTCATCCCGTTCATCGTGTCTGGGGCGGCTCTTAGAAATCTGGACATGGATGCGTTTGCCTAAATTAAAAAAAATACAGATAAAAAGAGGAAAAATGGTTTAGTAAGTTAAAGGATTATAACCACAGCTTTACTTATTTTACTTTGTGACCCTTTCTTACCTTGAAATTCAGTATTGTCCAGTCCCTTGATGGCATCCATGGCCTCGTCGGAGTTGGACATGTGTACAAAAGCAAAATTCTTGACGATAGCGCACTCTGTGACGGAGCCGTACTCTTCAAAGAGAGCACGGAGCTCGTCGTCGGCGCCCTTCTCTACGTTGGCTACATGCAGCTTGACGGAGCCCTGGTTCTTCCCGTGGCTGGCCTCCACGTTGATTGGTGTGCCGTGAAGCTTGTAGAGGTGCAAAACCTTAATGGCTTTGGTGGCGGCCTTGCGGTCGTCCATGTGGATGAAGGCGTAGTTCTTGATGATGGCACATTCTGTGACCGTGCCGTGCTCGGTAAAGAGAGCCTTGATTTCTTCCTGGTCCGCCTCTCGGGGCAGGTTCCCCACAAAAATCTTCACCATTGTTAAAGATCTGTTTCAGAGGAAATGAGACAATTGAATATGTAGGGTCGGGGAGAGAAAACAAACAAACAAACATGTGAATAAACATTGCACCCACGACCTTTGAACATCCAACGTTATGGTATAAAATGAAGTAAGAGTTATGGTATAAAATTAAGTAAGAGTTAACTTTATACCTAAATAATTTTCTCTGATTATAATATCTGTGAATTAAACGGGCCTGTTCATTGCAAAATGGCGGATGTCAGTTAAACTAACGCTGCAGGTAACTAGCCTTAATTTACACATTTTTACTCAAGTTATCTACCGTGAACTTCTTATGATATCAAAACGTTTATTTTATCTTCACTACTATAATGCCTAATATCGTGCTAACGTGTGGGAATCCCAGACTAAACACAATTCGTGGTCTTGGTGAAGCTAACTAGTAGCTCGGCAGTGGAGCCACGCTACCACACAAAGCCCCGCTGCCCACACTCGTCCACCGTGCAGCGGTGAGCTGAGTAACACACATGCAAACGGTAGGATGTGTTATGGGATCTTTTATTGCAGCGAATTGTATCTATCAATACACTTGCGTGTCCATTTAAGTTTACCTTTATATCGGGCGGTCTCGACAAAGAATTCAAACCGCTTTCGCGAGCTTTCCTTAAACCGTGTCGACTTCCGCTTATTTTTTCTCCTTTTTGCTATTTCCGACCAGACAGCGATGAGGAAAGACCCGCCCTACTCGGCCTCTGATTGGCGGCAGCTCGATGTCTCCCTCGCGTGGATTGGGCAGGTTTATGTTCGAGGAAAGCGATTGGTTAGCTTCAGGGTAAATACATCAGGGTCAGCCAATCGTGAGGCCAGTAGGGCGGGACTTTCTTTCTTCTTCGTTTCGTCGTATTAATGCGGATCACAACCAACACATAACAACACCGCAACCCATTGTCGTTTTATGGATAATGTCAATAAAAGATGAATTACCGTAGCTGCTTTGCTTTATGTTATGGATACCGTGCTATGGATTTTAATAACACATTGTCTTCCCTCACTGTATGACTATATATCACATGTAAGTCTCCCTAACTCTATATGCATTAGAAAGTTAAAAACGAGTCAACAAAACATGTTATGCCTTAGTTTATTGTCTGAATTACCAAATAAATGTTGTTAATAATTCACTCTGTCTCGTACTTTGTACTGCTTCATTCATTTACTTGGCACTAATGGAATGGCATTTAGAAATAACTTCTGCTAATCGACCGTCCTGTTTTAATATGTAACAGTATTTTTATGGCAGAGCTTATAGTTCTCCTGCTATGTTATCAACTGAAACTGCTGTCTTGCTTTCTGTTTCAATTGACATCATCGGGGAATTTTATGTTGTAATGCTACGTTCAAGTGCCGGTCTTAAAATGGTATCTTAGGAAAACAGCAATGTTTGTGATCAGTGCGCTCAAAAAAATAACATTGTAATCAACGATTAGTCTATTAAACACCAGAGAATGACGAAATGTGTAATTTCCCAGAAGTTGAGGAGGCATCTGCACATTAGCTCACTCTTCTAGTCCGAACAGCCTGAACCTCAAGTGTGTTCAGATCAGATGATACAAAACAGACACATCAGCTAATCCTCTTTTAAAAAGTTTGAAAGAGTTCATTGTTGGCATTTAGTTTAATAAAAGACGGTTCACGTGTAATCAAATGAATCTAAATAAATTGTATGTTACTAAGTTAACGGGTTGATCGTTTTTCTGCACTTAAGTTTCGCCCATGACCCATAGAGGGAATTGTTTCAAATGTTTCACTGGTCAAACATATTTGTGAATTGAGCTGGTGGTCCACATAACTCGCAGTTATGCGTGTTTGTGTGCCAGTGGTGAATTTGCTACCAGAGTGACAAAATGGCTAAACTTTCGTTGGACAGAACTTCCATGCTCTCACCTTCTCTTAACAAAATTAAATTAAAATATATATCCCCTCCTCCCCCTTTCACAACTGTTTTTCCTTGTCCACAAATTTCCACAATGATGTTTATTACATTTTTTTTCCGGATTGGCCCTTGAAAGCAGCATTGTGCTGCTTCTTGTGGGAGTGACGAAACTCAGAGGAGAAGACAGCACCTTGACATCAAGAAGAGCAGAAAGAGAAAGTGTCTCCGAGCAGCAGCACCGTTAGTTGGTCTCCTCTGGGTGATCAGCACGTAGAGCGTCTCCGGGGACTCAACAAAGCATCTTCTACATTAAAGTAGAGCCTCAACACTCAGGTGAGACACGTGCGCCTATAACAGCTGCAGATCATTTAGTTTACGTTACTTTACTTTACTTTAGTTTGGACTGGGACAATACGTCATCTCACTGGATTCCTACCGTGTTCTCCTTTCCTCACAACAACAGGTCAACCCGTCCTCAGTTGATCTCATCAGGAGCTTCTTTTTTTTTTCTTTCTCCCACACGATGAATATTGTGTCGCAGACGATGGAGACGGAGGAGGACCTCCTGACTCTCCTCCGCGTCAAGCTGTACCACCCTCAGCAGAGCTGTAAGGGCCTTTACGAGCTGCTCCCTCTGGGGACCAAGAGCAGACACTCGGCGGAGGACCCTCTCCGGCTGGGACGCGACGCCCAGGTCTGCGCCCTCGCCCTGGCCGACGTCCGGGTGTCCCGCAAACAGCTGGCCCTGCACGCCTACCGCACGCCGCGCAGCGCGGACACGCTGTTCGCCATCCAGAACCTGAGCCAGCGCGGGCGGCTGTCGGTGAACAGCACCGCGCTGGGCTACCTGGAGAGGGCCGAGCTCCCGGACAAGGCCTTGATCCGGTTCGGGGAGTACGAGATGCTGATCATGCGGGAGTCCGGCGAGGCCAAGGGGAGCTTCGAGGTGGAGCTCGAGGTGCTGGCGGCGCCTCCGTCCAGGGAGACGTGCGCGTGCGGGCCCAGCGTGACCCCTGTCATGGAGGCCGGCTCAGGTGTGATGAACAGTTTCCCCGGAGAACTCATATCGGGCCCCCTCGAGACGGATGAGACTGTCATATATTATTCATGAATGTTGCCACTTTTTTTTTAACTTTTCATCAGCTTGCATCATGTGTACATGGCTACTGTGTGGTTGTTCCATTAGAGTTACAGATCCCGCTTTGTAATGTGAAATCATAGTTTTATTTTGCATGTATGCTGCATGTATATATTACTCCATGTCTATAGATCAAAAGTTACTTTTAAAGCATTAAAAGCTGTTCGTTTTCTACATTTTTAACTTGATCGCGTGAAATTGTCTTTTTTTTTTGTCAAACACTCTTCATGAGCCACAGATTTTGCCGTCTCATATTCCGGGAACAGGTTTGTCTGGGTTTCCTCGAGACAAAGGTCCTCTTCTTGGCATCAAAGCCTTGGAAGCGTGCTTTCTGAAAATGTGAAGTATTCCTTTAAGCAAAGTTATACCCATACAATGTTGAAATATATAATGTAGGGTTATTATGCCACACTCATTGGAATGCAGTGTTGTAATAATGTTATGTACAGCTCTCTAATAAATGTAGTGGAGTCAAATGTAAGTTTGCCTCTGTAGTGGTGTAACGTTGCGTGGACATACAAGTACAAGTATTACAGTGTACTTAAGTACACACTTGGAGTACTTAGTTACCCCTCCACCAGAGCAGGCTGCGTAGACATGATTTTTGTTTTGTTTTAATAGACTCTTCGAACAAAGTCCAGTCTTATTGTAGAATCTTTTATCTTCGTGTGTTTCATTTACACGTGGGGCAGCAGGGAGAGATCTTTATCTGCTGTAGTAAACTGCAGCGGGCTTCAGGACGGGGTCAGACCGAGGGCCCCGCCATGCAGGCGGCGGAAGGTCCGACAGCCCCTGAGAGGAGGAGCCCGGGCCCTCAACACGGAACAGTCTGAGTCTAGCAAGAAGGGGGAGGGCGCTGACAGGAAGAAGAAGCTCATCTGAACTCAAATAACCTTCAGTGACCAAACAAACCCCCCACAAAGAAAAAAATGACGTGGGAGGATTTCAGTTGTTTCCCGTCGAGTCAGTTCCAGTCTGGTTTTAACAATAGTATTTATCCAGCCGAGATGGAATAAACTATTTTATCAGGGAAAAGGACCAGGCCAAATCACGTGACAAAACCCCCACTGTTACAATGTAACAAAATGCAGACTACTTTGTTATATCACCGCGTCAGTATATCCAACAGGTTTTCATTGAGGGAGTATAACCGTGTTATTCTTTTAGGAATTAAAAAAAAAAAAAAAAAAAAGGCATAGCAAGATTGTCTGAATAAAACGAAGACAATAAACAAGTTTATTTACTGATTTATTGTGTTTGAAGTTTTCATACTGAATAACACCACGTATAACATGTGTTATCTATATTAAATATAAAATGAAGACAATTTAGACAAAAAATGTTTGAAGAAAAACAAAAAATTAAGTGCTACAAAATTTCTATGCAAGTAGCTTTATCCAGTAACCTGAAGTACATAGTTTTAGGATCATACAGTTTATAGATATGAATATAAAAGATGACAGCAAAAAAACAAACATATGTCTCGTAAAAATGTTATGCAATGAATTCCAGTAGACTAATATGGTTTAGCCACATCTCATTTCCATCAGTTCGGTAGAGAGGGTTGGTCCGAGGGAACCGTCAGTTTGAGATACCAGCTGCAGAGAAAATAAGCTGACAGTGCAGGTTTTCAGAGGACTGGACACTCCCACCAGGTCCAGATCCAGCAAACTTTCACTCAGGGATAAAATCCACTTCCTGTCAACAAATAAATACCAAAAAATAAATAAACAAACAGAAGAAACCTTCACTTGAAGCTCACAGAATCAACAAGTCGGTTGTGGACTTCATAGTGAACTCGTACCGCTTCACCTGTAACTACCGGGACGTCTCATCCAGCCATCTTGTTCTCGTAACATTCAGAGGATTCACTCCGTCGGCAGAGCAGAGACGGGCCTGGAGACAGAGAGACAGAGTCAGCGGTCCAACTCATCACATCTTCATTACCTCATACCTACGGTCATTTATTAACGGAAACATTAAAATACAGTTTACAGGTTGTTGTTGTTTTTATGCCAGAGTATTAAAACAAGTCAAGGTTTCCCCTCTTTTTGAAAATAAAACCTAAGTTGTATGGGAACACTGCAGTATGAATGCAAAAACACAAGAGGGAGGCAAGAGACAATGCATGACATTAGTACGTGGGGTTTAGGGGTCAAAGTTTAAACGGTGCCTACCTCAGTTTTACTGGATGCTGCACATCTTCCAGGGAGGACTTACCATGAGCTGGCCTCGCCTGCACTGAGTCTAACAACCTACAAAGAGCAAAAATACTAAGAATACCAACACTGCATGCAATTTGTGGTATACAACATATAGCTGAGAAGAAAGACCATAACAGACTAATGTGTAGTGTGAATTCAACGACAGAGGAAATGAAAGATGCAAATATAAAAAGACCGGAGAACAATTGTTCGCAAGACGACAGAAACATGAGCCGTCGCAAAGCTCAGTCGATTTTGGTTTTGCTTCTGAAAAAAAAATAAAAACAAAACACTGATTGGCTTGACACAAGCAGGTGGACGCGGCGTGGAAACATCGCGGGAGGAAACTTTTGAAGGGCCACGGAGGGGGACGTGAGAATCAAAATCTACAACTCGAGAACGTAGCGATGAATTTGACTTTCGTCAACGTCGGGGGGGAAACCGCTGCTCTGAAAATTTGCGTCACAAGCTCGGGTGCTCAGGTGAACGTGAGACGTGACCAGACGTCAATGGAGAGCCGTTTGGGCTCGCAAACAGATCTACGGTCTCGCGTGTTTCTCCAGCAGTCGCACTGGCATTGAACGGGGCCGACGAAAACACCACCCACCATGTGTCAAGAGGATGAACTCTGAAGGGTGTGAAGAGTGACGCGCGTTAAGAGATTTACCACCTGGGTATCACTCAGTATATCTGGTCTGGTGAATGGCAGCCGCCTGCCAAGTCAGACAAAAAAAAAAAGAGAGGAAGAAGGCCTACCCCAACGAAGAAGAATTTGACAGTTAAAACGGAGTTTTTGGTTTGATTTGTTTATTAAAAACCCTTCAAATGAAAAGCAACTTGTAAAGTAAATAAAATCATACATAATGGTGCTATAGATTCTATTTTCGCAAGAAAAGAGAACACAAAGTTTAAAAAGAACAAAACCACACTGGAACTTTGGACCTGTCATGCCTCGACACTGAATAATTTATAACGTATTTTGATTTCCTGATCAACCTTGGCCTGAGCACAATTATTTTGTTCACAAAGACTATATATTTCGTAATTTAAATGACTTCCCTTGTTATGAAATGATGTCCCCAAAGGCCAAATCTATTTAGAAAGATTGAAGAGCAGTGGGACTTTGGCCGTTAACAGTACTGCGTCTCACTGAAATACACTCAGCACCGAAAGCCAGCATCCTATTCTGCAAAACACTTTTTGAACAGTAAAAACAAGCAAGAGGAACAGAAGAAGCATGAACAGCTCAGAGGAATACGTGAACTGTAGACATGGAATCATATGTTTTAAAGTATGGGGCTGTCTGCAATACAGTATCTTCCAGTAAGTCTCAGGCGAACGCAACGCAATCCGCCATAGACGAGGGGGGATGTATAGCGCCACGTACATCAGCAGACGACGACGATCTTGTCATATTCTAAACCTGGAAAGAGAGCACACCACACATGTCAAGGAGCGAGTTTTAGTCAGGAGTCGCGCAAGACTGATCTTTGATGTTAAAGCAACAATATATATTAGGAATTAAGAGCTCTGGCAGATGGTGATGGGTTCAAACGTGATTCTAGTTCAACTGAGGAATGCAGCTCACCGAATTATTTTAGGTAAATATTTAGATACGTTATCAGGCCTACTTCTTATTAATGCGATTCATCATGTCAAGAACCATCCACTCGCCGTTCTCACCTTGAGTTACACTCTCATGGGCCTAATAGCCTGCGTATCGCGGTGGTGGTGGCGGCGGCTGCTGCGCCCCCTCTGAGTAGGGGTCCCTGGGGCGGGGAGCGGCATACATCTGAGCCCCATACATCGGAGCCCTGGACAGCGGGGAGAGCCGGGACCGCTCGTAGGGGTACCCGTTACCAGCTGACATCGCAGGGGGAGGGGGGGCCCGTCTGATGGGGCTTCGGTCTCGGGTCATGTACGCGGGCGGAGCGGGCGGGGGGCGCTCGTAGGGGCCGGGGGCCCCCATTCCGAGGCGTTCCCTAACCAGTGCCGAGGGAGGAGGCGGAGGAGGGGGGTTGGCGCCGGAGCGCCTGTCATCGTAGCCCGGCGCGCCGAAAGGGCGGGCTCTGTACTTCTCGTAGTAGTCGACCATCCCGTAGGCCTCTCGCTCGCCGTAGCCACGGTCGGGATACGGCGCTCGTCTCGGAGGAGGGGGCGGCGGAGGATGGTAAGCGGACATGCGCTGACTGAAGGGAGGCTCGGGCCTCTCCCCTGGGAAGTGCGGAGGATAATAGCCCCCTCTGCCTGGCGGAGGCGGATAGTCCTCCTCCTCCTCAGGCTCCCCCCTGGGTCTGCTTTTTGAGACCTGAACATGGATGCGCTTTCCTGAGAGAGAGAAAATCAGTGTCCCTCAAATCTAGAAAGGCAGACTACGAACAGTAAGGACACACCCCAAAAACAACAACTTCCAATCCGTTCAGTCGTGGAGTAAAATATCAAATTGACCTACCTTGAAAGTCTGTGTTATCGAGGCCCTTTATGGCGTCCATGGCCTCGTCAGAATTGGCCATGTGTACGAAGGCAAAGTTCTTGACAATGGCGCATTCTTTGACTGTGCCGTACTCCTCGAACAGCGCACGGAGCTCATCGTCGAAGCCCTTCTCCACATTGGCGATGTGGAGCTTCACGGGGCCCTGGTTCTTCCCCCTGCTGGGCTCCACGTTGATGGGCCGGCCGTCCAGCTTGTACAGGTGGAGCTCACGGATGGCCTTGGTGGCCGACTTTCGGTCGTCCATGTGGACGAAAGCATAGTTCTTGAACTTCGCACTTTCGGTCACCGTGCCAAACGGGGTAAACAGAGCTTCAACGTCTTCCTTCCCAGTGTTCTGAGACAGGTTCCCAATGAAAATCTTGACCATGGTTGCTCCAGTGTACGTCTGTGAAAAAGGGATCAACGGTATGAGACAACACAGGCCGGCAACGTAACGCCAGTAGGAGAAAGTAACCGGTGAGAGGGCGAATGGTGAATCCATAACGTCATTACCAGGAAATAGACAGCTTGTAATCGAGACGCCTGCAGGAGGCAGCCCGGGGGACACAACTACAATAACCTTTGTCCTTATCAAACTCTAACCTTCGTCACAGGAGCTGAACGACTTTAATTACAGCTAACTTATTAAAAAAAAAAAAAAAAGAGAGAAGCTTAAGGTGAAGAAGTTTCCGTGTTCGCACTTCCTGGTCAGAGAGCTGCCAGCCGGGCTCGTTTCATTTGAATGGTTTCTATTAGCGAGCTAGCATTAGCTGAGTTAGCCATTTTGTCTCGTGCGACTGTAACCAAATAAAATGATGTTCCGCCACCGGTACTTTGTGCAGGGACGGATGGAAACGTGTGAAACCACGGCGGCAGTAAAAAAGCAAAAGCAACGAATAGAGAAAGGCGTAAATACGAAACTACTCACATCTCGCTTCTGTTAGGCGCCACAACGAAGTCGAAACTCCCCAGGATGCGACTCAGTGGATTACCAGCTGGCGGTGAGCGCACGAGCGGGACTCTGATTAGTGGGCGGACGTGTCTCTCAAACCTCACGGGCTGTGATTGGGTAAAGACACGAAGGGCCCGTTTTATGCGGAAAAGGCGTTTCATCATGGCGGCTCGCTCGAAAAGTTTGTTTTCAACTTTTTCCCAACTTCCAACTTTAGTAACTAAATGTGTACATACGTCATTTCTCCTATTTCATTTGTTTTCTCGTTGTTTTGCGGTAACATCATATGTGACTCTACAATTTGATTGACGTAGTTTGCTTATTTTCTTTATCTTTTTTGTCACGTTACATAAATATCTAGTTGCTGCATCGAAGATGCGCGAGGACTGGACCATCGTGTAATCAGTGGAGAATCAAGGACAACGTACCTTTTACACGATGTAATCAATAAAAAGCCCATGGTTGAAGGAAATGAATGACAATCGGGTACAGTATGTTCCTGCTCTACTGAATCCTAATAGGATGCTCTTAAAACACAACTAAAAAATAATGTAGAAATGGGATAGTATTGCCATGAGGATGGGACAATTAGGGGTCAATATGAACACAAAATTAAACAGGCACATTCAACATGTGCAAGATAAACTGATAAAATAAGTTCAGTAAGATGGGGAATTACAAACACAGTAAGTCCATATCAGTCAAAACACATAGCAGAAATTAGCTGTGATTTGTGACATTCTAAGATTAGGTAAATAAACAACGCTTGAAGTCAACATACATGCTTTTTCGTGTAGTCGTCAAGCAATTTTGAGTCTGAATCCAGCAAAGCAGACTCAGTGATTACGTATTAACAGTCAGGCAAATGCTATACAAATTTGATCCGCTCATCCTCCTCAAACGACGCTCACTGTCGCTCGCTCGACTTCGGGAGGCACAGGGCCTCTGGGATTCATCACTCCTAGTGGGGCTTCTTTGATTAATCCCAAAAGCTAAATTAAAAAAGGTATTCCTGAAGGAGACGACTTCCCTTCTGAGTCCAAGCAAACACGTTCCCCTCCAGCTTGTTATAGTACCTAACAAGCTCCACAGTAACCCTCCCAAAGGAGAAGGTCAGGATGAACTGTGTGTGTGTGTGTGTGTGTGTGTGTGTGTGTGATTATACTGGGAATACAAACAGAACCACAGGGAGTGAGGTCAGACGTCCCGAAAGTTTCCCCCTTTTCTTTTTTCCAACTTACCATGCTGCCATAAGGCCGTGGCTGGTGAAGGACCCAGCCACCAGTTGCTGTACACTGTCTCCGCCATGCTTCAGCGCCCACAGTCCTACTGGGCTCTCTCACTGCTGCTCTTCTCCCGTCGTGTTCTAGTGTCACACGCGTTAAGACATGTTCCTGTACTCGTTTTATGATTGGAAAGGAGTGAATGTCTTAACTCTAGCATTGATTTTTTTCTTTTAATTATATTGTGTAAAAAAATAAACTAAAATGAAGGCAATACTTCTGACAGATACTGTAGACGTGCCTGCGATCATCCTTTACAGGATCACACATTCACTGAAGAGGGAAAGACGTCTCATCCAGTGTCTGTGGATCCAGGAACAGCCCGACAACTCACAGTTGGGATGGCTTATGATAGCTTTTAAAAAGGACTGCAGTATAATTCATACTAGCGAGTCGGTCAAGAGTAAAAAAAGTTTCAACTAACTCTAGTTCTGGCTGCGGTGTCCAGAGCTTGGGCCTGTATTAAAAAGAACAAACTGTTCAGAAAAGATGTATACCAAACAATGAAAAGTCCTTTATTGCCATCAGAACATGAATGAGAAAACCAGAGACAAAATCTGACAAGAGTGAGGAGTCGACTGTACAACCAGCAGCCACACACACACACACACACACACGCACACACGCACACACACAGCAGTCTTTCAACAGGACGAGGGGGTACAGATACACAAGGATATACAGTACTCACACAATGAGGTATAAAGGTAAACACAAACACACCAGATAGGGGGCTTTGTCCTCCACACACACACACACACACACACACACACACACACATGCAACTGAACCAAGGTACAAATACTCGAGTGCTCGTTCATCCTTTAATAAAAACACGACATACAGGCGAGCAGAAATGTACGACAGCAGCATCTGGGTCACCTCAACCACACTCCCATTCATCTGTCTCTCGAAACCTTTGGTCACGTGGACGCTCGCTCGCCATGCACAACGTTGCCCTCGTAAAATGGTAGTTAATACTGTGTGAGACTCCCGACAACTTGTGGAGCGAAAGGAACGCGTCTCCCGTCCTGACTCGTGTCCACCGATTAAAAACATGGGCCTTCTGGGCAGATGAGGCGGGGAGGTGGTGGGGGGCGACATGTTTTTGAAGTCACAAATAGTTTCTCTCTCTCTCTCTCTCTTTAAAGTAGAGTTTCTAGTTAGTTGGACATTCAATGTGTACATTAGCAGCAATTCTAGTGAATGAAACAATGGCTTGGTGAGTCAGATTAATAACACCCTTTCCTCATGCACGGACAGGCACCACCTACTACTCGTTAACTAAATGCCATGCACGTTAGAAAAATAGACTGCAAACTCACAAGACATAGAAATCAAAGTTCGTCTCCAGAGAAGAGGTTGATTTCACTTCAATTTTTTATTTCAGGTTTTTTGTTTTTTATTATTTTCTTCTAAGATGTGGAAATAGCAACAAAAGAAACTTGAGAGCGGTAAACCAAGACAACAGTAACAACATGAGCAGAGAGCCATTGAGGTTTTAGACTTCCTCTCGTACTCCCCCCCTCGTCCCCCGTCTGCCAACCCAAACCGCCGGGTACAAAGACCGACGCCTCGCTCGCCCTGTTCGGTTCCCCCGTTGCCCGACCTCTCCTTCGCACCATGCGGGGCGACCGCGTCTGCTTGCACGCGCCCGCTGTGTGTGCGTCTATCCCCGCGAGTGTGGGGATCCCGTGTGTCTCGTGGCTCTCCGTGTCATTTGAAGCTGTACCAATCCTCACAGTCCGCAGTGTCCAGCAGGCCCCCCTCCCCTGTCCCACCTCACTAGCAGCACCCGCCCCAGAAAGGTGGTCGCCCTCGTGTGCATCCGGAGCTGTGCGCTGCAGTGGTTTATCAAAGACACTAGTGTGGCTGGAAGCTAGCACCGCCGCCCCCTCCGACACAGAAAGAGGCACGGTATAGTTCTCTTTTTAGTCTAAATCTATAGTTCACGTCTGGTCTCAGCCTGTCCTGTTTTACAAGGCTGTGCTGGGAGCCACCCTGGACCCTCAAGAGACCTAAAAGCGGGTCGGGAGGAGGAAGACGCCCCCTCGGGCCTGTCGATAAGTGGAGACGCCCCGCCGTGCGACCCGCCCAGGGCCGCCTCACGTTTAGTTACCTCACCCCTCCCAGTTTTGTTCTGTGGTTTGCCAAATATCTCAACTGTGCGCACACACACAAACACACACTTACGTGCCCGCGAGCACGCACGCACGCTCCCCCTACGCTGTCCATTCTACGCGGAATGAGGACAAGCGCCTTGAATTTCGTGTTTGGCACCGGACTACTTTTTGCCTCACGTTGGCTAGCCACGCCCTCCTTTTCTAGACCCTCGTCACTCACTTTACTCCTCACTCCCTCACAGGTCTGTTCTCTTTCTCGGAACCCTCCCCACAACCCCCCACCCCCCTCCCCTCCCAAAAAAAAAACCTGGTAGAATACCTCGCCCTTTTTTTCTTCCTCTTGGGAAACAAAAACAAACTTAAATGGAAAAAAAAAAACTCAAGTTTTTTTTTTATTTATTATTTTTTTCAAATTCAAGGCACAATGTCTATCAATATCCCAATCTGTCTGTCTCCACCCAGGTTCAGTGTGCGGACATCGCGTCACATAAGCTATTGGACTGTCTGCCTGTGCGCCGCTCCCTACAGCTCACATCTCTCTAGTCTGCACTTTAACACTGTGAAGAGACGCGTCTGTTTTGGTTGGGAGAGCGACCGCCAAGTCCAAACCAGTGATAAACAATGAACGAAATTAACATAACGAAAAATACACAAATAAAGACAACCGTTTCAAAAAAAAAAAAGGAAAAAAAGAAGTCTCGTCCTGTTTCTCGTATTTCAGTATTTTTAAAAATCAAGTCATATCCACCAGCTCTTTTTTGGCAAGCTAGTTGTTTTTTTGTGTTTTTTTTAAATAAGCACTAAGTACTGATAGATAGGATAGCATACACCGTTAACGTGTGTTTTTAAGTAGATGCGTTTGTCGTTTTTTTGTACTTTTTCACTCATAGTATGAATTCAGGTATTTTGTCAGGTACTTTTTCACTCATCTGTTTAAGGTTTAAGTTAATGCAAGCAGGGACAGAGTTTGCCATGGAGTCTTGCTCTAGACTTGGGTTCGCGAGGGGCAGGGCCGTCTCTTTACGAGACCCCGTTGACCAAGGTCAGGGTCTCGCTGGCCGAGGTCATGCCTTTGCTGGGGGAACCCTTGGAGGGTGTTTGCTCATCCTTAGTGGCGCTGGTCCCATTCTCCTGTGGGGGGTGGAGGGGAAGAAAGGTGGGGAAAGGTGAGGATCTGATTTATGTCACTAAAACTGAGGAGGCGGTCAATGTGTGCATTCCTGCTTGTACCTTGGGCTCGGGGCCAGCGTGGTTTTCCTTCTGTGGCAGGTTCTGTCTGCTCTGGGACTCAGCACGGGATATGTAGTCAGCAACAGTCACTGGAAACATTGAGATCTGTTAGCTAGAACCATTGCTGGGGGCCGAGCTACACTGTACATAAAGCACACTGCAGACAGAGATTCTAAATGCTCTGGTATTGCTTCAAGAAAGGCCGTCAGCAACTCTGTAGCAATAAAGCCGTCCAATAGAGAGCAATCTGAACCTGTTCCTTCTGAAGAGGAAAATGTTAACGAGTGAAACCTGGTGACTCACCACTTTCAACTGGCTGTCTGTCGCGGCTGGCTGAACCTCCCTCTGGGCGGTTGCCACGATTACGACGGCGGCGGCTTCTGTTGCGGCGCTGAGGTCGCGCCTCATCATCTGACGGTCAAATGAGGAAAATAAGAGGTTACTGTCTGTGGTAATGTCGCAATTCAAAATGTCTGCTTCTATCAACAAGCGTCCTGGTTTTAATGGCAGAGATGTACAATGTGCATTTCTCTTTCAAAGCAAATGATTATGCAACCGAGATGAGCGCGCAACACTGAGCTTCTTCTCACCCAGTCCGTTCTCGCTGGGGGCGGCCTGGCCGTCCGACTCCGTGGCAGCGTCCATCACGCTGGGCTCCTGGTCGTTGCGGCGGCGGCGGGAGCGTCTGCGGCGGTCTCCTCCATTTCCCTCACTGTTGTCTGCGTCAGCCAGCTCTCCCTCACCCTCCAGCAGGGAGTATGGGTTACTGTCTGGGTCCCTCAGCACTGGACATGCCACAGACAATATGTATTGCAACCACAATAGTCTCTCATTTGTATTTATTTACGTTAGATTTAACGCAACGACTGTCCGATTAAAAAAAACATTGTGAATCTCACATCCTACGTGGACTAAAGGTGAAACGTGAGGCCCTTGATTGTTGGTAACCTGAACATGGGCTCTACCTACCTGAGCTGATGGAGTTGGAAGGCTTGGCCCCCGGGCCCCCACGGCCTCGTCCTGAGTTAGCGCCTCGGCCCCTGCCCCCTCGTCGGGAGCCTCTCTCGTCTCCACCAATGCCACGGGGCCGCTGCTCTCGCTCGCCAACGTCCTCCGACTCAGAAGCATTGGACAGTTCAGAGTTTGTGCCTGGATCAAGCAGAGATGATGAACATTGGCATATTACTTTTTAACACGACAGACTTGTCTTCCACACAACCACCCAAAGTGTCTCCGTCATTCTCACCATATCCAGAGTACTGGGTGTTGGAGGCCCTACGCCCTCTGCCGCGGCCCCCATAGGTGCGAGAGGTGTGGAGTGAGTTGGTGCTGTCATCCGTTAAGTAGCCCTTCTCCCGTTCAACACCGGGGCCCCCGGTTCGACTAGCGGGCGCACGGTACCCGACCCCGATCTGACGGAGCTGCTCGTCAATCTGGAGACGCTCGAGGCGCAGCTGCTCCACTTCCTAGAGGACGGGGGCGAAACAACGACGCAGGGATGAATGAATCAAAATTAAGTAAAATAAAAAGTACAATATAAACTGCCACATTAAAATAATAGTTATCAAAGTGAGTCCTCAATGGCACCAATTACATGTATGACATATTGCATCTTCCCCCAACATTCAGTCAAACGTAAGATTCCCGAGCCACCTTGCATGACGAGGTGACCTGGGCCGGTTCCACTTTGTCAAAATAATGCAGCCTGCCAAAAGTTTTGTATAGTGCTTCCACTGTATGCAGATTATCTGATCAACAGATATTATCAGATTTAACTTCGTACAAAGGATGCGCACTGCTATTTAAAAATCAGGTGATCCGGTTGTGTTGGGACAAAAAAGTAAATTGCAACAACTTAATGCAATCAAGGAAACTTTTTATATAAAAACAAATTATTATAAAATCTACAGTATTACAGGGCTTTCTACTCACAACAATAAGAGATGTTGTTACTGACCTTTTACTTGGTTGACTGATTTATTGAGCTGGGACCAAGCTTGTTATTACGCCACTCTACCACTAAGTGGCAGTAATGCGTAAAGTTCTGTATGGATGGACATTGTCCCCTCACTTTTTAATCCCTTTGGACAGAGACCAGACTCATAACACATGGAATAGCCCAATTGGTTGCTACGAGTTGCCTCTGGAAGACACAAGAATCTGATAACGATCATTATCAGTTTGAATAGTTATTCAAACAATTCTCCAGCTACTTAATATAATTTTGCTGGGGATCCGCTGAACCACTATTCCAGGATAAAGTTAAAAGGTGTCAGTTTTTCATGTTTTCCGTCACTGACATGACGTCTTTTAAAAGTATTACAATTCCTTTCCAGCAAAGCCGCATATGCCATCTTCATTGATGAGGGCGCTGGGCTTTGGCCTCTAATGGCAGCAGTGCCATGACAGCAGTTTCTATGGTGGGTGATTTGGAAGAGGGGGTCTCACTTCACAGTGTGACAGCTGCCTCCACCAACGACAGCTGAGCCCTATGGGAGGAGTGAAGGAAGTGAGGCAGGGCAAGGGGGTCTGGTGTTATTTTTGGAAGCTGAGGGTCCAGATAGCCGGTAATCTAAACTCATGTGTACCCTTCACCCCATCCCAGAGAGAGGGGCTATTTATAAAAGCACATGAGGTAAGGACAAAACGAGGTGCTCTCAGCAGCTTTCCTCATGTGGTGTTGGGCGGGGGGAGACAGGTGAGTGACCAATATGAAATGACCCTAGACATCCGCCCACAGCACCCTGTCCTCACCCCACACACGTCACATGCGCTTCTATATAAAAAAAAAAAAAAAAAAAAAAAAAAAGTTTCCTCAACTAAGTGTCCAGATATTCTGAGAAAAAAAGTGCTTTAAACATGCAGTTCTTTTTTTATTGGAAGTTTTTTTTTGATTGACAGGAACAGAGAAAAGGCTAGTGCTGCCACCTACTGTTACCGTGGAGGATTTACTAACCTGGAGGTAGGACACATGGTACTCCAACAGAGCCTGAGCATTGCTGATGTTCTCTTTAGTTCCCACAAACACGAAGGGAACCAGACCCTGATGAAAACACACAGAGGGGGAGATAAGGAGTTGAGTTTCTCATAAAAAACAAAACAGATACTCATCACTTTAAATGCTGAGGCCCATTATTGGGGAAAGAAAAATCACAGAGTAGGAAACAAAAGCAGGAAATAACATTCTATGTGGTGAATTAGAAACCAATTTTTGGGACGATAAGTATGCTTAAACATCACAGGAAGCACACTCAACAGAAACATATCAACCCATCGGAGACAACAGACAGCCGAGTGCCCACACACAGCCAACATAACTGACATGTGCAGTGGGCTGTGGTTATTGAAAGCAATGAAAACATTAAGCGCTAGTGACAAAACAAAAGAGACGAAGCAGCAGAATGGAACAGCAGACAGCACATGGGACTTCTACACTCTGGTGGGGGGGTGTAATAGAGGACACACAGCCGCACGGTCCATTCACCTCTTTGCTGTTGGCAGTGTCGTCCCTGCTCGCCGCCTGCCTGGCTCCCTCCTCCCGGGGAAGCTTTTTGTCGTTGTCTCCCTCAATCCGCACACGGACCACGCCCGACTTGTCCACAATCTCTTGAATGACTTTGCCACTCTTGCCGATGACTTTGCCTGTGCGCGCGAGAGAGAGAGTGAGAAAAGGGAAGAAATAGAACGTCAGGAGGATAAGAGAGTCGGATGTAGAATGTGTAGAGATATGGAGTGCGTCGAGTGGGACAAAATGAGCTCCCTCAGGAATGTAGCTCACTCACCTACAAGGTTCCTGGGTACCTGAAAGTAGTCTTCTTTGAATTCTAGAAACTCTCTAGCCTGCTTTACTGCCTCTGGGGACTGGAACACAACGCAACCATTAGACCACATTTCACTACAGTACATCTCTCCAAACATTGGGACTAGAACCGACATACAATGGCACGCGAGCTCATTCAGCGGCGTACCTCTCCGTAGATCCTGAACGTGCAGCTTTCCTCCTCCAACTCGATCGCTGTGACACCGGCCACCTTCCTTGCCTGCTGGATGTTGGCACCATGGGAGCCGATGGCAAGGCCCATCAGGTCCTCCCTGACCTTCACCTCCTCCTGGTATGCTGATGCTAACTGTTTACTTGTCTGGGAAGGGAAACACATTGGTGGTTTGAGTGCAAAGGTATAAACCAAGTGGTTGGCTAGGGGTTGTAATTTTTCAATGACAAACATCCACACTTACAGGGTGAATTAAGTGCATCTGACAAGATGCGTGCGTAAAAATATAAATAAAAAGTAGGTTTACCTCCAAATGTTTGGTGGCTTCTTCGTTGCGGGACATTAGCATAAGCTTGGTACGGATGCTGCGGAAATGCATGTCGCTCAGAAGAGATGCACGCTTTACTGTGGTTTCATTTGTAGACTGAAGATGACAAAAAAAAAAAAGTGGGCGGGGGGGGTAAAGTTACAATTCATCAACAATCGTTTAGTCAGTGTTTGTGAATATGAGTGTATTGGAATGATATGCAACAAGGCCGTTCATGAGGTGAGACCCAGCTGAAGTTTTCAGACTACTAACCAGCACAATGAGTTCGTGTGTTTGGGCGCTGTAGAAGATGCAGTTGGCTCCGATTGCTTTCCGGAACTCTTTGTGAATGTTGTCACTTTCACAGCTGTGGATAAGAAAAACAATCCACAGGAGAGTCAGCCTCGTTACAGAGCTTGGCGCAGCGCTCACGTGAATTCAAAATGAATCCGTCTTCAGGGTTGAAACGTGACACTCACATGTCCCTCAGGTCTTCTGGGACTGGGATGGGGACTTTGTGGAAGGAGGTTCGAGAGGAAGGGCTGTTGGGGTTGAGGGGCCTGATGCGCTCCGCTGTGACGATCTCGTTGTATGTGGCGTCGCACGCCGCGTATTCTATCACATAGAACTGAAAACGGCACACAAGAGATGCAGGTTTTTAATAGTGGAGCCAGAAATGGCAAGACACACGAATGTTGGACAGCCCAGATAACCAATGTGAGTTGGAAAGAAAATAACACATGCCAAGATATACACCGAGCAGCACTGCTGAATTCAATCCATATAAAAACTCTGACTCAGCTGTCACGTTAAAGATTCATTGATGTCCGCGCTCAAATTAAAAATTAACGGCTGTCCGCTCTCGAATTAAGAAACGATATTTCCCATCAAAAATACATTCATTCATCTATTAAATGAAGCTACGCGACACTCTTTTCACAGTTTCATCGTTTTTTTTTGAGAAAAGACAAGATGAAGGTGTACCAGAGTGAGATTCAGAGAAGAAGAAAAAAAGAAGGGGGAACCCAGAGAGAGTGAGGCAGTGAGATGAACATGGCACACAGGACAGAATTAAAGCCATCAGTCAATGCTAGACATTCCTGCAGGCTCATATCAGACTGCTCTAAATAACAGCACTACACCAGCAGCAACTCCCCCTGGCACAGTAGCACTACAACGCCGTCCTCTGCCATATCCCACTGACCCACTATTCAACCTGCAGCTCGTGCTGCTGGTGAATAAGAGCCAGTTCCGGTTTCTCGGTTATTAGAAACATGAAAAAAAAATATGTCAACTGTGCCTGTCGGAGCGAGCCGGTCGCAAATCCATTTCGTCACGAGGAAGTCGGTGTGAAGAAAAAGCACGGGGTGTGTGTATGGGAAACGTAATTTGAAGGTACAATGTCAGACCACATCAGGGCATACTGGCTCTTTGAGCTCATTACCCTGCAGTTCTGTATCTACAGGCCTGTAGTCACTCAAGAGAGCAGTACTCAGAGCTCAATAAAGAGCTGCTGGCAATACAACAAAACACTGATGGTACAGAGAAAGATAATAGCTACATATTAAATATTGAGATACAGAGGAAGCTAGCCTAGTTGGATCTCATCACTGACAAAATTAATATTAGTTCATTTTTAACTAAATAGCTGCAGGATTTTTTAAGCCCCAGGAACTAAAACTCAGGAATGAACAATTCCTTCAGTGCATTGGCGTTTCCACCACATTCAAAGCACTGTGAAGATTAGGCAAACTAGACCGCGTTTAAAAAAAAGCAACCACTGATCTGCAATGTGCTGTTGTGTGACCACAGTGCGTTGTTTAAATTAATGGAGACATACAGAGGTGGAATGGGGATTTAAAAAGAAGAAAAGACAAAGACAAAACACATGTCTCCAAAGTAGAGTTCACAGTTTCTTCCATCTCCTCCCCCCTTTTTTAAAATCTATTCTTTAAAACGGTTATGATTCTTGGTTCATGGAACCACTTACCTCTCCCTTCATCATACGGACTCGGGCCAGCCACCAGCCACATGGCTCCTGTTCGTTGGCCCGCGAGTAAACCTGTGAGGAGATACATAGTGAATTAGACACTATTCCACCCAGTAACTGGACTTCAAAACAGTTTGTAGTGGGAAGCAAGATGTGAGGACAGAGAATTGGCCGTGGCTGCAGAAGCAGACAGGATGCATACGTATTGTACAACTAACTACTGTTGTGTGACATGGAGAATATGTGAGGTCAAATTTGTTGAATACTGCCAAGACTCAAGTGCGCAACTTTTAAGTTACAATTTATGACTTTCACATCAGACAATAACTTCTACATGTTCAATATGCATATAAGAATAAATGATCGTGCTCAAAAGTGCCCAAAAGCACCAAATAAATCCAGATTTAAAAACCAGCTTTGAGGCAGTCACATGCCAGATGACATTTTACAGTAAGAGAAATACTTAGAGAGTTTCATTTGAGATTTTTCATAATAGCTGCGGGACTAATAAAGGATTATCTTATCTCATCTTATTCAGAGGCCATATGGACATCCTGGAAAAGTCAGTCAAAAGTCAATACTAGCCAATAATGATCCTTCCAGTGAGGCGCAAAGACACCGAGGCCTTGAGTCATGGGGTCAGTGAAAACTCAGGTGGATGAAAGCGGCAGGCCTTACCTCCACTTCCTCTCCTTCACCGATCTCCTTCTGGTATTCGGCTGGAGGAGGCAACCGAACGTCGCTGAAGGGCAACTGTCTCTCTGGCTGCCAGCTACGGCAAGACGACACGGAGACAAAACAAAAAACACTCGTCAGCTGATCAACAACCCCTGGAAACAAAACGTAATGCCGTCTACCTCCAGCTCTTTCTACCCTCACGTCCTATTGGGATCGTAACGACGTGAGTGTATTACCCACTCTGCTGTGCAGAACAGGAACAGACATAATGAAAATAAGAATTGAACTGGGTTATTAAAAACTGTGCCTGGACAGTGGGTGACTATGTTCATTGTATCGTGCACTTTACATAACAACTTGAAAATGGCTCAAAAAGAGTGTAAAAATGTTCAGTCAATGACCGGCTCAGTCAGTATTGATATAAAAAAAAAAAAACCTCAAGCTAATTTTCACTAAGAGCCTTATTATTATTCATTATATTCAATATGCTATTCCAACAACGTCATGTGCTCAGAGAAAGTAAAAGGAGAAAGGGGAGGAGGGGAATCATCCCAAAAAACGACACAGGCCACCATACCGCCACCCCTCCCCTCCCCTCCCCTCCCACATACCGTGGGGCACTATTTTTAGGGGCGCCCTGCTCTACAAGCTGAGATAAAGAGGGACCAGGGGGATGGGTGGGTAGTGGAAAGGGACAGTAGGTGGGGCTATGAGTACATGCTATCAGACTGGCAAGGGCAGGAGGGATCAGAGCAGGGGGGGTTAAAAAAAAAAAGAAAAAAGTTAGAGACGTGTCTGGACAGCTGCATGCCAAGCACAGGTGCTGAAGAGGACAATTTTGAATGTGTGGGTGAAGCTCGGAGCAGCCATCGTAACTCTCAATTACTACCGTTCAAGCTTTAGTCCCCCCATGTACGGACTATTTATCATGAAGCAGACGTACAGGAGAGGTGAACGGAAAGAGGAAACTTACTTGTTTTCAAAAACAATTGTGAGCGAGTCTTCGTGGACATCTTTGATGTAACCCTAAGAGAAAAGCAGAGAGGCAAAATGTTATTCCGGGGAACGCTGGAGACAGTGATGAGGGGTGGGGCCGCGAGCGTTTGATTTTGCATGTAAACAACCTACGACAGCCAACTTGTAAGCCATGCCAGACCACTACTGTGACCGTTCCTGAAAAAGGGCATCGGAGGCTTTTTTGGAAGCCGAGACATTTCATCACAAACAACTCTCTGGCCGTGAATTCAGTGCTGGAGTGACGATGAACACCGACTCCTCCTGATAGCACAGACAGCCTGGAAATGTATCTCTCTTATACACACACACACACAGTATTAAAATGCATGAGCTTCATTTTTCTGTTCAAAGTGGGAATACTGTAGTTTTTCTGGAGGCATGTTCCTGAGGGCACTCACTCAGCCTAGCCTATATGGACATACTATGCGATAGCTCAGAGACAACTACTACCGGAGATATCACTTAAACGTGTTACTTCTCCATCCACAGATCTGTCACAGCATGCCCTAAACTTTGACTGACAACCCCCCACCACAAGGCAACGACGAGCTGGGAGGAAAGTGGTGGGTGTGGCCAGTCTCTGTGTGACACTGCCTTATATGGGACAGAGCGGTCAGGCAGTATCTCGAAAGCAAGCCTGGCTGTCGGGTGGGGGGGGGGGATTCACCTGCTGGGAAGGTGCTGCCTTTGCACCGGCAAGAGCTGGTGACGGGAGAAAGTGTGTGTAGTCACATTGGGATTTTTTTCATTTCCACCCTTTTAGCAGTTGATTCTTTACCACAACTCTCCCATCCTGAGATGGTCCCAGTCCATGGTCAAGACTTTGTATCTACATGAACGGTTCTCAAGAAGAAGCCAGCGACGACAACGGGTCGGACTGAAAAAGGGCTCATCCTCCAATTTCACATGTCACATTAGGAAACAACTAGATGTGCATGTTATGTCAGGTTGAGTATTGCTTCCACCAAATACTACCAGGTCAAAGGGCAGGCAAGCCCTCTATCTAACGTGACTTGACTGGTGGAAAGGTGGGGGCAGAGAAGGGGTCCCAGGCAGCTTCGTAATGAGGTCCCCTCATCCTCAGACCAGCAGCCACATGCAGGTCCACGTGGTGAGCAGGACCTTTCGGAGCAGAGGAGGCAGGTTTGCAACCTTCCTCGGCCACAACCTTCTCTTTCAACAACAACAAAAAGCCACCGTGTTTTGATAAACGCATTCGATTTTCCTGCTTGTGATAAACTGTAAATAAATGTGCTTTATTGATGCAAGATACCCGGGCCAAAAAAAGGAAAATAACTCAATATGACTGGCAATTAACAGAATATAAAACTCTTGACTCCTCATTTAGGCTTTTATCAGCTTGTCTGTCACATTCTTGCTGCTGCAAAAGATGCAGACTTTAGGCTCCACAAGACAAAGTGCCAGTTTCCTTGTAGGTGCTGTACTGCCCTGACCAGTTCATAAATATGATCCTGATTCATAGTTAAAAAGAAAAAAAAAAGACTTAAACTAAGGTGAATGAAGTGGTTTCATAAAGTAAACATTTTACCCCCATGTGTCAGTCACAACAGGAAAAGGGGGCAGCAAAGATTTTTCTCCGCTGTCTCCCATCAAAGACAACATATTATTTACTGAAATACGACATTTAGAATGTCACAAACACGGTTAAATGTCCGTCTCATTTGACATCCACAAAATGAGAGCTGTGAGATAATGGAGGTAATAGAGAGGAGTGGGAGAGTTCATTCATGCCAGAGACAAACTGTCAGCCTGTAAAACAGAACGACAGGTGAAGCACCATGAGGGGAGTAAATATAGGCTCATCTCTAAACCACCATGTGGTCGCTCGACTATCGGAACACCCAAAAGACAGAAGAGCACACGGAGAAATAAAGGTGTTAAAAACTAAGATATGTAATAAAGTTTGAGACTAGAAAGCAGGGGGAGGATTAATGGGGTTTACATATTCTATGAAATCCTAAATTATATGAGAACCTACAATGTTCACCAAGACCCAAAACCGTATGACTTGACTAACAAAAACTTTGATGCTTGAGATGCCTTTAAATAACATGAACGTATGGAATTAAACTTGCAGTCACCCATTTGCCATCTTAATGTGACGTTGGAAAACTAGCTGTGACACGGTAGCAATAAAGGCTCGAAGTCATGTGCATAGATATACAACTATACTTTCTTTTGAAAATGGGGCAGAATTGAAACAGAAACCGGGACTCCACTTCTTCTTTGGCAGAGCAATACACACAAGCCCCCCTCCCCCCACAATATTCAGTTGTGTAGCTGGGCCGTGGGGTTCAGGGACCAAACAGATATGAGGTCGCCTTTGTGAGCTTTGATATAGCATCTCCTCATACTTGGAAGCAGGAGCTGCACAACAGCTGTCTGATTAGCGGCTCGCTTCAGGTTTAAATTCTTGAAGAGCACATTTACAGACAAAGCAACATGCTTGGAGAAACGCTGCATGCCATGTCAAAACCACGGGAATCTGGTTCCCGTGTTGTGGCCTCTGTGCATATTGACATCGGTTAAAAACAACCACATATAGGCCATACATGGTGATGTCAAGTGTAGTAGCTTCTCAGCTAGCCGGAGCTAGCTACCCACCCCACAATGGCCAACGTTAAAAGGAACGCACATCCATCCCTGTTTGTCAAAACTGGACCCAAGCTCATATCAGTCAAAACAGTTCATGCTAAGCAAGGCCCGGGCTCGGTGGAACAAAACCTCACAGCTCCTCCTGAAACTAAACTTTTAACTGGGACAACTATAAACTACGACTGTGACCAGGTTACCTTGTAGAAGGCCCCATTCGAGCCGCGAACTTCCACGGCCAGCCCGTCCATACTCGTCGGTAGTTCCACACAGCTGAGCTTGTCTGTGGCCGGCAGGACTCCCGGGGAGTCCGGTAACGTGACCCCCCCCATCTTCGCCGGCCCTTCGCCGCTCTCCGGCCGCTTGTGGATTTCCAGTGTTTCGGGTGGAGGGAGAGGGGCAGAGGTGAAGGGTTGGGGAGATGGGTGTGATGGTGCCAACTAATGCAACGCAGACGGCGTCTCCAGCAGCGGCTAGTTGGGAGGCTCCGATGTCCGTTTTTGTCTGAAAGTGGGGGATTTGGTGCTCGGGAGCCGAGAGGCACCGCCACGAGCAGAGGGGAAGTCTCGACGTGCGCGAGGAGGAAAACCAAGCTAATGATGCTACGGCAGGAGGATGCTAGCTGATGGATAATTAGCTGGGAGGCTAGCTATCAACACCTTGATCCCGTCAGTTTTCACGGATGCTAGCTGGCTAGCATTGGGTAGCCCGGTTGCGTTTGTTGGCTGTGCGTGTGGCGCAGTCGTTACGTTGGATAATTTCACAGAAGTCGTCAGCGGGGGGTCGTTTCTTCAGCCTGTGGTGCAATTTTCATTGGCGTTTCTTTACCAAAAAGCGTTTGAGATGCACAGCCGCCCGGCGACTCCTACTCCAACTACCCGTTCCCACAAACACACGCCGATAGAGTGAATCAGAGTGGGACTGAATGACCTCAAACACCCCACCCCTCCGTGACAGAAACACGCCCACCAGGGAACCCGACGTCGTGATTGGCCAAAGACCATCGCAATCATCACTAGCTTTCGTTAATTGGTTTAGGAAATAAGGGCTGGTCCATAAACGTGACCAATACAATCTAGAGAGTTGCATCCTAACACAATCCATTGGTTTTGCTCCGTGTCAATTATCATTTTATTCAAATTGACTGGCTCACATATCTAATTTTGCCCACTCATTGATGAGCGAGGACCACCAGCCATTGTGTAAACAGTATTACAACGAAGTTACTATACGTATAATGAACCAAGCATGAATCATATCATATGCTCCAAATGTTCAGACTGGGTAAAGGGAAAAACCCCACACTGAGTTATGTTTTTTATGCTTATATATTGTAAATATTTATATTTATATTTACACACATGTTTTCACAGTGTACATAACAGTCCTGTCTATTCTGTATCTATATCTGTCCAGCTTCGTTGCTCCTGTCCCCAGTTGATATTTTCTAGCTTTGCGTAAGTACATTGAGAGAGATGCAAAAAAATAAAAGTCAAATTCCTTGTATGTGCATGACCCAAAAGTAATAAAGTAAAGTAAAGTATAAAACTGTGTGGCCAAAGTTAGATAAGTGAGGGTTCCAAAGCGCCAGGAACGCAGCACCAAGAAGACTAGACCTGGGTAAGGGGCGTTGAGAGGAAACAGCTGAGAGAAGCACATATAAGAGGCCAGAGGTCACGGGGGAAAGCCACACTGTACAGGAATACTCACAGTTGGGGAACCATATTCAATATAGACGGGACAGAATGTGATGATGACCTGCTCAATTCATTGTTTTATATCTAACCAGTCTTATAGAAACAGCCGGTATAACTTTGCATGACAAAGGCTTAGAATAGATATTATTGACAAAAGCAGGAATGGGATTGTCTTTGTACGCGGCAGCTAGAGACCCAATAAATGACAAGGCGTATCATGGAATCTCTTCTAATCAACTTTCAAGTACCAATAATAATAAGTCATTATGAGATTATTTTAATTGTGAGCCCCAGTCATCCCCCTACCTCACTAATACCCTGTTTAGCTCCAGACTTGCCTCTTGACTTTGATTTCATTTTTCTTTGAACAGCAGCATTGGCAGACAAAAGTGGAACGAATCTTCCTCAGCAAAAATCAAAAAGAAAGGAATAAAAAATATCTTCAATGACCTGTATCAAAGCAAAAGTGAACTTCTGCTTGCAATATTGCCTCTGCCTGGAAGTTCAACAAGTTCCCTCGAAGCAAGTTATTCTACATGCCAACACCGACAGCAACAATTGGCCATGCTGTTGGCAGCTGATGGCCAGAGCCAAGGGCAAGAAAATATCAGATCTAAAAGGATATTTGCGGACATGGAGAATCATGAACAGCATCGAAACATGATGAAGGACACCAAAAGACTGAAGGGTGTGATTCATGGAACATGTTTCTTTTCCCGGGGCTCATTTCTCACAAATTCCAGCCCACATCATTGATGTCCCTAAACATCTACTCCGTCATTAGGAAAAGCATTTTTTGTGTTTTATGTTATTTTGGAACAGTAATAAACTATCAGGACTAAGATTTGGCTGGCTGAAAGAAATCTGAAAATCCACATTTTGATTAAGACACAGTGGACTGAATTTACACAATCTGGATGAGAACAGCAGAGTGAGTTTTCACTATTGGAACGACCCGGTCCCAGAATTGGCACAACTCAAGAAATAGAATTGTGTTAATTGATGAAATTAATTCACACCTCGAAGAATATGTGAGAGGCATGGCTGGTGTAGCGGTTGTGCGTGAGTATCCTGCATGGTTGAGATGACGCCCTTTCTGGTAGAGAAGGAGCTGTCTCCTTAGTCCATCTGGTGGAAGGATTTTGGAGCACTCACCAAACTGAACCAAAAGAAGTTTCATATACAGATCCACACTGAGAGAGCCAGGGAGCTGAACAATGCCAAAGGCACAACACACCCTAGGAATTATCTTGACCTTTGAACTACTGTGAAACATAACAAGGTAATGCTTAACAGATCATGTTGATTGACTGATATTGACATGAAGCTTAACTCTGAAGATGCAGTCTGATGATGAATTTGTATTTTGCGCCATGTAATGCCGATGTTTTGGTACATTTTGGGGAAACTACCATGCAGGGAATACTTTTTTTATTGGATTTCAATCCAGACAACCTACATCTTTTATTATTATTAATTACAACGAAGATTATACTGTTGTCAAACGGTACTCTCTCTTAAAAATCATTCAAATATAATTTTCACTTTCGCAGTGCGCGCTCCCGCGAGTGGCCCGCAGTTCTCGCCGGGAGGCAGAGGGGTCGTCTCGACCACATGGCTCATTTAACCAATAGGAAACGCGTCCTTCGAGCGCGCGCAACTTGAGTCAGGAAGTACGCATTTCGTGTTGCTGTTTACGAGCTAGCGAGAAAAGTCTTCAGAAATACAATAAATAAATAAAACCCGATAAGTTGCTCGGTTAATAAGGAGCACAGTTCCGCTGAGAAATGTCCGCTGGTCCCGAGTCCACACATGTGTCCTCTCTTGGGAAGGGGGACAGCTTGCATCAACAGGGTAAGACAACAAGTTGAGCTACTCACCTCATTTAACGTCAGCTGCCGCTTAGACTCCTAAACTCCCTGTGAGGAAATGCACATTGTGGCTTGAAACCTAATTCATAACGCTATTAGAGAGGAGTTAATGTCGTACTTCCACATTGCTTATTCATACCCGAAAACCAAAGCGAGACGCTTTTTTAACCTTTTAAATATGAAAGTAGTCTGAGAGGAGCTGCAGTAAGTAGCATGGATTGAAGTTGGAGTGCTGTGCGTTTCTTTTGTAAATTTCAGTGTCAGTGATTTGGTTTGGCCATTGATAACACGTTTGCTTGCCCCCCCTCCCTATTTACTGTGCCCCCCCCCCCCAGTTCTCGCCTCCTTCCCCCTGTGTGACATCACAGAGGAGGACCTGACCCAGAACCCCCAGTTCTGTAAACTCCTGGCCACCCTGTCACAACACGTGGACAAAACTGGACTCACGGTCCCACTGAAAACAGAGCTGGAAAAGGTACAAAAACAAAAAACAATGTTGCCTTCCACATCTACTGACATACATGCTTCTTGCTTTGCTGTATTACATGATATATTACATGATGCAATTAAAACTAAACTAAAGTTAGACCTACCTTCATGTTGGCCACTTCACAAAGAGGTTTTTTCATATTTAATTACACATTAAGTAGTCTAGTGACTTACCGACCCCCGCTGGTAACCAGTAAGAATTGCAATCGCAGAGATGGAGCCCGTTTCCTCGCGGACAGGTCCGAGTGTGTTAGCTTTTGTGTGTGTGTGTGTGTGAGCACTTACAGATGCTTTATTCCAGGCTGAGCAGAAGCTGCAGAGCCAGAGGCGACACTGGCTGCGCTCCGAGAGCCTCCACAAAGGGCTGCAGGAGATGATCCAGGACCACTGTATCCGGAAGCAGCACGCCACCGTGCCCCCTGACCAAAGCATGGTACGTGTCGTATAGTTGTTTGCACAGTCGGCTGTCAGTGAATCGCGAGCAACATATTTCTGGTCATTAAAACTGCGCTAGGCAACTCGCTTTGCACACTGCATCACCAAATTGCAGCATTCACACCTCAGTATCCAGAAATCTACTTTGTAATGTTGTACTTTTTTAAAGGTGTGTGCGTGTGCGTGTGCGTGTGCGTGTGCGTGTGCGTGTGTGTGCGTGTGCGTGTGCGTGTGTGTGTGTGTGCGTGTGTGTGTGTGTGTGTGTGTGTGTGTGTGTGTGTGTAGTTCTTTGAGACAATGGAGAAGTGTCTGCTGGTGGCGCAGTGTGTCAGACAGCTGGATCCCAGTAGCACTACCAACCAGGACCAGCCCTCAGTTCTGGGTCTGAACCCCCAACAGATTCTGGAGCTGATGCCATCGGAGAAGGCGAGTCAGAAAAGCACAGAATATTCACCTGCGTACTTGAGGGGAAATCATCATCATCATCATCATCATCATCATCACAGAGATGCTTCAGTAACGAATGTAGCTTGTTTACCAGTGTTTCTGTATTTATCGTCACCAGAATGTCCAAAGAATGAAACAGAGTCTTCCCAGAGAGCTGGAGAAACATCTGAAGCAGAAGTGCCTGAGCCTCCTCTCTTACTATCAACCTGAATGGGGTACAGTATCCGCTCACTCAATATTTTCTCTCTCTCTCTCGCCACACGTGCCTGTTGCATGGCGTCATTGTTCTGCGTTGGCTTTCCAGAGGGTGAGAGTGAGGGCCTGAAGAACAGCAAGTTGTCTCATCTGTCAGCCCAGCTGGACAAAGAGAAGCGGAGAGCAGAGAGTCTGAGGGAGACCTGCCGGGAAAACTCTGTTCTCCTGCAAAGACAGACTCAACTCTACCTCTCCGTGAGTGCTCTCTCAAGGGCGCGTAGCTAACTGACACAAGCTCATGCAGTTCCTCTGTTTTTGACAGTTTATCACATATATATGCATGTTGTTGATTTTTTTTTGCAGGATAAATAATTAAATATTGTCTCAAAAATAAAATATTTTTAAAAGCCACAAATATGTTGTATTATTATCACAACAAATATTTTCCTTTCAGTTATTTTTTTTCTTCTTCTTCTTGGCTTGTCTCCAGGAACTGATTAAGTGCATTCAGCTCCTCCAGTCTCTCATCTTGGACCACAGGCTGAGGATCCAGACCGATCTGGACCGGAAGAAGTTGGACTACTTTGAGGGAAAGTGTGAATTAGTCCTGCAGAAGATCAAGTAAGGAGTTTCCAACTCTTTGCATGCTTCTATACATTTTGATGTTGCATTTTACTTACTGGTGCTTTTATCTAGAAAGACATACTAGTACAATAAACTCCAATTCTTAGATCATCAGTATTACATGTATTTTAGTTTTTTGTTCTACATGTTTTTCTCTTTTTCCTTCACAGGACTGAGATGGTGGAGATTCAGCTAGACACGTACACAGTGGACTCAATATCTGCTCACAGAAAAATAAGGCAAGAGGCTTTTTGTCCATTATTCATATCGCTCCTCTCCGCTTTCCCAAAGCCAACACAGCGATGGTAGTCGAGGGAATCCGTACTGTTTCTCACTAGTGTTCAACATTGAAATGCTCTTTGAATATTTGAACTGTCACCTCCTGATATCTAGTTCCTATAGAAACTACATTCCGGCTGACACTGACAGTCTGTCGTTGTCGTGTCTCCTGTTTCAGAGAGAAGCTGCAGTCGGAGCTGAAGGCCTGTCAGGTGGAGAAGCATTCGGTCGAGTTGAAACTGGCCTCCTTTGAGATCTTGGGCAAAGAGTTTGAGGCCTTGGCCGATGAGTACTGCAGATTACGGCAGGAGATAGAGATGAATAACTGGGCTCTGAAGGAGTTCACCCGGTGCAGGGACAAGTGAAGCTCATGTCTGGTGCCGGGACAACAGCCAGCCCTTCCCCTTTGGCTTTTGGACACTGGACACACAAACTGCTTGGACTTTTGGCCGACAGGAACTGTGTAGCATGTACAGTCGTGAGTGGGCTGACTCCCGGAACAGCTCCCAAGAATACATTCAGTTGTCGTAAAACGTCACCGTGGTAATCTGCATGTCTGCTGTCTTTGTTTTCTACCCCTTTTAGAGTTCAAGGTGTTTGGTATTCATTACTCTTTTCTGTATTAGCTCAAGGACGTAAGAATCGCTATCTACTGATGACTCAGAGCACCATTGCCCTAAAGTCGGGGTCCTAGTTGGCAGCAGTAATGCACCTGTTGGCCTCGATCTAACGTCACCTGCAATCAAAGTGTTGAGATGTATATTATAAAAGTTGAATTGGCATTGAACGCCTCACCGCGCGTATCAATACATGGTCAAAAGTGTGAAAAGTTTGGTGAGCATTCCGATATATGTTGGGATATAAAAACCTGGGAATAAACTAAAGTAGCGCGTCAGCAGAAGTCTGAATATGAGTGATGTCCTATATATTCATATAACTCGATTCTCTGAGCTGAGATCTGTTCTCACTGACAAAACATGTAAGCAGCATCCTCTCCGATATGAGAGGATGCTGCAATCCTATGCTTTTTTTTTTGCATGCGTCTTGGAATACATTTTACAGCCTAAATTGAGCAAGTATTTTTTGATGCTGCTATTGCTTTGTCCTTTTATAAAACACAGTGCCATATAGTTCAATTCAATTTATTTTGTATAGCCCAAAATAACAAAACACAAATTTGCCTCAGAGGGCTTTACAATCTGTACACATGTGACATCCTCTGTCCCGGGACCCTCACATCGGAACAGGAAAAACTCCCCCAGAAAAACCTTTTAACGGGGAGAAAAAGGGAAGAAACCTATCAGGCTGAACAGAAGTACAACATAACAGAGTTATAACACAATCAATGCATATGACAAATTATTCATATAATGAGAGTAGTAAGCAGAATAATGATGGCAAATTTACAACTAATAATAATAGCAGCAGTGGATATAGTAGAATAATAATGATAATAAAAGCAGTAATAGTATTGGCAATACTAATAGCAATGTAACTAATAATAATAATGATAGTAGCAATAGGTAGACCAGTGTCCAGATAAAACCATGATCAACGTAAACCTGTGAGGAGAGAAAGCACAAAGACTCTGGAGAAGATGTAGAGTTAGTAATGTGCAATAGAGGATCCTTTATAGTAGATTGGCACAACCATTTGTCCTGTCCATGTTTCCTCCAGAGTTCTGTCTACGTCATTCAATCTCAGTGTTTTCATCAAATAACCTATGAGAATATGAGGAAACAATTTTTGTGAAACACTCAAAGAAATGCTCAATTTAGCACCATTTTGCTGCAGTTCTTAGGTTAATCCACAAGATGGCAGCATACTTTAATTTTTGACAGAGGTCATGTCATTTTCTACGACACATGATGAACTCTTAGCAGACGTCCTTATTGCGTTTCTATTCTTTGACTTCACACAATCTACAACTTACTAAAAAAAACAAAGACTTAAAACCTGTGCACAGAATGAAGCACCCGAGCCACAGTTAAACATTTTTTTTATATAAATATTTATAGTGCAAACTTTCAAATGAGCTGACTTCCTTCACATGACACAACAGTTGAGCAGCGAAGTGTCTTCATTTTTTCCCCTTTCTTTTGTCACGAGCATATCCATTTTAACTTTCACTTGTCTATGGTGGCCCCAATACGTTTTTTGTATTATTATTATTGATCCATATATTATATAGCTGGTGTTTAACATGTCGATGGTGGTTAACCCGTCAGGTTACCGCCCACTCCGTTGTCTCCTCCACATCGCCGGTCTCTGGTTCTGTCTGCCCCTCTGAGGAGAAACGGAAGTAGGTGCGAGTGAAGCATCTCGCCCCGTTACACCCTCTCTGCTCTCCTCTCATCAGCAGCAGCCGCCCCGCCTCGCGACGCGAACCGCTGGCTGCTTCACCTCCAACCGACTCGACCCAGCATCTGGCCGCCGGTACCGCGGCATGCTCGCATTCACACCGGGATTTTTAACCAGCGGCGCGCGATGTCTGAGGTGCGGAAATTCACGAAGAGGTTAAGCAAACCCGGGACGGCCGCGGAAGTCAGGCAGAGCGTGTCGGAGGCGGTGAAGAGCTCCGTGGACCTGGTGGTGAGCAGAGCTTTTACCGCTGTGTGTGGACCAGTAGCTAACAGGGGATAACGGAACTAACGGGGACCGGTTAGCCTCTTCTCCCTTCTCCTTGGGGGGGGAACAAATATCCATTTTTAATTATTATCTACATTGCTACCGTTCATGTTGTAGTTTGTGTCCACGTATGTCAGACTTTTATGATTTGTCCTCCCAGTTTCCATTTGCCGCGCGTGTTTCAGCCTCAACGTGCGCGCGCGGCTCCGGTAACGTTACCGTCTCCCGAGTGCGCTGAAACAGTTTTTTTTCAGCGCTACATTCCGGGTAAAAGACGGCTCATTGCGGAGCGACTGAATGCCGCGAATTCGACTCCCATGTGCTGACTCGGCTTTTAGTATGACATTGTGCACAGAAACACATGTTTTTATTTATTATTATTATTATTATTATATTTTCTCAGTCATGTGCGAGCGGCCCCTTTTGTGTGCTCGCGGACGAGGACAGCTGCGGCATGGCTTCCCTGTCCTTCTGAGAGAGCCTCTGTGTTTCTGCTGCTGCTGGAAATGGCCACATTGTGCAAAAGAAGGCAGCGCGTGCATGTTCTTATAAGTCATGTCTGACGCTAATGACGTTTTTTTCTTCTACGCCCCCCCCTCTCACACACACTCTCCCCCCATTTAAATCAATAGCAGTGCTGGTAGCTGATACAGTGGCGCGTAACAGACAGCAATAATGAGGGATTAGGCGCAGTGGTTTGAGATGAGTAGCGCCGAGGATCCCGCTGACACAGCGCGTGTGTGCGTGCGCGCCCACGTGTGTGTGTGCGCGCGCGCGTGTGTGTGTGAACTTAATTGTCATGTCACATTTGTCCCGAAACTTCCAGTGACGTCAGTGCAGATGAACTCAAAACATCTGGTCACTCGTGCACTTTTCTCATCGTGTGACGCTGACGAGCACAAATCCCAACACGCAGCGGTGGAGCTGGATAAGTCCGCATAAGACTCTTGTTCCCTTGGGATTGGGCTTGTAGTCTTATGATGATCATCTTGAGGAGTGTGACGCAAACAGGTCACTAGTGTAATAATCATGTGATATTTTGATTCCCTCAACAGAAGTGTGTGTGTGTGTGTGTGTGTGTGTGTGTGTGTGTGTGTGTGTGTGTGTGTGTGTGTGTGTGTGTGTGTGTGTGTGTGTGTGTGTGTGTGTGTCCACGTGTGATGTGTGTGCTCTGATGTGTTTTTTTTTTTCTGTTTTAGAGTAGCAGGTTTTGGCTGCTGGTTTTATGGAATAAACGGTTGGCTTGGTAACTGAGAACAAATGTTGTTTTGTGTGTGTGTGTGTGTGTCTGTGGGGATTTCCTCAGGCATGCTGTGACCATGCTTCCTGTGTGACTGTGTTTTGTGTGTTCATTCTGAACATCGGTATCAAGACAGTCCTATTAGGTTCTAGGTTCTAGGTCTTCCCTGCCTGTCCTCCTGGTTTTACATTTCCAAGCAGGGAGTCAAATAATCCTTTTTAAAAAAGGAGATGGCCGATTGAGCACACGACTAAAGGAGGGAAAAAAGTGGAGTGACCGTTTTCACGCCAGGCGTGTTGACTCGTCAAACACATTGCTGTCTTCTAGTTGCTGCATTGCGTTGCAGTGGTTCCTGGACAGAGCCACCGTCAATGTTGTTACTTCCACATGGGCCTTTTCTTCTCAAGTTAAAATATCTGATAGGAAAAAAAGGTATATGAATCTGATTCATTCGGGGGCGGGGCGGGGGGGGGGGGTTCTCGTTGCTTCCAGTTCTAGTGGGGAAATGACCATTTTAGAGGAATGCCCTGTTGCCTTATAGGGTGTAGAGGGCATAGGAGCAACATCCTCCATGTGATCGCACGCTCGACTACACGCCGTCTGGCATGTCTGTGGTCAGTAGAAATGTCACCCTGTGTGGATTAATATGTGGAAGTATTCCGCTGAGTCAACTTGACATTTGTCTCTGCTGTACAAGCCTCACTGCCACATCGCTGTGCAGTGAACCCGCATAGAGGGATGTATGTGGCGATAGAGAAGCTGAAGGATAGGTCCCTTATTGTTTGAGGCTGAAATATCCATAATAATAATAAAAAGTTATGAAAGGTTTTGGGGGATACATGGTTCTAAACAGTTATTTTCTTGTAACTGCATCACTGCTGCTGTAGCGAAAAAATGTACCCTTGCGGGATTAATAAAGTATCTATCTATCTATCTATCTATCTATCTATCTATCTATCTATCTATCTATCTATCATGTGAATGTGAAGTTAAACCAGTGAACTACAAACTCGATAGAAAAACCCTCTGTATAACGAGAAATATATATATATATATATATATATAAGGATAAAAGTAGCTGTGTGTCTGTATTCCCACAGATTGGAGCACTTAGTGGGGTCAGTTGTGGGGCTGTGTGTGACTTTCATGTCAGCGTGCGTGTGTGTGTGTGTGTGTGTGTGTGTGTGTGTGTGTGTGTGTGTGTGTGTGTGCGCGTGTGCGTGTGCGCACACACTCATCTGTTGTGTTTAAGTGTAAACTTCCTCAGCCAACATGATAAAATCCACCTGTTCACGTTGGAGTTGTGAGTGCTTCACATCTGCTGAACTGTAAATGGGACGCAGACATCTGGAAATGCGCCCTTAGTTGCCAACATCGTCATCATCATTATCATCATCATCATCGTCCCCGTCCCCTGGAGGCAATGCTGGGAGTCGTGCTTTGCACTCCGCGACTGGTGTTGGAGGGTTCTCCGGCCTGGTCGGCGTCTTGCGTCACGCAGTTACGCCCAGATGTTAGGCCACGTCCGTCCATGTTAGAGCATCTCTCTCTGTTTCCCAATCGGGACACGGTGGCCTCACAGCTGCCTGCTTCTATGATCTCCTCTCTCTCTCTCTCTCTCTCTCTCTCTCTCTCTCTCTCTCTCTCTCTCTCTCTCTGCCTTTCTCTGCCTCTCTCTCTCTCTCTGCCTCTCTCTCTCTCTGCCTCTCTCTGCTTCGCTCTCTCTGCCTCTCTCTCTCTCCCTCTCTGCTTCGCTCTCTCTGCCTCTCTCTCTCTCCCTCTCTGCTTCGCTCTCTCTGCCTCTCTCTCTCCCTCTCTGCCTCTCTCTCTCTGCTTGCTTTCCCGCCCTCCCTGTAACATGATCAGCGTTGCCGTGGAGCCACTGTGCGCTGCCGGTTGCCTCTGACTTACAGCGCTGCGGTTCAGCTTGTTGCACATGACAGGAAGCGTGCGTAATGCTTTCAACAGACTCGCAGGTTTTGTGTTTTACTGCTGCTCGGGTCGTTGCTTGTCCATTCGATGGTAGGCCTTCGTGTAAAAAAACACATAAAAGTGATGCGACATAATGCAGAGAAAGAATCTGCAAATGCAAAATGTTCTACTTTTCAAAGTATCATTGGGGTTGGGAAGTTTCTATTTTGATTAGTGGTCGAGAAAAGAAGGAAAAAAAAAACTAATCGCAGGTTTCATGCAGACAACCGAGAAAGTGGGGGTCTGGTGGAAAGAAATCTGCAGAAGACACGTACTTGTAACCAGCTAATTTCACGGGCCAAATTATTGGTTAGAGAACACGGAAAGGGAGAACTTTCTTTTCCTTTAGATACCGGGATATTCAAGGAGATCTTAACCCCTTTGAAACCTTGCTCAACTCAGGCTGTAGAGCCAAACAGTGTTCAAAACCACACAGATTTATTTTTCCAAACTCTCAGGAAATGTGGAGCCTTGGGTCGGAAGATTTGTCTCGGCGTAAACCTCATATGGCTTCGCTGAGGAGTCGTAACGAGCTGACACACAACATGTAGGACTGTCAGACAGTGTGGAATTCAATTGTTTCCCCAACTCTTACTGCTGCTTAAAGCCTCTGAATTCAATGTCCATGTCCAAGTGTCCTTGACGGAGACACAGCAGCCCACTGCTCCCAATGCTTAGGTCAATCTGTCTGTCTGTATATGAGTTTTCTTTTCTTAAGTAATTAAGTTTAATAGCTAAGCAAAGCTAAGTTGTTGTGAGAAGGTAATAGATAATATGTGGTCAGGGCCTTTTAAGTGGTAAAAAGGGGAACACTGTGTAAAAGCTTTATATCTAGAATGTCTGAAAAACTGCACACCGACATGCCCACTGGTAGTTTCCGAGGTGAAGGAAGTGCAGACCAGCAAGCAGTAGGGGGAAAAAAGCAGCAGCCAAGCTACTGCATTTACTTTATTGCTTTATTGCCCACTCCAACTGTGGTACAGTAGGAAAGCAAGGCTCTGTGTCTCAGCTGCACGACTCTAAAATGGAAATATGACAAGCTGGAGCATGACTCAACCCCCCCCCCCCCTCTCCATTTTCAGGGTTTTCCTCTCCTCACTGGTGCTTGTTCACTAAAGCAGCATGTCGGCTGCAGCCTCTGGGGGCTGTGGCCCGGCGATGTGGCACAGACGCTGATCAGAATCATACACTTCCTCTGCCTGGTGTCGCTCCGCCGCGGCTTATTGGCTAAGCCATTCATCACCGTCGCTGCTGCTTAGCTCGAGCTTAAAGGGGCACTTTCTTGGATTTAATTGTGGATCTTTCCAAGTGGTTTGGGTTTCGCGCTTGTGATCACATCTTGACCTAGTTGTGGAGCACTGGGTTTTTAGCCCGTCGGCCCCTTTAAGACATAACGCTGAAAGGCTGATTTCATATCATCCACTTCTCTATGAAAGTAAAAACAGGAAGTTCTGATGCGTAGCCATGGCATGTGATATGCACCAAGCACTGTATGTGACAGCTAATAATAATAATAATTTGTCCACTCCCCCTTCTTGCTCCCTTTTTCGACATCTCCCCCCCCCCCCCCCCACCGTGACACTGAACTTGTGTGGTTGTTACCCTGATTTGTTGTGACTCCACTTTTGCATGGGTGGTGAAAGGTTCTGGGGGGGGGGGGGGAGCCCTTGTTAACATCTTTCAAATCACAAGGTCACGTGGAGCTCGCAAGAGCACACAGTAAAGGAATGAGCCGAGCGTGAGCCCAAAATGAAAGATTTGTTTCCTTGAAGTCACATGTGTTTGTGTTCTGTCCGTCCTCATCCCTCAGGAGCAGCCAAAGATCATTGAGCCACTGGACTATGAAGCCGTGGTGTTTCAGAGGAAGGCCCAGATCCACAGTGACCCCCACCGAGACCTGCTGCTCTGCCCCATGGACGATGTCTCGGTGAGTCCTCTGCTCCCCGCTCATTTCCTGCTGTGTCCTCCTCCTCCTCCTCCTTCTCCTCCTCCTCCTCCTCCTCGAGATGAACTTCTAACCCTCATTTACCTCATACTCGGGGCCAAATCAGCAGCTTTTTTTTCTTTTTTTTTCTTGTAAAAACTGTCTGAGCCAAACAGGAACAAAGAGCTGTAAAATAACACTTTTTAAAGGAAGGTTTCCCCATCATCAATCACTGATCATCCCCAACACAGCCGGCTCAATTATTTACGGGTCAAACACGATCCAGCCAGGTACCTCTCGCTCTGTACTTACTGGTGTCGATTCAAACATGTGGTTTTGTTTCGAGGCCCGTCTCGCTCCATGTCTAGTTTTTATTTCTTTCCTTCAGCTGTTTCTTGGTATCTGCGCCTCCTGCTTCCTCTCATTCACTTTCTCCTTGTCTGTTGTCTGTGGCGCCCTGCTGTGTGACTTTTTTTAATGGGAAGATAAAAAAAAAGAAAGAAAAAAGAACTGTCACTGTAACGTTGTTTGTTTTTGATTTTTTGCCCGCGTCTCACTGCGCAGGAGTCCCAGATCTCGCGGCAGAGGAGAACCGTCGTTCCCTCGGTGCCTCAGAACGCTGAGCGGGAGGCCAGGAGCCTGTTTGCCAAAGAGGTACTACAACCCAGCTGTGCCATGTGTAGGAATACAAATAAAAAAAGAAATGACAGGATTCATAAGCTGACATTAAATCTTCTCAGTCACTTGTCTTTTATTCCTTTTAGTTATTACAATCTGACATGAAATGCAACGAGTACAGCTAAATTCTTCACAAATTCTAAAAGCTGATTTCTTGGAAGACTTCACGCCAGCTCTTTTCGTGACATTCAGCCTAAAGTGCTCACTTGAAGCTCACAAAGAAACCCAGAATGCACAGGGGCCAGCAGTAGTGAACACACGCTGTACGGATGATTTGTTGTTTCGCAATGAAAAGCAGACTCCTCTGGCACGATGCGTGGATAAACTCTGCTGCTGCGCCAGGCTCTGGATCTGTGTACGTCGGCCAGCCGTCATGACCGTGATACAGCATGGAAACGACTGTCAGAGGGATTGTGAAAAACAGACTCAGCGTCTACTGAACAAAGATCCTTTTCAGCTGACTTAATGGAGGATTCTTTGCGTGCAATAAACAGTAATATGCGCAATGAGAACCATCTTGAGTCATGGCAAGCAGAAGTCAGCTCTCCTGCCACTCTGCAGCTTCGTTGTGAGTTGATACATGTCAGGGCCCTGTGCGTGGTCAGGGCCCTGTGGTCGGTCAGGGCCCTGTGCTGCTGTAGCATGTTTGTTATATTTGTGTGGCTCTGCTGCCCCCCTAATCCAGCTCTGTTTTGATCTGTTTGGCAGTGCATCAAGATGTACAACACCGACTGGCACGTGATCAACTACAAGTACGAGGCTTACTCCGGTGACTTCCGCATGTTGCCGAGGTAAGTGAAGATTCTTTGCTGCCCAATCTTTAGCATGTACAAGGGATTTGCTCCGCTCTCTCGCTCACGTGGGTCCACCGGGTGACGACACGCAACGAGACGCTGTTTCTGTGTATTTAATGCAGCTCTGGTGCTTCAGCAGAGTGGAAGAAACACTGCGTGCAAACTGACATAACTGCACAGAGTTCAGCCAGATTCTTCCTTCTACAACACAACAGGTGCAGCCCAGATGTTTTGAAGTCATAGTTAAATGGGGATGAAGGAAATTATTTTTATCGCTGCAAACTGCACTGGAACAATAAATTGAGGTGAAAGCGACGTGTGCGTAGCAGCACTTTAAGAATACCCTCAAACTTCAGAGAAAACAAACAACGATGACAGACGAGGTGAAACAAGATTTACTGCTTAACACGGGACAAACACAAGCAAAGCAGAGATTTGTTGCATGTTCTTCAAAGAGGACAGACGTAGCGAGATGGCAGACCTCACCACAGGGGAAGAACAGTAGGGAAGGGTGGGGGGACTGATTTACTGAAGACTGCTGACCCTCACTCACTGTTTTTTTTTCTTCAAAAGCAAAGGCCTGAAGACGGACAAGCTGCCAGCTCACGTGTTCGAGATCGATGAAGACGCCAAAGACGAGGTGAGTAGCGGAGCCTGGGCGCCGTTAGATCGCAGACATTGATCACATCGTCATTGATGGCATGAGCGGTCTGCTATTGAGTCACTGCCTTCACGGACAGATAGCACCGATGCCCACGTGCACAGCTCCTGGGGATGTGCTATAAACCCTGCTCGGAAATCGAAATGACCCCCTTCATCTTTTTGAATCGCAGAGATGTGACACAAATTTGGCTGCGCATCCAGCGTGGACGTGCATCGAACCGGTGATTGTGCTGGAAGACTCCCGGTGACTTACGGTCCGTCCGTCCTTCAGTACAGCCAGCAGTGTAATTCCCCCTCCCTCCCCCCCTCTCAGAGACTTAAGTGCTGGGCAATGAAACCAGTAGCCGTATATGTCCTATAAATAGCCCCCATCGATCCTCCTTCAGGCCGGATGCGGATAAACTTAGACAGGGAACGGGTTTAATTGAAGTAAAATAAATGCTGCCACCAGCCAGGACGGGGGAGGGCAGGGAGGAGATGGCTCTAACTTCTCGAAACAGACCATTCTACTCTTACAGTGTCTCTGCCATTTTTGTCTCTTGCTGTGATGTCTTGGCTGGCTAGCAGCGAGACGATTTAGGAACAAAAAACGAAAACACACACATAATACAAATATGATAAGGCAAATATTACATTTGTCTTTTTATATTATCTTGGAGAAATGTTGGCTTCTCCATATCCTTTATTTATAACCTTTTACATCCATCCACGGGCCACAACAATACATCCGTATTAATGCAGTCGGGGACATTAGGCATGAGGAGACAGCACCGTTGTCGATATGGAGCAGGGTGTGGCGGTCAAATGGAAGTCTGGACTTGAGCGAGCTGTGGGAGGAGAACAGCCAGCCAATTAGATTACAGGACAAGGCTGGGGAGAAGGACGGAGGCGCGTGCGCTTGGTTGGAGGACAAAATGCCACTTCAGTGTGATTAGGCTGATCACGGGCGTGTAAACACACCGTAACCCCTTTTCACTCAACGTCATGACGCGCGGTTGTGTAAGTTAGCTAGGCCCCTCCCCCTACTGTGGTACTGTGAATTCCTCCCAAGTGGCCGTATGCATTACTCCCGAGATGGTGGTTGTTGGGTGTGTGTGTGTGTGTGTGTGTGTGTGTGTGTGTGTGTGTGTGTGTGTGTGTGTGTGTGTGTGTGTGTGTGTGTGTGTGTGTGTGTGTTTCCTCGGGTGCTGATGAACAGTCCCATGGTAGTTATGAGAGGGAAAGGCTGCAGTGACAGGGCTTATGAGTTATGATCGACCCCTTTTTATGGGAAACCAAAGAAATTCTCCTGATGAATTGATTCGGCCGGACAGCGTGATTAGAGCTGATGCCGTTTTTCACTGACTGAAATATGTTATTACACTGAAGCTGTGATTCGTGAACACCTCTCACTACCTGAATCGAATAATGTTTCATACAGATGTGGAACTAAATGTTATAAACAATGTCAAAATGAAACTGGAGAGATCGTTTACCGTCGACAAGCTCAGTGACTATCATGATGTTTAAAGGGATAGCGGGGTTGTGTGAGCTGCTTCTCCACAGTCAGTGCATCACCTACAGCAGATGGCGTTTGGAGAAACAGACAGGAGTACCAGAACGGGAGTAAAGCAAACTAACTCTTTAATATCAAACTAGTTCTCACAAACATCAACCACACGGTCCCGGACACTGTCGACCCCCTCCAGTTTGCCTACCGCTCCAACCGATCAGTGGACGACGCGGTAGCAATAGCTCTACACCACACTCTGCAACACCTGGAAAGCAGCAGAACGTATGCCAGGATGCTTTTCCTGGACTACAGTTCTGCCTTCAATACCATCCGCCCGGGCAGACTGATCGAGAAGCTGACAGACCTTGGCGTCCCAACTCCCACCTGCAACTGGATTCTGGACTTCATGACAGAGAGACCACAGGTGGTGAGAATGGGAAGACAGGTATCTGCTGAGCTCACAGTCAGCATAGGATCCCCATAGGGCTGCTGCCTAAGCCCAAAACTCTTCACCCTGTACACCCATGACTGTGTCTCCACCCAGGACAACACCATCCTCATCAAATACGCGGATGACACCACCATCCTGGGGCTCATCAAGGGGGGGGACGAGTCAGGGTACAGGACCCTGGTAAACAACATTCTTGTCTACAGAGAGGAGAACAACCTCATCCTCAACACAGACAAGACCAAAGAAATAATACTGGACTTCAGGAAGAATCCTCCCCCTCTACAGCCTCTTATCGTCAAAGGGACTGAGGTGGAGAGGGCCGACAGCTACAGATTCCTGGGACTGTAGGTTACCTGACCTGAGCTGGACTCTTAACACCACAGCCACAGTGAAAAAAGCCCTCTCACCCAGGCCTACAGAGGACTGATAGAGAGCATCCTCTCCCAGGCCTACAGAGGACTGATAGAGAGCATCCTCACCCAGGCCTACAGAGGACTGATAGAGAGCATCCTCACCCAGGCCTACAGAGGACTGATAGAGAGCATCCTCACCCAGGCCTACAGAGGACTGATAGAGAGCATCCTCACCCAGGCACTGTCTGGTATGGTAACACCACACAGGCAGAGAGGAAGGCTCTGCAAAGAGTCATAAAGACTGCGGCGAGGATCATAGGGACAAAACTTCCTTCCATGGACTCTATGTATGTGCAGCGCTGTCGGAAAAGAGCAGAGGGAATCATCAGAGACTCACTCCACCCAGCTCACTCTCTGCTCAGACACAAACACTGCACGTACAACCTGAGACGCAGCAGAGCGCACAGCATCATCACCCATAGAACACGTTTTTTCAACAGCTTCTTCCCTGCCACGGTCAGACTGATGGCAAAACAAAACTATTGAAATATGAGTAACAATAACCCAACATTACCTCACTTCACTTATCATGTGCAATATGTGATATATTATTGTCTGTGAAATAGGATCATGTGTCATATACCTTCTGATAAAGGTGCAATATTCTAACTGTGCAATATCCCCACATAACTTTCTTCCACCTCTCAAAAATGTGCAATATTCCCATATAACTCTCCCCTTTCCCCTCTTTTTTCACAATCCAGGAACAGCACTCAGGACTAGCCTATTTATTACTGTTATTTAACATTTGCCTTCTCCTTTGTTGAGAACTTGTATTTTTAAAACTGTCTCTATAAGTGTACATATTTCCACCTCTCTTGTACATTTACCACCTTATGTATAGTGTTTTTCTTCTTTTTCTTCTTATTATTATGTGTTTTTATTTTCTAAACTGTTGACTCTGAGAGAGCCCTGCACAAGAATTCCAATGTGTCTGGACTGTTGGTCTATGCACAAATGGCAAATATAAAAAAAAAAAAAAACTTGAATATGCGAGAACCCCTTAACCCGAGTTAACCTGCATGATAAAGTCTGTCGAGTTTAATTTCCTGCGTTTGTGTCTGTGTCTGCCAGGACACATCGTCGCTGTGCTCCCAGAGGGGAGGCATCATGAAGCAGGGCTGGCTTCAGAAAGCCAACATCAACAGCAGCCTGTCTGTCTCCATGAGGGTGAGTCACCACCAGACGTCCTGTCTGTTATTCACACAACAGCAACAGCAACAAATGAAACAACAACAGCAGCGAAACGTGGGCTTCACCACAGAGACATGGCAACTCTTCGCTCTACTCGGTGGCTTATAGACTGTTAAAACTGCACATTTCTCTGTCGTCTTCTGCTTTCTTCCACACCATCATATTGTACTATATATTATACTAAATAATTATTACATCAGCTACACCAACAGCAACATCTTAAAACTTAAATGTGGGCGAAAAAACACATTTTATTCTGCGTTTCTCTGTCACATGCTGTTCAAAACCTGTTCCCCTGACTTGCTCTCTGCTGCTGTGAATTGCAGGTGTTCAAAAGGAGGTACTTCTACTTGTCTCAACTCCCCGACGGCTCCTACATCCTCAACTCCTACAAGGATGAGAAGAACTGCAAGGATACCAAAGGGTCCATCTACCTGGACTCCTGTATAGACGTTGTTCAGGTATACAGGGATGAAAAACAAACACCCCCAAAGTAACATAAAATACACAGTTGAAATTAAGGCAAAAGCTGAAGCAACAACCCTTTTTTTTCAGTTTGACAAACTCTTATAGGGATATTTTGGATTTGTTTGAAGTGGTTGTATGAGGTACTTATTCATAGTCAGGAGTACGGGAGCAAAGTAAGGTACTGCTGTGGATGGGGGAAGCAGCAAAATGTAATTTATCCCCCTTAAAAAGTATCAAATATATGTTTAAGTGTAATTTTATGTTTAGAATAATACATATTTTTAGGATGAGAACATTGCTTCGCTCCCGTGCTGGTCATTCTCCCATGCTGCGTGTTTAGTTGAACTCCTTTTGGTCCGTCTCCCTCTGTGAGTTTTCAGGGGGTTTTTGGCACAAGCTCTCATCCTCGTGAAAGTCAGTGTGTTTCCTCGTCTCGCGACGCTCCAGGGCCTTTTAGTCACTTTGATTGGATGGATTTGCTGCATTCCATTGATTTGGGCATGAAAGTCCCATTCTAGCAGATTATGAGGGGCTGCTGCTGCCGGCTCATGGCACAGGCTGGTACCTCATTCAGGTCTGCGCTAAGCGGAGAGGCTGCCAGGAAGCTTTCAGCCTGATGAACACATTCAGATGTTGATGAATGGGAAGAGTGAAGAGACTCTTTCTGGCTAGTGAAGCTCGTGGAGTATGGGGTGTGCTTTTGGTCACAAAAAATACAATTAAGTCTTTAAATTATATCAACCTTCAGGGGAACTCCTGTTGCGTTGCCGCTACTATAGCACCACTCTTATCTCCAGCATATAGGATGATTTCTTTTTTCTTTTGTTTTTGTGTTTGTGGAAGAAAGTCAAGTAAAAATTCAAAGTATATAAAATACAATATTTCCCCTTTTAGAGCCCTAAGATGCGTCGCAATGGCTTCGAGCTGAAGATGCAAGATCGCTACAGCCACTTCCTGGCTGCAGACAGCGAAGCGGAGATGGAGGAGTGGGTGATCACGCTGAGGCAGGCTCTGCAGAGCACCGCCGAGGCCAGCCAGGACCGGAGGAACGGTGCAGAGACGCTGGACTGTTCCCTGGGTGAGTTATACCGTACCTGCATCGGAAAACTAACATACTCTGCATATATGTTTTTATATATATATATATATGTCCAGATCATCTTTCAGCCAACCTATTATTTACAGTCTTATTGAAAATTGGCTGTATTGTCATGGTCCAGTTAGCTATGATAATAATAATAGCATGTTTGTGCATAACCTCTGAGCCTGTTTTAGTGGTAGCCAGGGTTAAAGTAATCCCTCTCCCTGGCTGTGGAGGGAATCCAAAGCTCTTCTGAAAGTCTGATCCCTGTGTTATGGCATTTTAATGGCTTCCAGATTACAAGGATACACAGGCAATAAATAGGCCTAATAATACACATAGTTGCTACCAGTAGACAGATAGAAGCTTCCACATCAGCAGTAAATTCTGAGGAGAACAAGTATATCACATATTTTCATTCTTTAGTTCCTCTTCCAAATTCCCAAAGTGTGTGTTTCTTCAGGGGGTGAATTGTTGAATTTGTTGCTTATCCTGAGCTGTGGAAGAATACCAGCAGCTTTATGCAGTTTCTTTGTCTTGCCAGCGACTGCGAACCCTTTTTACTTTACTTTACTTTACTCTCTCTGCAGAATGTTCTAGTGAAACCCAATAGGCCTAGCTCGGTCAGAGATGCTGATGAAGGACCGGGAGGCCGTCCAGAAAGATGCAGGGTCACTCAGGGTTCACTCAGTCCATCACGTGTCCCCTGGGAGTCAGCAGAATAGTGAATAGCCTCGTTAGTTAGTCCGGTAGACTGTAAGATATTAGTTTGTCCATCTGGGAAGCAAACCTTGCAGACAGTCACATATGAGGGAAACAATGTGTGAGCATAGTACTGTTTGTTGTCCGACTGGGTCTCTGTGCATCCTGAGGACCTTTACTCACATGTGCTCACTGTCTCGTTCCATCAGATGACGACACTACCAGCCAAGGTAAAGGGGAGAGCCTGCTGGAGAGCCTGGGGAGGAGCTTACAGCCTGAACTTATGAAGGTATGAACAACGGATGGATGGTTCATGAGTACATACAGTTAGTGAGATATAGATATATAGAAACATGTAAGGTAATCACATCTTAAGTGTATCATTGATTTCAAGGCTGTACCGAATAGTTTGAAGCTTCGAAAGCTTCATTCATAACATTGACATTCGAATGCAGTACAGCTTTTTTTTGGGGGCTTGTCTCTTTAAACCCGCCTCTGCACAGTGCAGAGATGTAAGATAGATGTAATCATTTTAAATTTTTTTTTATTACCGAACGAAATATTCTGCTTCAATCTGTATGTGTTGGTGTTTAGCCTTTAAAAAAAAAATACAGCACAAAGCTGTATTAACGGGGCGGTCGAGCAGTAATCTAACAGCAACATAAATTATATTTATATAACCACTATAACAAAAAATATATAATTTCCAATTTGACTTCGGGTGATGACGTCATTAAATGACGACAGACATTTAAAGCGTCATTCAAAAACCTTAATAGCTTTGCATGTAAAAAAACAATGACAGTACAGCCCTACATTTGTATTGTTTGTATTAAACGTGGTAGTTGTCTACATCCCTGTGGGCATTATCATAATTATGTTTTAGTAGGAAAAAAAAAGCTCCTTTTAATGACGGCAAGATCAAACAAATCTCATCTCAGAAATGAGTCTGAGCTTTTGTACCAGACCACATTTATAAAAAAAAAAAAAATGCATAAATGTCTACATGATGGAAGAGCCGCAGCAGAGCGGCTCTTTTGTTGGACTCTTTTTCTTTTCTTTAGTTTGAGTCTGTTTTCTAAGCCTGAGAAGAGCAGGCTTTATCCTACAGAGACTGAGCTGTTTTCATATGTCTATAAACCCAGATCTGCACACAGACAACAAAGCCCTCTGTGCTGCTGCGCTGCTGTTTCACTGCTGTTTCACTGCTGTTTCACTGCTGTTCGCTCTGGGCCACTCCAGCACTGCTCTTCCCTCTCCGCACACAAGATCACTGGAGTTTGTCTGCGGGCTGGTCACAGTGAGAACAGGAAGAAATGGGGGAGGAGAAGTGGGGAAGGCGATGGATTAGGGCTCTTACCGTGACCTGGGGGTTTGATATGTTTGTCTCCATTAGATGCCCTCCTTATCCTTTTGTCTGGGTCTGTTGATGCTCGTCTTCTGTCTCACTCTGTGTCCGTATTTCTGTTGGTTTACCAGCAGGGACGACACTAAGAGGCAGCTCAGTCTGCAGTACAGGGCCTGTTATTGGGCCTAACGGATGAGAACAACCAAATTTGGCAAATAATAATTAAAAACTTGGCCCCTATATCTCTACAATCAGGCTCACACTGTGTTATATACAGCATCAGCAAACATTGATGCCTAATACATTGATCCGCTGTCGTTCCATCGTATTTCACTTCCGTTCTTCCTCTCTGTGTGTCTGCAGTACGCCAGGGAGACCGACCAGTTCAATAAGATCAACAGGAATGAAGGCAGACAAAAGCTTTTCTCTCTGGATCCTGAGACACAGGTATACGAGACGCTTCTCTTAACACCTGCTCATCCTATGGTTTATTTATTTCACTATTGATTCAGACTATTTGATCCCTCCTCCCCTTTCCTTCTCCTTTGTCCTCCTCCTTCTCTCCTCTCCACTGGATCAATCTTTCTCTTCTTGTTGTTTTATCTCCTGCCTTCATGCCTCCCCTCCTCTCCTCCTCTCCTCTCCTCTCCTCCTCCCTCGTCCGATATCCAGAGGCTGGACTTCTCAGGCATCGAGCCAGATGTGAAGCCGTTTGAGGAGCGCTTTGGCCGTCGCATCGTGGTCAGCTGCCATGACCTGACCTTCAGTCTCCAGGGCTGCGTTAGCGAGAAGGGCGACGGCGTCCTCACGAATGTATGTTGTCGCCTTCCTTCAACATGAGAGCGTTTCAACTTAATATTCTGCTCATATGATTCTGCTAATACTTGGCTTTACTACTTTCTATGTTTTGCCATGTACCACTACCAAATGATAAACTTTAAAGGGATATTGTAGTTTGAATATTTCCAGGTGGGGTTGTATGAGGTACTTATCCGTACAGACAGACAGACAGACAGACAGACAGACAGACAGACAGGACCAGCACTTAGAATATTTAGAATTAAAAAAATCCAAACTATCCATTTAACCAAGAACTTTTTAAAGTATAAAAGATGACCATACAACTTTATGATCATAGAATAAATTAAAACAAGATTAGAATATATAGATAAATAAAAAAGTAAATAGGCACGCTGAGACTTAAAATACCTAACTGCTTAAAAAGTGATTTGAGATTATTTATTTATTTATTTTTTTATTGTGAAAATACATATCCTGTGATTTTGTGTGTATGCACTTAAGCGTTACTAATCTAACACACGATCCTTCTTTGCTGCCCCAGAAAGCACACCTTCATAATTCATGTTGGCCTGTCTGGAAGCAACAACGGTCACCAGGCCAAAAGATAACACAACGAGATATTGTTGTAATTCATTTAGTTTATGATAATCAGTTTGCATCAAGCAATTCCCCTCAGTGATGTTGCTGCAGTGTTTCCCCCGTTTTGTTCTCCTGAGCTAGAATCACCTGAGCTTGATGGAAACGTCTTCAGGGTGGTTTCCATAAAGAGCCCCTGGCGGCATGAGACAGCAGTTTGGAGCGCGTGTGAGCACCAGCTTTGTCAGACCGACTCGCTGTCGTCATAAAACATTGAGTTGCTTGCTGGTGCTTTAGAGAGGCTGGTAGGAGAAAGGAACCGACTCATACTTGTGGTTTGGAAGCAACTCTCTCTCGCTCTGCCCCCCCCCCTTTCCCTCCATTCCTTCCACAGCCTCTGATAGGTTTAATGTTTATTGGATGGAGCTGGGCTCGTCCAACATGCAGGAACCATCCATCCTGGCTTAAGTGCACAGTCATTCAAAAGTGTGTGGGTGGCACCGCTGTGGAGCCAACGTTTGCTTCCAAACGAGGAATGAACTAATGTTTGTTTTAAGAGTCCGATAAACAGAAAGGCAATGTTTTTGTGATTATATGATATTATTCCTGACATAGTTTGGCTAAATTTTCTGTCACAAATTACATAAACATTTGTGCCTGTAATAAAAGCCATACTGAAACAAGTTAATGCATCCAAATGTTAGGTGCTGACTAAAGTTAGGGTGAAATGTGATGTACAGTAAATGAACACAGGGATGTTATAGACGAAAAGCCCCTAACCATCTCTGTGCTGGACCCCCAGGTGGAACCGTTCTTCATCAGCCTCGCCCTCTTTGACGTCTCCAAGAGCTGTAAGATCTCAGCCGACTTTCACGTCGACCTCAACCCGCCCTGCGTCAGGGAGATGCTGACCGACGCCTCGGGCCAGCTCTCTCCTTCGTCCGACTCAGAGGGCGGAGGCGGAGGAGGAGGAGTCAGGGAGGGAGGAGGGGGAGGCGGCGTCATGGTGAACGGTGACTCGGCGAAAGGGAACGGCCTGCCGGTTCTCCAGAGGGTGTCGGAGGCCCTGCTGCGCTTCCCCACACAGGTAGAAACATGGCTGTGATTAGAGAGCTGTATGACTGAGGAAATGATAGTGAGCAGCCAGTCGGAAGCGGGAGTGAAAGATGAGTCATTGTTGTGTCATCAACAGATCAAGGTGTGAAGAACACAAGGTGCCATCCTTTTTGTGGAACATATTTTGAGATTAGGGTCTAATGAAAAAGAACAAAAAACAAAACAGAACCCAACTGGCTTAAATTATTTTTTTATATTCATGATACTGATAAAAAGTTAAGTTAGATTGTTTATCAGTGTTTTATGTCTCACAAAATACTTTCAAATACGACTGTAGGAAATACAAATATACCAAGAGTCAAACTGGTTGTTAATTCAAAACAAGATTATTAAAGTGATGTAAAAGATGATGGTAACTTTGCTCATACAAATTATTAAAGTTACAACCTCGACAATCTCCGTTTCGGTCTCTTTAGCGGCACTTGTGGAGATAAGCGGTAATTGCAGGTGTGTTTTTGGATTGCACTTCCCAGAGATCCAAACAGTGATCTCCGCAGACTACTACTATTAAGTTTTCTGTGGTCTAAACAATACCGAGAAGTTTGCTGTGTGTTATTTCTGGGATTGGTTTGCATAATTACAAACTATAGTCACATGGACTCTGCCGATGGAGCTTGCCTGTTAGACAGAGTTTTGACAGTTTTGTGATGTGTGTTTAACTGATTCTTAATTCTCTTTTCTATCGTGTTCGAAAGCAATTAGGCCACACGGAGAACCGGCTGAAAATGAGCATTAGTTCAGACCGTGGTTCTCTTTCTCTGAGCTGTTTTGGTCGAGCTGCTGGGAGTCAGACGTCAATGACTTTGTCTTTGTAGCCATTAAGCTCAGTGTTGTTTCTAGCCGTTTGTGTTCTTACTTAAGTTGCTTCAGAAACAGGGAATTAAACAACATCTCTGAGCAATAATACCCTTCCACACAACAAATGCAGCTGAAGGTACTTGATAATATAAAAGTATATGAATTTATGACCTCTTTGTCCATTCAAAGACACCAATAAACTGACAACGTGAGACACCAGAGAGAACTGCACTGTGGTTCAAAGGGTTGTATTTACAGGAAACCCCTCTCTGCGTGGTGTGTCCTCAGAAGACCTTTCAGTACCTCTTATGAAGCAGAACTCTGAATCATCAGCAGTGCAACATTATTCACAGCCTACATTTTCTAAGCCAGGTTGCGGTTGAAGGCCGTCCTCAGTCTTGCCGCGCTTTGAAAAATGTCCTCAAGCAGCTCAGCGAGGTGACAGCGCGCTGCGTTCTCGTGCTGGCTGCAGCTGACCTGGGCGGGACGAGGGATTCGTGACCATTTTGACGGATTCCCCCTCCTCCTGCGTCCTCACACTGTCATGACGGAGCTCTTCATCCAAATGCACGCTGATGGTGTTTTTCATATTGACTTCTACCTTTTCCTGTGCTGTGCTTTCATTTTTCAGACTGTAGTAGTTTTTTTTCCAGATGGTGAGTGTCTCCAGACGGTGCTTAGTTCATGTCCAGCCTGGAAAAACTTGAAAAGGATCCACGGGGGCCTCAGTTTAGCTCATTCAGCTCACACTTGCGGGTGATTTTTAAGAATCCCTTAAGTCTGCCAGTTTTACATCAGCCCAGTGTTTGGTGATGTAAGTTTTATGTCGCCGCGCTTTCTCTTTGCTGGGTTTTTAGTGAAGAGTTTATTTTGGAAACGATAATGGCCATGAGTGAGTGTTACTCTTGGCTCGGGCAAACTCCTGCAGGTGCTGTGAGAGCAAACACACACACACACACACACACACACACACACACACACACACACACACACACACTTAGTCTGTTCCTCACCTCTTGGCCTGTTAATATGATTTACTCACTCATCAAGACTTGTATGCCAGTTGTAAATTAGCAACAGTTAGGCTATAAAATGTACTCCTCTATACTCACTTTCTATTTTGGGTGATAAGAGACATTACTAGGCCGACATGGCAACAGTTTGAAAAGAGAAAACAACATAGAGGTGAGAAGATAAATATGGGAGAGTCAAACAAGTATTTGGAGCAGAAACAGTAAATTCTTTGCCGTTTTTGTTATTTCAGATATCTTATTGAGCCAAAGAAGATGATGCACACAGTACATTATTGTGTCACTGCTCATTTCCATTCATATGAACGAATTATAGAATTATATTCATCTACTGATATAAAACAGAAGATATAAAAGATAGCAGATTGTATTTTGAGATTGGAACAGTATCAATAATAGAGGCCAATCTAAGAAGGTAACTGGGAACACTGATTTCCACCTTTATCTTCCTCCTCGGTCTTCCCGATCTGCTGTGTGTGTGTGTGTGTGTGTGTGTGTGTGTGTGTGTGTGTGTGTGTGTGTGTGTGTGTGTGTGTGTGTGTGTGTGTGTGTAACAGAGACTGCAGCAACCAGTAGGCAGACATAGTCGGGAAGTTGCAGACACAAAATACAAGAGCCGTTCCAAGTCTAATTCATGGACGTAAAGTTGCGTTCTGCCAACCGCCATCTGTGAAAGTACCACACCAGCAGAACACACACATACAAACACGTGCATACGAGCGGAGCGGCCTCCACCTCTGTGATTAGTGTGCTGTTATAGCTCGGCAGACCACAGTTTAATTTAGGTGCATTGGGTGTGGTCCAAGGACCGAGCCGCCCCCTCTCACAGCGCTCCTCTACAGCCTCCGTTCCACTTCATTACATCATTCACAAATCCAATGCATTTGTCTAAGTGCAAATGTTGGAAGTGTTGGGGGGGGGGTTCTCCCAGCTGCAAACCGGCGGTTGTTGAGCTGCGACACTGTTAGCAAGCTATTCTCAGAAGTATGATGTTGAATGTTGAAAGGAGCTTTTGTTTTTTTTTTCTCCCGACGTTGGCAACAAATGTGGGAGATTGAAACCAGAAGCAGCTGTGTGGTTCTTTTAAACCGATGAAGTGACTGAGGGGCGGACGAGACCGGGTTCCGGCTTGGCGCGCTAACCAGGAAGTGTGTCTGTCTGACTGGCACCGCGCTACTCCCCCTGCCCCGAAGATGTGTATTATTGATGTGCAGTTTGCGACGTCTCCATCTATTTTGATTTAACGCTGCATTAGCCGCTGAGATGGTGCAGCCGCTGCCTTTGGCAGAGACGCTCAGTTTCGTGCAGAAACTTTTTATGATTTCTGAAAAATGCCGTCCTGCTGCTTCTGTTCAGATTTCCGTTCCTGTTCGCAGAGGCCTCCGTGGAGGTTACAGCAGCATAATCCGACTCATATGAGCTCATGTATTAATATGAGCAGCACGGTTCGGCCGGATGTAATTTCGGTCCCCTCAAGATTGTTTGTGTGAACTGACACTACAAGCTCAAAAGACCAAACATAGATGTGAGCCCTGTGTGGTTTTCCTGTAGAACCAGCTGCCACTTCTCCCCCCGCCCCCCACACACTCGTAGAGAAGCAGCGGGTGGATTTTTGCAACTGAAAAAAGGCCTTTTTGAGTTTGAGATGATGATCTCTCTCTCTCTCTCTCTCTCTCTCTCTCTCTCTCTCTCTCTCTCTCTTTCTCTTTTTCTCTCTCTCTCTCTCCTCCAGGGAATATTTTCAGTGACCAACCCCCATGCAGATATCTTCCTGGTGGCCCGCGTGGAGAAGGTGTTACAGAACGGCATCACTCACTGCGCCGAGCCGTACATCAAGACCTCCGACATCAACAAGGTATACTGCCCCCCACCCCCACCCCACCCAAGCTTTTCACCTCATTTAAAAACACACACACACACACATACTAAAAGCATCTTCGTCTTTTCTGCTCCGGTTTGATTTTTTGCGTCCTCCACTTGTCTTCTCCACAGACGGCTCAGAAGGTGCTCAAAGCCGCCAAGCAGACATGCCAGCGCCTGGGCCAGTACAGGATGCCGTTTGCCTGGGCTGCCAAGTAAGACGGGAATAACCCACTAGTCAAATATATTACCCAGTCTTTGGAACGGCCTAGTACAAATGCATGAGAGACATCATTACGATGAGATAAGGCACTGGGTTTTTAAAGCCTTCAAGTCCATTTGTTTGTTGTGTACATGTAACGTGTGATGTGTTTTCAGGCAGGTGTTCAAAGACGCCCAGGGCAGCCTGGACATGGACGGGAAGTTTTCTCCTCTCTACCGCCAGGACAGCAGCAAAGTCTCCACCGACGACATCATCAAGCTGCTGGCCGACATCAGGAAGTGAGTCATCAACACTCTTCTGCTATTTTAGCCAGCGCTTCGGTACTGTAGCTCAGAACACTCATCCCCTTGCACATGTATGCCTTTTTACATCCGTGTTTCAAATGGCTTCGTCTTGTTCTTGTTCTGAATCTCTTTTTCCTTGTCAGACCGGAGAAGAGCAAGCTTCAGAGCATCCCAGGACAGCTGAATGTCACCATTGAGTGTGTCCCACCTGACTTCTCAAGTAGGTTGTCACTTCTGAACGCTCCCCTCATCCTCACGTTTGTCTAGTCGAGTGCAACACTGCACAACGTACAACAGAACCTCAAGGACAAAACTGTCCCCATTGAAACACATTTAAACGACAATTTTTGATCCACTGGCAATCCCACCAGATTGAGTCTTCTCTCTTGTTTGCAGTTTGGGGCAAATACATTCTCTAGTCTGGTTTCCACATACTACAAATTCATCAAAATCAATGTTGTCTCTATTTTTTTTATAGCAGTTTTAGGCAGGGAGCATTTTTTTAAAGAGTTACAGTTATGAAAATGAATGCATATTTGGTAGTTATGTTTAGGACTGAAGCTGGTGAAACGATTAAAGTCTGTGAAAGTGGAAAATAATATAAATAGATCATTTTATGGCAGTTTTTTGACGGGGACATCGGAGCACAAGGTTTGGTGAAGATAATATGCAGCCTAAAACTATGTACATGTGATTTACAGGGACTCAGCTGTAATCAATATCAGTACGTGTGTTTGGGTATTTGCAGTGTACTTGGCTCACAAATATACGCAGTGGAATTGAGTTTAGTGTTGGCTTGAAAACCGGGAACACAGCAGTGGAGGTCTGGTCCTCTAACTTGTGCGCCCCCCCCCAGATACGGTGACTTCCTCTTACGTTCCCGTCAAGCCCTTCGAGGACGGCTGTGAACGGGTGTCGGTGGAGGTCGAGGAGTTTCTCCCCGATGAGGCCAAGTACAACTACCCCTTCACCACCTACAAGAACCAGCTCTACATCTGCCCCCTGCAGCTCAAATACGACAACCAGAAGACCTTCACCAAGGTGAGTGGGACTCAGAATTTGAATGATGAATATGAATGATGAATATCTCTCAGCAACCGTTGTCTTCTGTGTTATTGCTGCCTCTCACTGAGTGTTTGCTCTGCTGTGTGCATTGACTGACTGATGCCCTGTTTCCTCCACACCAGGCGAGAAACATTGCAGTCTGCATCCAGTTCAGAGATTCAGATGAAGAAGGTGCCCCCCTTTTAAAGGTGAGTTGTATGAACTGTATATATATATATATATATATATTGTAATATGTAGTGGTACTCACACATGACTTTGTATTTACAAGTCTATTGCTTAAAGTTGTTTCTAATCTTTGAATCAGATACACTTTTAGGGCCACTCGGGCTGATCTGATATTTTGAGAATACAGTTGAACTATTTCACCTAACTATCAAAGATTTTTATGTTTTTTTGAAATTCAGTGAAACTATTTAAATGATGTATGAGTCATTAACCAAACATGGCTTGTCTTCTTCTTCAAATCATTACATTATTCCTGAAATATTACAACTATCATGTAACTTTTGACATTATTCTTTTTCTTAAAGACTAATAATACCTCATCTTAGATACAGGGATCTATTGAAGTGTAAGAAAAAAGTATTTGTGCTGTTTTTCGGGAAATTAAAGTATCTGTTCTGTATTCACGAGATACCTCAAAATACTGCGAGAGGCTCTCACCCATGGATTGCCAATCAAGTCAATTTTATACAAATAACTAAATGTGTATATGAAATGAATAAATATGGCTATGAAATAAATCCTGAAATAATTGAATGGGGCAATACATGTATAAATAAATATAAATACATGAATGATTCAGTGTAGATCAGTAACTAAATACATAAATAGTTTTTTTGATTTTTACTATTTTTATTTTCAATGACTACTTTTTTATTTCAGGGGACTTTTATATCTTAATTTCATATTCCATATTTATTTATTTATATATTTATATATATATATATATATGTATATATGTGTATATATATATATATATATATTATCTCTTTAATTCAGAAAAACAGCAGAAATTTGTTTTTCCCCATGAGGAGTGTATTATTTAAGTTTATGATATTTCTGTCAAAAAGCATCCTCGGGGCAATATAGATGATACAGACAGATAAAGATAAAGTTTAGACTGAACAAAGGACGATTATGCAGAAGATGGATGAATAGATGAATGCAGTAATAATAATAGATAGGTGGTTGGGGAGGATGAAAACGAAGATGCAGTTTATTTTCAACACGGAGCAAAGGTCATGAAAACTTGCAGAATGTCCGACGTGAGATTTGATCGATAGCAGCGGCCTCAACCCGATTGGTTTTTACTGTTTTTCGCAAAGTGTAAGTCGGAGTGCATCTGAGAGGCCAGGAAAGGAGAGAGGAAGCGCTTACAGAAGCTGGTTATTATAGCTGGCAGGAGGAGATAATGACCGGTCACTGTTCCTCCCTCCTCTTCCTCCCCGCTACGTCTCTCTGGCCACACATGTCAAATATTTGCGGATGGAAACCGTCATCAAAGCGCTGTGCATTGTTTCTCTTTTACACTTTTCCAGGAAAAATGTTTTCAGACGTCTACCGCCAAAACATTTGCACTTGATGCCCGTGATTGAGTCGGTCCAGACGTGCGTGTCGTACCTCAGATACTGCACAGTCTGCTCTCAAACAATGGCTGAAGTGGAGCGAGGCTGCACCGCGAGCGGGAGCCAGCAGCGCACCTCTCAGGAGATTTTAATCAGAGGCTCTGGCTTTTTACATCCGACTGTGAGGAAGTTCTTTTGGCGCTTTGGGGTGCGGGAACGTGGAAGATCCAGAAGATGGGGGGGGGGTCCCCAGAAGCTGTGATCTTGACAACATATTGAACATCCGCTGCCTCTGAACTGTCCTAAATAGTGGCCCGTTGACCCGTCGTAATCTCAGGTTGGATTAATTTGTCGGGGGCCGCCGCTTAGACAAACGTTCGTTCTTTGGTCCTGTCTGGTACGGCGCATGTATCAACAGGACGGCCTCTGTGATGGATAAGATCCGAGGCAGTAGCTTCGACCTCGACCCTCATCCTGATTCACGTAATCAGGACTCCCATCAGGGCCCCACCTGTACTTGCTGCCGCTGCTGTAAGGGCCCCTTGAATGTGTTCCATCCCCCCGTGCGCTGCCTGCAGCCCCGCCGTACCTTGTGACCGCAAATACAGATCTTTGCTGAAATCTGTGTAATCCGGCGCCCCCCCTCCTTTCAGCTTCTTCCCCCGACCGAGCTGAATATTTGACCCGTGTCCTCGCTCTCTCTCCTGAGCCTCTCTCATCCTCCCCGCTCCAATCAGTCTCAATTTGAATCTGTTGGCTCTAGAACTCTGTCCTTCCTCTGGCCAGCACTGCTCGTTATTGTTCATTAGAGATGACTACAACTGTTAGCGTCCTAATTACGGCATCAAAAGCAGCCAACAGAACAGGTCTGGAGTGTTGTTTTTCTTCCCTTCTGTCGGTCCTCGTTAGAAATATCCTGACCCGCTCAAGCACGACCTGCATACACAGGTTTAGATTTCTCACAGAGCTTCTTCCTGCAGTGGCTGCTGCTCTGATACAAAACAGAGCTTTGCTTGTGCAATGTCTCTCCTGGAGTTTGAGGGTGCATTCATATTAAAAAACAAAAACATTTCCATAGGTTAATGGCTCTAGTTGCCATTTGGAAAGAAATAAATTAGTATTAATCTCATCACATGCGGAGTCAAAGCGCTGTAATTGTTCTGTTGCTTGGTTTTCTGTCATCATCATCATCATCATCATCCAGCAGTGGAGGCAGGGCACCGTCGCTTCATTAAAATAAGGTAAACACTGCTTTGCAAGGCCTGGAAATGTGTTTAGTTTCCAGGCCGTTGATAATTTCAGGCTCCCTTCTCCACTTTCTCAGCTCTTTGTTTAAATCCGCTGGCGCTTCGAAGATGCATACAACGAGGGGCTCGCACACTCACCCCCGTCTTTTCCCCAAACGTTGTCAGTAATCACAGATTTCTGAGCACTTACTCACCGCCGCATGGCCCCCTACATCAAAGGGGCCACACAGTTCGATGACTGATTTGTGCCCGCTTGCCTTCCAGTGCATCTACGGCAAGCCGGGTGACTCCCTCTTCACCAGCGCCGCCTACGCAGCCGTGCTGCACCACAACCAGAGCCCGGAGTTCTACGACGAGGTGAGAAGGCTTTCCTCATTCCCCCGGCCGGCTCATATTGGTTACATTGAGCATACAACTTTTGACCAGAAACGGAAGCACTCATTCATCAGGTTATCATCGCTGAATTAGATATGAAGAGGAATTAGAAGTGCAACAATGAAGAAACTCTAGACCCAAACTCTGTGTTCGGTACTCAAATTCCTCAGGCAGCAGTGAGATAATCCCATAAACCAATATCAGGGTGGAGCTGTGAACTCACACTCGACTGGTCAAACAGTCACAGACCCCTCCACACACACATGGAGCCCGGAGCCCGGAGCCCGGAGCTCGGCGACAGAGGTACGGTCAGGATCCCATCAGGGAGGTGGAGCAGAGGGGTCCATATGGATATCAAACGGATTAGGATTTTAGGAACCCCGCATGCACACACTGAGGCACGCTCGCAGAGATTTACCTCCACATGCTCGAGCCTCCAGTCACATCATGGAGAATCTGTGCTCAAACAGGACAACAGTGATCTCTATCTTTTCACGTGTTTGGCCTGGATCTTTTTATCCTCCAAAGCATCTTTGAAGACGCTGACAAGCGCTCTGTAAAATGAATTATTGTTATTTTCGTAATTATAGTCAGGACGCAGACGGCCTTAAAGGCTGTCACTATCTCGTGGAGGTCTCCCAAGAGAGAAAATATTTAACGCACCAACTGAATGATTCATACTCCTGTCATATTTTGGAGAGTCATAATATTCATTCAAGACATTCTTAAGCAGATTGTTGGTTACCAGATCTGTAGTAGTGGAAAATGCATGTCACTTCCTGTGAGAAAATCAGCAGGAGCAGGACACAGAGAAAATACATGTCATGCTGGTGCTGCCCCCTGGTGGATGAGGTGTTTTTTTCACCCAATTCACATCAGTCACTTCAAATTCCGGATGCTTATGATAATATCCCCAAATCAAAGTATAATATGATTAGGTCATCCACTGCAGGCATAATACACAGCAAGCGATATTGGGATGAGGTTGAAGTGCTTCCTAACATTTAAAAACAACATTTATTTGATTTAATTTATCTTAAATTAATTTCAGAGAATATTCAATTTTTTATTATTTCAATTTTTTAAATTAAAGACTTTAATCTTGGAAATAAAATAAAATATCCCCCTCCCCCAGCTCTTTTACCTACAATGGCCCTTATACACGTATGTACAAGAGCCCTGGGTCTAAGTGCAAAATAGCATTAAAATGAGCAGCAACAAAGAAAAGCTTTTACCACTAACCCTGAAAGAGTGTGAAATATGAAGATACTGTTTTCTAAATAAATAAGGCACTGTATATGGAACACAAGTGACATTAATTAGCATTGCGGACAACCTTTGATGTTATTACATGTCGTACTCTGTATCATAACTATATTAAAGCCATCATTGGTTCCAGTATGTTCCTATTCTGACGTCGGGGAAAAATAATGAAATGTTGCTGATTTATTCAACGTTAAAGTGAGCTGTTCCTGCACTGTGTCCAGGTGAAGATTGAGCTGCCGGTCCACGTTCATGAGAAACACCACATCCTCTTCACCTTTTACCATATCAGTTGTGAGTCCAGCAGCAAAGCCAGCAGCAAGAGGCGCGAGGGCGTCGAGTCGCTGGGTGAGTGCGCCGGGAAGACGTCTCTCTCATTGAGAATGTTTGGCCGTGTTATGTTGGCCCAGTAAACCCAACGGCGGTGCTTTCCTGTGTTCCAGTGGGTTACTCTTGGATGCCTTTGCTAAAAGACGGGAGGATGCAGTCGGTGGAGCTCCAGCTGCCTGTGGCATCCACCTTGCCTCCTGGATACCTGTGTCAGGACACCAGGAAGGTACAGTTCTATTCCCCTAAACCAAGACTCTGTGACACCCACTAATGCTCAATAATCAAAGTACTTTCCTTGTAGGAAACCCCTAAATGCTTCATATTTGTGTGTATCTCAACAGTCCCAGCCAGATATCAAGTGGGTGGAAAATGCCAAGACATTGTTCAAAGTGAGGACCCACGTGGCATCAACGATAAATGCTCAGGTACAACACTTCATTCTTCATTCGTTCTTTGAACACCCACATACATGTATGTCTACATGCATGCATTATTATAGTTGAGATTTTTTAAGTGGGGTTGTATGCTTGTCCATAGTCAGTTTATAACCAGTAGATGGCGGTGGGCACACCCCCAGTTTGGAGGAACAGACAGGAGTACCAGCACGGCAGCAGAGTAACGTGCTGCTGTGGACGGGGACAGGAGCACAACACATGTAAGACACCTTAAAAAGGCAGCATCAGTTAAGTGTACGCTATATTTAGAGTATGTTTTACTGCTTTACCTTGCTGTCAGGCCGTCCTTTACTACACGGAGCCAAAGAAGTTTTATATGCTCTCTTCAAAGCCACGAGACTCCTTTTGACAAAATCAGTCACAGGAGTTACTTTTTGTTATTGTGTGACTTTGGTGTTTTGAAGGGTTAGTTTGGATTCAGCGGTAGACCAGCGACTTCTACGTTCAGCCAGGTGAAATGATTGTTCTCAGCAGCCCCTCGCTTTGCGCCCGTGCTGGTACTCCTGTCTGTTTCTCCAAACTCCATCTACTGGAGGTGACACATTGACTATGGGGTTCACAACCCCACTCCATAAAATCCAAACTATCCCTGGATAAGCAGCTGGTATAAAGTGTGTGTGTGTGTGTGTGTGTGTGTGTGTGTGTGTGTGTGTGTGTGTGTGTGTGTGTGTGTGTGTGTGTGTGTGTGTGTGTGTGTGTGTGTGTGTGTGTGTGTGTGTGTGTGTGTGTGTGTGACATTGTGCTGTTTCCCCCCACAGGACCTGCATCTACACAAATTCTTCCAGCACTGCCAGCTGATGAGGGTGACATCGGAGGGCAACCCAGCAGAACTTATCAAATACCTGAAGGTGAGTCAGCACACTCTGTCATGTTAGAGCAGGGATCAGTTCACAGGCTCCATAAAAGATATCATCTTTGATTTCATCAATACAAACTAAATGGAATTAATATTAAAAAAACATGAATTTATAATGGCGAAATTCTTTGAGACACAAAGTGTAAACAGTTTCTTGATTGACATAAACGTGATCATTGTGAGGTTTAAAGTTCAGATTCAAGCCATAACAATCATGAGAATTGCTTGCTTTGATAAACAGATGATGCATCTATAAATGTGAAAATAAAAGTAGAAGACAAATAAATTAATTAAACTAATGTCCAGTTGTTAATTACTACTGCTACTTAAATACCACCATATCTTGCTAACGGTGTAAACATTTATATACAGTCACAGACGCTATTTCACAGTCTGGGTCGTACAACCTAATGAAACTTTCTCCAGTGCCTTGGGTGCTGAAGAGAGGTGATGTCTAATAATGAGAGAATCCACTGGGAAATCTTATTTCTAGGGAGACTTCCACCTCAATACGAACAGCTTTTTGGTGGCAGATTTCGTAACATCAATCACTGAGTCATACAGGTTTTTTCTTCCATGTAGACTGAGTTACTTTCTTGGTTTTAAGATCAAGTCCCTCACATAGTTTACACCTCAGCATCACAATGTATTCATCATACTAACGTATGTCAAGTCTCTTCTCACCGCCCGAGGTGACCAGAGTTTTGCTTTGAGGAAAACCTTCTAGAAGACCCCAACTAGCAGAATCCGTAGCTTCTGTGAACGTTTCGACCTCGTTCCTCACTGTAATCCAAGTTGAGCTTCCTCTACATGACTCTCCTGTATTTCTATTGCCCTCTCCCTACAGTGCCTGCATGCCATGGAGACTCATGTAATCATCAACTTCCTCCCAACGGTGCTGATGCAGCTGTTTGGGGTGCTCACAGCAGCAACCAAAGAAACCCACGAGATTGCGGTCAACTCTCTGCGGTCAGTTGCTCACCACAGTCTGTGCTGTTTGATGCTGATGATAGCCGCTCACCATGTGTAACGCTGCCCTGCTTCTGTGCCTTCAGTGTGATCATACATATAGTCTCCAGATGTCACGAGGAGGGCCTGGAACACTACCTGCGCTCCTTTGTGAAGGTAACCCACCAACACAAACGCTGCGACAGGGATAATAAAAAATCCAAAGATTTCCATAATTGATTTGTGTTCCCTCCACTTCTTAGTATGTGTTTGTGACCAACAACCCTGCATCAGGAAACTCAAGGACCACCCATGAGATGCTGGCCACCGCTGTAACGGCCACCCTCAAGCAAACTGCAGATTTCAACACCAGCAACAAACTGCTCAAGGTGTGTGCTCCGCGCGCTTGGTCGTGCGGATCCGTTGTAGTACCACTATTGAACAGCAGGCCCCATACTTGCCTGTACAACGGCTCACCATGTCCTCGGAAACCGAAAGTAAAGTCTCTGTGACAGGAGAAGAAATCCTGAAGCATGTAGCTGCTTGTAATGTAACGTTTGTTCAGTCATATTTTTCCAGATCATCACAATATTTAGTCCCTGGGAAGCTTATCAGCATGTTGGGATGTAGTAGTCTAACCCCATTCCTCTTGTATCCCTTTCTGTAGTACTCCTGGTTCTTCTTTGAAACCATGGCCAAATCCATGGCCCAGTACCTGCAAGAGGGCAACCGCATCAAGGTTGTTATGAAGTGATTTCTTCTTCCTTTAGGAAACTAAATTGAGAAGCTCAGACTTCACATTCCATGTGTTTAACAGTGCGAGTCTTTGCTTGGGTCACTACCCCAAAGTCTCTCTGTGTCTGGCACGATTTCACAAGCAAAAACATACCACGTGGTGTCACAGATTACGCCAACACATTTAAACAAACCTCACACACACATACACATACACACATACACATACACACATACATACACACACACACACACACACACACACACACACACACACACACACACACACACACACACACACACACACACACACACACACACACACACACAGAGGAGGCTCAAAGTGACTCACTGAGCCATGTGTTCATTCCACATCGGGATGCCACGGTTCTGTAATCAGCAGAACCAGATGTTCAGCAGTAAGCAAAGGGAGGGCTTATCAACACACTGCTAATCGGTCTTCATAGTGTCCCATCCTGATGTCATTTTGACTTTTTGATGCCCTCAAAGCCAGCGATCTGCCGTTACATGTTTGTCCCCCGACCGTCTCATCAGATGCCGCGGGCCCAGCGCTTCCCCGACAGTTTCCACCAGGCGCTCCAGTCGCTGGTGTTGTCCATCATGCCACACATCACCATCCGCCACATGGAAATCCTAGAGGAAGCTCGTTGCATCAACCTGAGCCTGGCCAATTTCATCAAGGTCTGAACCCACCTGATGTACCTCACTGAAAGCTGTGACTTAAGACTCTCAGAAATGTGTTTGTTGTGTCTATTTCCTAACCACGTTTTCTCTTCCTCAGAGGTGCCTGATCCTCATGAACAGGGGCTTTGCCTTCGGCCTGGTCAACCACTACATGTGTCACTTTGGCCTGAGAGATCCCAAGGTACATGCTCAGTATATATACATCAGTGCACGCTGCAACAATGGGTGCTGATTTTCACATTTATTAAATCCTAAACCGGCAGTGAGGTTTAGGCCCCAGGTTTAGGCCTGTGAGGGTCTGTGTTTGCAGACACATAGGTACCGAATATAAATTGAGCACAAGATATCTCAAATGACCTCCTAAAGTTGTTTATGTTCATTCTATGTCTATCTTCTTTTATTGTAAAGCCCCTTTTTGCATTTCTTGTGTGAAAAGTGCTCTACAAATAAAGTTTATTATTATGTTATTATGAGTGAGTGGGCCAGCATGCAACAAGTGCACACTCTAACACCATTGGTAAGAGGACAATATTCAACCAAAAGTATTTTTTTATTTTGCTGATACGGTACTTTGGACACCTCGTGTTGTTGTGATGCGTCTCCCGTCCTGCCTGGAGGCTCATTTGGCTAACAAATTAAACCAACACAGACTTCGCTTGAGGAGCGATGTTTGCGCGTTCGAGGATTGCATTTGAACAATGAGGAGAATTATATTTATGCTCTGAGGCGGTTGACAGAAATTTGCATCGCGCTCGTGCGGGGCACTCACTCATGCGCGTCCCTCTTTTGGCTACAGGTGCTGACTGAAATGAAATTTGATTTCCTGATGACGGTGTGCAACCACGAACACTTCATCCCCCTCAACCTGCCCATGGCTTTCGGGCGCACCAAGATGCAGCGGGTACAAGGTGAGAGAGTCAGACATCGCACCCTGCCTTTTGAGTGCGTTATGCTTCCTACCACACATGTAACCACTGACTGGCTCCCACATGAACCCCAAAACCCCTCAACACCCTCCTTCTGACCCACATCCAGCCACATTGGTCCCCTGTATTAACCTGCCTGATTGTCTGGCCCATGCATACACAGGTCTATCACTGAGCAGGTGGCAAGTCACACCTGCTCTACCTGCTTAACACATTTTTCCACTGCTAATTGACACAAACAGACAAGCGAAAGTGACAAGCAAACAACTATGTGCTGTGGTAATGCTGCATGGATTGTTTACAGTTTCACCTCCCGATTTCGTTATTTTCACCCCCCTCCCCGCCCCCCCCTCCCTTCTCTGTTTTTTGTGTTTTGCTTGTGGTCAGATTTTATACCGTATGCGACGGAACTTTTTGGCCCTGTAGGTAGGTGAAGCTCACCACACCATACTGTACGTCAACGCCACACAAGTTTGCTGCCGTATGCATAGACCTGCACCTTCTTGCTCAGACCTGCACTAACCCCGCCATCCTGTCAGCTTCCCCCCCCCTTTTTTTTCCCCTCATCAAACACCCACTCACTCCCAATCACTCGCTCACTCACTCACTCAGCACAATGCTAATGCTAGGCTAATGTCCTCACATGCCTGAGCCTGTGTGTTGTAATGGTGAGGAGCTCGGCTGTCGTGGAAATCCACCGGCCCCTCTTTTCGTAGTGGCTTGATACTTGTAAACATCTTCTCACGATACTGCGGCTCTCTCTCTCTCTCTCTCTCTCTCTCTCTCTATCTATCTATCTATCTATCTATCTATCTATCTATCTATCTATCTATCTATCTATCTATCTGCCTCTCTCTCTCTATCTGCCTCTCTCTCTCTGGCTCTCTGCCTCTCTCTCTCTCTCTCTCTCTCTCTCGCTCTCTCTCTCGCTCTCTCTCTCGCTCTCTCTCTCTCTCTCTCTCTTTCTCTCTCGCTCTCTCTCTCTCTCTCTCTCTGCCTCTCTCTCTCTCTCTCTCTCCTTCTCTCTCAGGCCGCCTGTGTGTCTCCGTCATTAGAGAAGATAATTGCTGCAGATGGGAGCTCACTTCCCAGGCTGCATTGCCTGCTTTGATATTAACACAACATTATTATGAAAGTGTTGTTTGTGGGGAAACGGACAACTAATGTAATTCCAGTAATGTAACGTTCCGTTACAACATTATACATTTCCCAATGTGGTCATTGAGAAATATATTATCTTAAAGCGACAGTTCATCACAAAAATACGTGTTTTTCCTCTCACCTTTAGTGCTATTTATCAGTCTAGATTGTTTTGGTTTAAGTTGCTGAATTATCAGCAAAAGAGGTGTCTGCCTTCTCGCCAATATAATGGAATTGGATGACTCAGTAACTCTGCAAACAATCGAGACGAATAGATAGCACAACAGATAGGAGGGAAAATACAGTGTATACTTTGGATTTTGGGATGAACTGCTTCTTTAATCCCTCCTCTTTTTGGCGTGGTGTGGAAATGTTGACGTCTGAATGAATGTGTGGTTTTGTTGATATTCTGTCGCATATTGCAACGTTGCACTTTGAATGATTGCCGCAGTATAACGTTACAGCTTAATGAACAATACTGATATGTTGCATGTACTGAGTAATATACAATCATAATTATCTATATCTGATTTTTTTTTCTTTTATAGATCGTCTTACAAGTTAGATCTTCAACAAAAAACACATTTCACAAGACTGGTTATCAGATTTCATTTTTAGGAAATTTCCCAGTAATGACCTCAATGCGTAACAGAACGTGTCCCAACAAGCCATATGTTATCAGCATCAGTGCAGCCTGTACTCGTATACTGATGCTTCCTGTCCGGCACAACCACAGAGCAGAGTCTGGAGTTCAGCCTGACGGAGGAGTACTGCCGTAACCACTTCCTGGTGGGTCTGCTGCTGAGGGAAGTGGCCGAGGCCTTGCAGCAGGGGCCCGAGGTCCGACAGCTGGCCGTGAGCGTTCTCAAGAACCTCCTCATTAAACACGCCATGGATGACCGCTACACAGCATTCAAGGTGAGGGAGGGCGGGGCACTCGGTGGTGGGAGGAGGAAGAGGCAAGCAGGACCACAATTTGATGAACACGTTTCTCTGAAGACAAAGAGAAAAGTGATGTTTTCCATAACTAATAAATGTCCTTTGCTACGTATTTCATCTCCTGTATTATGGGAGGAGGGAGGCAGTTCAGGAATTAACCAACGCCGTTATTAGCTTTCATTAAGATAACAAACATATATTCATCAGCACACCTTGAAAATCAACAGGCCCTTGGAAGAGTGCCTGGTACCTGCATGCTTCTTCACATGCAGGTTTATGCAAGTCACTGTTATTTAATCATCCTCTGCTGACGCTGTCAAAAAGTTTATATTTTCCTTTATGGATCTCTGAAAGCGGGACTAAAACCTCCAAACGTGTAAAGTTTTCTTCTTTTCTTCTTTGGTGCGATGCCACTGACTGAACACTTCTTGACACATGGGGCGGGATACATCGCCTTATATGGTATAATTGGGGTGTTAATTATGCATATGTACAATTCTCATTCACGCACAGGTGGCATTCATCCTGTTCACGCTGGTCGTTTACACACAAAAAAAAATTGAAGAATAAGAGGAATATGAATATGAATATGTTCTTGCAGGTGGCCCATTGTCTCCTCTCCCCACAGCATAACCTATTTGAATCAGAGCCTCAACGTTTGCACATAGTTAATGTTTGACACAGGTCACCCTCTGTACATATCATAGACTGCGGTTTATCTGTGTGTTCATGTCCGTAACAAGATACCAATGTCTGTTATGCAAACCAGCCAGTGTTTAGAGGGCAGGCACTATTGGCAGCAGCTGGGAGCAGTTGGCTTGTGGGTAGTTTGTTAAGGGCAGGCAACGACTATGTACTTAACTCGAACATACAATGGTCTTCATTACAGGCGTAGCCATTTTCTCTGCCTCTATAACTTCGCTCATCAGTATTAATACATGTGTTTGACAGTTTCATCAGTGCATTTGGTATTTAAAAAAACTCATCTAATCATATTTACTGTTTCAGAATCAGCAGGCCAGGATCTGTTTGCTCTACCTGCCACTCTTTGAGCTGCTCTACCAGAACTTGAAGCAGCTGTCTGCCCAGCCGTACACCTCCAGCCCCGGGCTCGGCCTCAACGTGAGTCCCCTCGGAACCCCGGGTCACCACAGTAGGGTTACGGGGGGCTGGTGTTACTGCGTTCTAATGCAAACCTGCGACACTCTCCCTTCAATCGTGTTCATCACATGAAGAAAGATGATAAAGATTTGCTTAGGGCTTGAAAAAATGTTTCTTTTTCCTTAACGTAATAAAGAAGACATTTTAACAGGAGCATATGACTGCGTTGGAAGTCGTGTGGGAGGATTCACAGTGACAGTTTCTTGGATTCTGTCTGTGTGTGTGTGTGTGTGTGTGTGTGTGTGTGTGTGTGTGTGTGTGTGTGTGTGTGTTTTAGTTGGGATGCAAACTTCAGATGGTATCTGTCAGAGGGTGAAACGATGGAGTCAGTCCTTCAACGTATTGTTTATCATAAAGTCTGAGCCTTCCCACAGTTTATTCGAGTGAAACCTGGAGCAGGTGCTCCATAACTAACAGTATACATTTAAAACAATTTGGAAGTGGTGTTTTATGAGCCACTTCACCATAGTCAGAGCATCGCGTACAGCAGATGGCGTTTGGATAAACAGACAGGAGTACGGGAGCAAAGTCAACAGCAAAATGTATTTTAGACACCCAAAACAAATCTACATCAGTCTACGTGTGCGCTTTATTTAGAATGTTTTTACTGCTTTACCTTTCTGACAGTGAAAAGAAGCCATCTATGGCGTCTTCAAAACCACAAGACTCTATTGACAAAGGCAAGGCAAGTTTATTTATTTAGCACATTTCAGCAACAAGGCAATTCAAAGCACATAAATACAATTTGAAAAACTGTCATTTAAGAACCAAGAGAATATAAAACAAAAACAAACTGAAAAAGTCAAACAGTGCAGCGTAAGAAGTAACAGACAAGTCTTCGGCCTGGATTTAAACAAAGTGAGGGTTGCAGCTGACGTGCAGGTTTTTGGGAGTTTGTTTCCAGATATATAGTGCATTAAAACGCTGCTTGTCCATGTTTGGTTTGGACTCTGGGGACAGAAAGCAGACCCGTCTCAGACAACCTGAGAGGTCTGGATGGTTCATAGCGTAGCAGAAGACGATAAAAATGTAATGCTTGATAAACCAACAGTCGTATCGGACTCGAGCAGCAGCGTTCTCAATCAGCTGCATCATCTGTCTAATTGATGTTCTTTAGGGAGACCTGAAAACACCGTTACAGTAGCCGAGTCCGCTGAAGATAAATGCATGGACAAAAAAAAATACCTGATTTAAATTTTTGTTTGATATAGCAAACACTTAAACTGCTGTTGATGTTTTTTTCTATAATACGTTCGTAGGTCGGTAAAACACTGACTATGGATAAGTACCTCATTAAAACGCCCAATTCAAAAAGAAATCTGAACTATCCCTTTCCCAGTAACCCAGATTCCACTTCTCCCATCTTGTGGTTGTCCAGGGCTCCAGAGATGACCTGATATCAACGGGGTCCGCAGACAGCAGGAGAACCAGCACCGCGATCGAGAGAGACCACGGTGAGCATACGTGGCATCTGCTCTCTTCCTGTTTACAGATCGTCCATCATCATCACCACACGGGCCAAATTTATGTTACAAAGGACTCAGTCCATTAGCAGCACTCTCTCTCTCTCTCTCTCTCTCTCTCTCTCTACATCACTGCACTTACCCAATGCCGGCTTATTCGGTGATAATGGAGACATTTGGGTTTGCGTACTGCACCATTCGCTAGTTACTTCAGATGATGTTGACAAGAAGAAAGTAGCAACTGACGAAATCCAAAGTGGAAAGGTTTAAAAGAGTTCTCCAGCAATTTAGTATTGCATTTCACAAGAAGTCACAAGAGACGGATTGGGGATGAAGGAGATACCCTGACCTTTAGTGTCTCGTATGAGTCCTTCACACACTTCCCAGAATGCATTTCAGGAGATTTTTATCCCGGGTGACCGAACCAGGGTTTGTTCTGGGACTTCTCAAAGCGTCTTCAGAGCCACAGAATACTTTATATCCCCCTTAATAGATGGTTTATTAATATATGTTTATCTGCCAGCTATGTTATCATAAGGAGGCCAGGTATGTGGTACCTACCTTCTTTGTTGAGCTCGGCAGAGTATTAGTACCTCAATCAGAATTTCCTAATGTCACTGCCAGTGAGCTTGTGTTTATGGTACTGTGCTGCTTTCAGTTGGCATTCAAACTGCACTTTGTTGGCTCCAGGTCTGCCGGTTCAGAATGGCCATGTTGTGAGGAGAGAGGACTCCCGGTGCTCTCTGTTCATGGACTCAGGAACATCAGACAGCTCTGAGGTGAGAACGCTTCACACCAGCAGAACCACGGCCAAACACAAAGCCAAAACAAAAATTTGTGAAAACACAAATGGTGTACATATTTATTTGCAGGGGGGTGTAAGATCCAACCAGAGAGTTTGACATTTCTTATTTCATCTGTTCTGTACAATTCTTTTAATAAACGATTTCTTTGTTCTCATGACAAAGAAAACATCTCCATAATGCTTTTGTAAAGGGCCCCCCTCAGTGCCGGCTGTCTTTGAACACATTGCCAACAGAACAAGCACGTCCTGCTGAAGGACACGCATTAATGTTTTTTACTGGAAAACACACAGGCTTATTATTCATGTTCTCTGGTCTGATTCCAGAGCTGAGAGTGCTTCCGCTGTTTTGTCATGCACCCAGAGGTCGACTGTAGACAGACTGGAGAAGATTATTTACCGTCTGTGTAAATACAGTCTTTTTCGACACACCATCTTTGGTTTATGGTAGCTGGTTGTTTGAAACACAGTCTAATGGTTAAAACTTTTAAAAAAAAATGATCTCACTTCTTGGCCACAGCTTGGTTCCCTGAACTTTAACCACCACGCAACCTCAGTTGTCTGCTCCGAACTCTAGATAGCTTCATGATGTAAACAGTTCAACGCAACCATAAGATTAGATAAAAAAAATAATAATAGAAATACATCACCTTGTCTTATCGCCACATTCTTCAGTGGCTTCTTCAGCCAATCCACAGCCATGTGTGGACCTGAGAATCTATAAAAATATTTACATGGACTTTTTTCCTCCTGCTGGAATAGTTGAATCCAGAGTAACACTCTTTGTTAAAGGATAAGGCCCGGGAAATTCTACTGTATATTTGTCTCACCATACCCCCCCCCCCCTCCTCTACCCAATGGATTTGAATATGTCATCATTGAGTGTGTTTGTGTTGTTGCAGCTGCACAGACGTGGCTCCACCATGAGCAGCAGCCCCGTGCCTCCCATCGGCAGACTTGGACAGTATGAGATCAAAGGCCTCCTGCTCTCCTTCCTGCACATCGTCAAGACCTTGTCAGAGGGTCAGTGGTGATCAGTAACCACACGGCCCAGTCACTTACCACACACAGGACATGACATAGCGTTCTGCTAGTGGTCGAGTCTACACAAGCTTGGTTTAGCAGTTACACAAGCAGTGAAGTTACAGACTGACTGACTGTCGTCATCTCCCATCGAGGACGTTTAGTTGATTTAGCTGCACGAGTCCATCTCAAATCCACAGGAACCATTTATTCAAATTTGACTGCACATTGCTTTAAAAAAATAAATAAAAAATACTTTACTTTGTTTTTGTCCACAGACACTCTCATGGCCTACTGGAACAAAGTCAGCCCTCAAGACATCATGAACTTCCTCTGTTTGCTCGAGTGAGTGTTCAAAGAAACCAATTCTTCACCACATAATGAATGACCTGTTGTGATGCAGTAAAAACACGTCCAGTCTTTCGTCACTGTCGGCCCTCTTGGTGACTTGGAAACTGGTAAAACAAAGTCAGCTATCTGGAACCGAATCATTTAAAGTGGCCATAGACAATTTTTCAGCTAGCCTTAGCGACTTTGATTGGAAAAGAGTTGGCAGCGCTTCACAGGAAGTGCTTTTAGTTTTTTAGTGCTTTAAGGCTTTGTGCCGTAAATTGAGCCTTAATTTTTCCGGGAGATGGCGGCCCGGTGGCGGACAGAATGGCATAGTGAAAGCCAGACTAAAACCAATCCAAACGCTGACGGTGCCATGTCATTGTTTACTTCATATTGAAAACGTTATCAACTTGTCTGTTGGCCCCCTTAGCAGTGCTACCTTATACTGAGACAAAAAATACCAGGACAAAAAATTCAAAGTAAAGTGAGCAAGACGTTCCTTATCTCCTGCTGATGTTGTTCTACTATGTTCTCTGTCCCTGCAGGACCTGTGTGGTTCAGCTCCGCTACATTGGAAAGAGGAACATCGGGCGGTAAGGCTGGAAAACCAGCAGCGCTGTTGGCCTGCCTGTCATATGAATCTGAAACCCAGCCACAATCACACACTTGCATGTTGTCTTGGTATATTTCATAGAACTGTTGGTGTGGTTTGGTTAATCATCACACCCTTAATTTTTTCCGATGGGTTACTTATGTTATGTTCATAAAATAAATAAGATAACTGTATCTCCCTCTCTTTTGCCTCTATGTTTCAAACAAATAATCTCTCTCTCTTTCCCTCTCTGTGGGCGTTTTATTTATTCAGGAGTCAGGACATATGCGTGTCGAAGCTGTTCTCCTCCGACAGGAAGTCTCAGACGATGCCGGCGATGCGCTGCAACCGAGCCAGCCTCATGCAGACTAAGCTACACCAGTTCAGCACCATGGAAGCCTCCCTCACTCTCAATTTTGGTAACTGCACACACCAGTTTGTATGCAAAACCTTCGGGCACACTGCATCTTTTTATTCTCAATAATTTCCATATAAGAAGGGTATTGATATGCTATTGTAGCATTCCAGAAAGACTCTCTAATAGAGACTTTGTTACAAGTTACAAGCGAGTATGCAATGAAGACAATATGGAGAATAACATTTCCAATTAAACATTCAAGGAAGGTTTTGAATCGGGATTGTATGAGGTACCTCTCCATAGTCAGTGTGTTACTACAGTAGATGGAGTTTAGTGAAACAAACAGGATTACCAGCAGAGGAGCAAAGCAAAGTACTGCTGTGGAAAATCTATAATATTATGTATACTGTCTCTTTGATTCGTGGTAAATTATAAAATAACTGGACCAGTAAAACAAAGCCTTAACAAATGTTAGATAGATAAACCTAACAGAAAGTAGTCCCACAGCAACCACACGAAAAAGTGCAAAAACTCAATTAAGGAAGACCTTTTGAATCAAATTGTTTTTTCTATCTCCTTTTTCTAACACGCTTTCAAAGCAGCAGCTTTTTGGCCGAGCAGCAGTTTAATAATAATAAACAAGGCTAATAGTTTAGCTCGAAATGACCACAGTCTCAGTGTTGAAACCTGGACAACCTTGTTTAAACATGAAACAAAGGTTACACCTGACAGTTGGATTTGTAGAGCCTTAGTGAAGAGACTGCCAGACCAGTTGTTCATGAAAAGTTAATCTCACAAAGACAGACTTAGAGTCTGGAGAAAATCAAGTGCCAGAGTCGGTAGAGACACACACAGTGAGCTGTTGTTATACCCAGAACAAACAAACTCACACCAAGGTACAATACCATGTTTGCACCTGAATGGACCCCAGCCAATCAGGAACGTCCTGAACCACATTGTGTTGAGCTTAAGGCCTCTGCGTAAAATCCACATTGAAACTTGAAATTTCAGTATTCCATGTTGTTTTTTTTTTTTTATCTTGCTGGACTCACAAGTCGTTTATGACCCTGGCAAGCTACATGCTAATGATGGCAAACTTGCAAGATGTTTTGGGGTACTTTTTGTTGCCCTTGGGAGCATATTAAACCAGTTATTGTGCTATTATTTGTGTAATTAAAATCCAGTACACAATGAATAATTTGCCTTTGAACTGTATCCAAATCAGCAAATTAAAGACGCCGCTGATAAATAAACACAACCTTTATACACAGAAGTGAGTAACGGATGTGTTATTTATTGCAATGTGAGCCCTTACTGTGTGTGTGTGTGTGTGTGTGTGTGTGTGTGTGTGTGTGTGTGTGTGTGTGTGTGTGTGTGTGTGTGTGTGTGTGTGTGTGTGTGTGTGTGTGTGTGTTCTAGGGACGGGGCCATCAGAAGCAGAGATCCACCATCAAGCTCTGCTGGAGGGCAACATCTCCACCGAGGTCTCTCTGAGTGTCCTGGATGTCCTCTCTCTTTTCACTCAATGTTTCAAGGTCAGTGCGCGCACACGCACACACACATGTTTACTTAGGTCATGTTTTGAGACTTTATTTGTCCCCATTGCAACAAGCCGTTCACAATTAACTTGCCTTTAGTATGAAATGGGTCTCTGAAGAAAGCCCAAGTCAGGAGCACACATCTACCCAAACCTATCTTGTTCAATTTCAAATACACGCTGCGCACCAGTGCACAGACACACAGTTGTTTGAAGATATAGTCACATTTGAGATTTGTATACATCCAAGTGTGTGCGCGTGTGTGTGCATACTTGTAATTCTCATGTTCTAGAAACAGAAAACGTTTTTTGGGTTACAGTTGGCGTTTGGCATGTAGCGTCTCTAAGGAATAATGTAATTCAATGCTGTGTGTGTGTGTGTGTGTGTGTGTGTGTGTGTGTGTGTGTGTGTGTGTGTGTGTGTGTGTGTGTGTGTGTGTGTGTGTGTGTGTGTGTGTCAGACCCAGCTGCTGGACAGCGACGGTCACAACCCCCTGATGAAGAAGGTGTTTGACGTCTACCTGACTTTCCTTAAAGTCGGCCAATCGGAAGCTGCCTTCCGACACGTCTTCGCCGCGCTCAGGGCTTTCATCAATAAGGTACGTCGGCACGCGACGATATTGAAATTGGCACGACTGAGACCGGCCCTGTTTGAGAAAAGCTGCTGCGATGCTTTCCGTTGTTGGGAAGCAACAGTTTCCGCCACCGGTGAACAACCAGTAGTGGTGAACGCCGTCACTTGTGCATGCTATGTGTCAGTGCGGCAGTCGCTCTCTCTCATTGCACTATTTATAACATCCAAAACGTGGACACGCTGTACTGCGCTGTTTGAGTTATTGACAAAAAGGGCGGATGCATGGAATAAACATCAGTTTCCTGTGTTTGGAGCTGCTGCTGCCTTGTTCCCATGTTGACATATGGCTTTATTGGTCTTCTTCCTATGTATTTTTAGATTTGGTCTTTCCGCGCATTTCATTTAGGTCTAACTAGGCGTGTCTCGGACTAGTGAGAGAATAGTCACGTAGCACCCGAGGGAGGGGAGCCCCCACTTCCCTAGTCCTACCCTCTGATAGCATCAGCAGTATCACTATTGGCTGCTTGTGTCGTGACTCAGAGGCGAGTCAGACTCGTTCTGGCATGTTTCTGTTTCGCTGAGAGTAAGACTGGGAGACGTTCAGAGCGGCATTATGAACATGACCAATATTGATTTATAGGAAGATGCGCACATTTGTTCAATAAAGCACTTTGATTCTAATGTGTAATAATTGCAATATTCAACCCTTTTTTTATTGTTAACAAATACCCTAATAAAAAAACAAAACAACATCAATTAATTGACCCTGCTAACAAGTATTGTGTGTGTAGTGAAGTCTCGGTCCATCTTTCTTATACCACTTTGCCATAGAGCTCAAATAAACAACAAATCGATGAGCCGTACCGTTCCTTCAGGACTATAAACACATACACTGACTCAATCCCACACACTGAAAATAGACCCAAACGAACACTGCTGCCCTCCCTACGTACCTACTAGTATTTTCTCTAATCCCATCTCTCCCCTTCAATACACTAACGCGTTGTCCCGACAGTTCCCGTCGGTGCTGTTTAAGGGCCGCGTGACGCTCTGCGAGGCTCTGTGCTGCGAGGTGCTCAAGTGCTGCGTCTCCAAGCTGGGATCGCTGAGGGCCGAGGTGTCGGCCCTGCTCTACCTGCTGATGAGAAACAACTACGAGTACACCAAGAGGAAGACCTTCCTACGCACGCACCTGCAGGTAGAGTGGAGAGTGTCGGGTGTCGAAACGGAGGACACGTGTACACACATTTTGAATACTCGGTGAAAAATAGCCATATTGTCAACACAGTTGGTGGTCTGTAACAAACTCTCTCATGAGCTCAATACTTGTTCACCCTGATATTCACCCCCGGCCCTGGGCCTTTTGGCCCACACACACACTCTTCAGAGTACTTCAGATGCTTTCATAAGGCCGGTGGAGAATGTTAGGAGAGTGTTTAAAAAGTTTAAACAGACTGCGTGCTGAGTTTCCGGCTCCTCTGCTAACACAGTAGCAGAAGGCCGTCCAGCTTTCCATTAGCTCTCACTGGGCTCCGTCAATACAAACACCATGTGGATCTGTGTTTACCCGCCTTTCATGTTCTTCGCCTCCTCCTCCACTCTATTTCTCCTTTTTTATTTTCGTCCAGATCATCATTGCTGTGAGCCAGCTGATCTCCGACGTGGCGCTGACCGGCAGCTCTCGCTTCCAGGAGTCTCTCTCCATCATCAACAACTTTGCCAATAGCGACAAGGCCATGAAGGTACGATAGAAGTCAACAAGACGAGCGTCGGGGGAAAACCAGAAACTCTGACAGCTCTGAATCCAATAACTGAGAAAATGTTTTTAAAAAGAAAGTAAAGTAAAGAAATACAATGGCTGAAATATTACTATATAAGCCTGTGCTGCGCCATCCGAGCCAAGAGGGGATTCAACCCAAAAACTGCAGAAAGGTTATCTGTGATCCAATTATCTGTGTGTTTCTTCTCTATTTAGACCAGCTACTGTGGTCGCATTTGTAAAAACAATGTCCGGATGTGAGATTAATTTTGTGGCTTGGCAATACGACTGATGTGGTCTGTTTAGACTGTAAATACGTATGAGGTGGAGATGATGAATGACAGATTCTTTCGCAAAGAGCCATGTAGCGGTTTGACTGATGTGGGTTTTTGACATAATGTATCGAATGTGTGGAAACACTGCTAAATGCATATTATGAGACTTCTGCATGCTGGGAGGCCTCCCTTACACGCCCACCTCAAGTAGCTGCAATCACTTGATCAGCACAGCTACGATTTGAGTGATTCGTCATGTTGTCCTTATTTCAAAACAGAGAGTGCGCTTTGATTAAAGATCGTTTCTTCGTCTAAGACTAACAAATCAGCTAGCCAAGCTGCACTTGAGGAATTCAAATTAGTGTGAGAATGAGCAGGATTGTTTTAGCCTGGCGACAACGTGTTAGCTTGGATTTGAAGCGCAGGGCCCTGCGTGTGTTTTTCAAATAGATTCGATCATGCTTTCACAAGTCTGTGTGTTTGTGTCGGTCTTTCTGTCTGCCTGTCATCTCCCCTCTGCGCGATGCAGTCCACAGCCTTCCCCACCGAAGTGAAGGGTCTGACCAAGCGGATCCGCACAGTGCTGATGGCCACGGCCCAGATGAGGGAGCACGAGAGAGACCCGGAGATGCTGCTGGACCTCCAGTACAGCCTGGCCCGGTCCTACGCCAGCACCCCCGAACTGAGGCGAACCTGGCTGGACAGCATGGCCCGAGCGCACCTCAAGAACGGAGACCTCTCTGAGGTACCGGGCAGACCGACTTTGAATGTTCTCTTCGTGTCATGTGTTCATCGGCCTCTGTTGTTTTTGGCTTGTCGTGTATACCAGATAACTCTCTATGGAAATTATGCGTGCCAGCATGACCAGGCTTCTGTCACTGCTTTTAGACATTTTTGCATACAATCTTACCTCCTTTCTCGTTCACTTACAACAATGCGCTGGTGACACGAGCACTGCCTTGCTCAGGGGCAACACTAAAGCAAACACCTGAAAGAGTGTGTGACCTACGGTACATTCTAGTCGTACACAGTGAGTCAGTCTACTTCAGGTTTCAAAGAAGCATTCCTCACCACCTCGTCGCTCCTGGTGCCTCCAGAAATTGCAGCAAGAATTCTTGAATGATTTTAACACATAATACAAATATACACATGTCGTTTTTATAGTTCTACTAGTGCTACTGCCTTTGGACCTCGGCCCACAATACAGTATGATCATAACCTGGTGTTTTGTCAATGTTTACAATGTTTTTACAATATCAAACACGGAACAGAAAAGTCAGGTCAAGGCTTGTCCTTTTATTTTGTTAAAGCTGCAATACTACGTTTATTTCTGGTTGCTAAGGAATAAACGTTTCATTATATTTCAGTGTAAACAAGGGAGACTGCTGAGTAATCAAGCTTTATAGTAATATTGTGCACACTTTGTCCCATCACCAAAGAAAGGTCATGCGCCACTCTATTGCTACTTTACTTGAATTAGGTTGTCATAACAACGTGACGGAAATTTATGTTGTTTCTCTCCAGAGGAAGGTCAGAAGTCAGGGTTGACACAGAGGTTGGACCTGGGTGGTCCAGTGGATAAATTATTAGCTTGAGTTCAGGTGTATTTATTTACTTTACCATTTTTATTACACACAAGGCTAAGAGGAAATACAAGATGACAGCACAGCAACCAGCAAAGCTATCCTAAAATATGAGATTAGATTTGGTTTGTTTTTATTTTCTATTCAGTTTTATTTTATTTGTTGTTTAAGTTTTTATCTGTTTTATTATATTTTTATTTAATTCTGTTTTTATTTTGTTTTTATGTTATATTATGTTGTTTTTGTTTGACATTCTGTTTCACTTTGTTTTTAATTTATTATTCTGTTTATTTTGTATTAGTTTTAATTTAGTCTTTTATGCTTCCTTTTATTTTTTTATTACTTTTCGCCTGGCAGCTGTCAGCCTCCATACGTGTCGTTTTTTCCACTGGTGATAAGCTGCCAGTATAGATACAAGGTGTGGCTGGTTGGACAGGAGTTACAGGTGAACACAATAAACCAGTCACCGTAGTGATATGTAAGGACATTAATGAGTTGCTGACTGCAATCGCACACTGATCTTTCTGACTCTGTGACTGGGTTTCAGTTTTCTATAGAGCTGCATGTTTCCACTCTTGGTCTGCTACAGGAATATTCTCTAAATCTGCTGGTGTTTGTTCTTGTCTCCGTAGGCGGCCATGTGCTACGTTCATGTGGCTGCACTAGTTGCAGAATACCTGTACAGAAAAAGTAAGGCCCTCCACGCATCTACTGTACACACACACACACACACGCACAAACGATGCTTTTACCTCCATTTGTGGCTTACACTTATAGTGTAATTGAACACCAAGCAGTGTGTGCAGCATTAATACAAGTCCCAGTTGGTTGAACCATCAAGCAAAATATTAGTTTGCTGAGGAAGCACCTCAGAAAAATATTTGCCAAACAGTCACCACAATTAAATTATTGTCTTTTAAAGGGACAGTTCACACCCCAAAAATACTTTTTTTCCTCTTGCCTACAGTGGTATTAATCATTCTAGATTCATAGATTTTTGATTGTGGGGTGAACTGTCCCTTTAACCGACACCATGAGGACGTGACTAACAAGAAAACACTCTCACTCTTTATAGAGCTTTGTGGTTCTCCAGGAATATTTGCCTGCACAGGTGATAAAAGACATGCCAGTTGGTTCACTGACCGTTGTTAGATACAGCATGCAAACGTTTTGCAGACCGATGCCATTACACCAGCACTGTGACGTCTAGTAAAAACAAAACCAATGGGTTTAATCTCTGGGCAATGTCAACGGGCAATGATAATTTAATGTGGTGTGCAGCGGCAGTTGGTTGCCAGCGTCTCTCTTAAAAAAATGTGTGTGGCATCTCGACCAGTGGCAGCAGTGTGTAAGCAGTGTCTCAGCTTTTATTATATGATATATTATGAGGTAGTGTCAAACCAGCAAGTTATATTTTCTATGAGGCGAGTCTCTACAAACCAGCCCCTCAGAAATAGGTCACGGTGACTGTATATTTTGTCACGACTCACACAGATTCCCATTTGGATTTGTATTGTTTTAGGGCCAGTTGCTGATCTTTTTTCATTTTTAATTTTTTTGTGCCTTTTCTTTGCTGTTCATTAGAGTTGTTCCCCAGTGGTCTTGCAGCTTTTAAGAAGATTACCTTCAATATTGAAGAGGAAGCTGCTATGAGGGAAGACACCGGAATGCAAGACGTCTATTACACTGAGGTGGGGACGTCTGCACGGGAATTGGTTTCTTGCATATGACATTGTAAAGTGACTTTAGCAATAGTTAGTCAATCCAGTCAGATTTTACCTCACAGACGGGAACCGGCTTGGTACATTTCCATCCTAGCTAGTGCGGGTGTCTAAACTCAACACTTTAATGTGGTAGTGATATAAAAAAAAAAATGTGTCCATAGCACCAATGTCAGATTCCTAATTGTGTTATCTTTAATCACATAATTTTTGCTTTCTCAAAGTAAAGTAAAAAAAAAAGCATAATTTTGGTATCGGTAGTGTAACTTGAGTATTGTATGAGCAATTTCAATGACACCCAGGTTTAAAAATCATAATTGATTTATATTTAATTTATTTGAGCTGATGTTACTGTTAATGTGGATAAAAAGAGATCCGTTATTCCTTTTCTTTTTCTTTTTTTTTCTTTTTTTTTTTTTTAGGAAGTCCTGGTCGAACACCTCGAGGTCTGTGTGGAGGCACTGTGGAAAGCCGAACGCTATGAGCTCATCACGCACATCGCCAAACTCATCATTCCCATCTACGAGAAGCGCCACGAGTATGAGGTACTGATAAGCTCAAACAGATATCGTGACGGAACATAAACATGCAGCCACTGTTTCCTGCCTGTCCTTGCAAAGTGATCCAACCTTGTCCTCATGCTCGTGAAGGCCGCGTTTGCCCCCCCCCCCCCTATGTCGGGACTTTGGTTTGTCGAAACATTTTCTTGATATAAATACGTGTCTGTCAAGTTTATTCATTTCCCACTCAGCATTAAACTCCCGGGCTTCTTAGACTCGTTCAACTTGCACTCACAGGATTGTTATTGTCGCAAGTAAAGTAACCTGTTACACAACATGAAACCAGTTTGACCCTTCTAACTACATTTAATGGGACTCTCTCACTCCTTGATTAGGCAACTTGGTTGTTATCAAGTGCTTTAAATAGCTCTTCCTTGCTGCTCTCGTAAACAAGATCCGGTCAGGGTCACATGGGCCTTGAGCCTCCCTACACCCGCCCTGCAGGAGAAACGAGGTCGCCGGTCTGTAATAGGGCTTAAAGATATATACTTGGCTCAGGTGAACATAGAAAGTGACTTTCATTGTTGTTTGTCGGGATGTTAGATAACCGCAATGCGTGTGCATGTTCCTGCAGGCACAGCTCTGTTGTTGCAAGGAAACAAACAATCAGAAAATAGACCCAACTCTGATGCCATCTGTCTTATTTTTCTTCTTTTTTTTTCCAGAAACTCAGTCGACTGTACGACACTCTGCACAGAGCCTACAACAAAATAATGGAGGTGATACAATCAGGACGCAGGCTGCTCGGGACATACTTCAGAGTGGCTTTTTACGGACAGGTGAGGACGGCAAGCTCAATTGCGTGCGGTGCGTAGAAGAGCGGTGCGGCCCTCAGGCGCGCGCAAAAGGGTTGGGTAGATTGGACTGTAGATGGAAAAGGTGTGGCGATGAATCCCTCTCCTTTCTGTTTTTTAGAATTGCATCCCACACATGAATAATTCTACTGTTTCACATGATATCACAACTTAAAAAAAGCATTTCAGGAGGTAAGCGGGAACTCCCACCTTGGCCAGAAAGCATTAAAATATGATGTAGGGGATACAGTTGGTATTAAAAATTGACTCAAGAACGTGGATGTAATAAAGTTGTGTAACAAATAGTTGTAGTGACTTTCAGGAAATGTTGTGGAAAGTAAATGTATTACGCCAGTTAAGAAAAATGTGGTGAATGTGTGGCAGCTTACTAGTTTGGGCACTTTTAAGTTTATTTGTATTGAAAACACATTGGAATAACGATACCATTTTATGGCTCATTACTGAACTAAATGCACCGTTTTGATGCACGTTTCCTCCAGAACGCTTCAGCCAGACTGTCTGTCGTTGGGTTTGTTGAGTGAAGATGTGTGTTTTGTGCAGGGCTTCTTCGAGGAGGAGGACGGGAAGGAGTACATTTACAAGGAGCCCAAACTCACTGGCCTGTCCGAGATCTCTCAGCGGCTGCTGACACTCTACGGAGAAAAGTTTGGGCCGGAAAACGTCAAGATCATTCAGGACTCAAACAAGGTGCGTTAGATAAACGGAGGAAGGAGACGCTTGGAGCAAATAGCCTTGATGAGAACGATTGAAATGCAGTCCGAGATGAAAATATGTAATTTGGCATCGCAGCTCCGCTCTTGTGTTTATTGAGAAAATATCACTTGTCCAACAATGATGTGGGAAATGTTCAATTTGCTCTCAATGGAGTCATCGAGAAGTCTCTGAAAGCTGAAAATAGATTTCTTTGACTGCTTTTGGTGCAAGTCAGTGGGGGTTGATGACGTGTGTTGTAGCCCTCAAGTCTTTGAAGAAGAGGGATGTTGTATCGCCATGGCGATACAAGGAAAATATAGGTTTCTTTTGGATGACATTTACAATATTACTCAGCAACTGACTTTCAACAAGAGCCTCAATCCTCTCATCCGGCTGACTGCCTTCCCAACAGGTGAACCCCAAAGACCTGGACGCCAAGTTCGCCTACGTGCAGGTGACGTTCGTCAAGTCGTACTTTGAGGAGAAGGAGGCGCCGGAGAAGAAGACCGACTTTGAGAAGTGCCACAACATCAACCGCTTCGTGTTCGAGACGCCGTACACGATGTCGGGCAAGAAGCAAGGCGGGGTGGAGGAGCAGTGCAAGAGGAGGAGTGTGCTTACAAGTACGTGACTTGCTTTTCTCCGTGTCGTCTCTTAAGGTGCGCCAGCGGGCCTCCTGTGCATTTGCTAGCCGTTTTCTGTCTCGTTGCCATGCGAGAGCCAAACTAGTTTTGCCTGCCCTCTTTACCTGCCAGCTGCCAACACCTTCCCATACGTGAAGAAGCGCGTGGAGGTGCTGGGGGAGAAGCAGGTGGAGCTCAAGCCGGTGGACGTGGCCATAGATGAGATGAAGGCGCGCACGGCAGAGTTGACCAAACTCTGCTCCAGCCAGGAGGTGGACATGATCCAGCTGCAGCTCAAGCTGCAGGGCTGCGTCTCTGTGCAGGTGAAGGTCCCCGTCGCTCACAGACACACGGTGAAGTGAAATCTAATAGTCAAAATGATAATAACGGCCGCATGGCACATGTACGGAAGCCCTGACGAATTCTGGTGATCAAGTCTGATCTAAATAGTTTTCTCTCCTGTGTTTATGATGAGAACAGGTAAAAAAAAAAAAAAAAGTCCAAAGGTTTTGGCTGCATAATGCTTTTAGGTTAGTTTTCTTTTACCTGGGAAAACGGGTGAATAAAAGGTTTTGGCCATTTCTTTGTAGCAGGTTTTTTTTCCCCACCTGTTTCACGGAACTTTTTTGTTTTGTTTTGTGGCAAACCCTTTTTTTTCTCTCTTTTTTTTTTTTTTACCTGCTGTCATAGACACGAGAGAAAACAATTTAGATCAGACTGAGCAAATGGATCAACAGGTTACTTTTTGTCTCTCTCACTTGCCTTTCAGGTCTTCCGTACTTAACTTCCATATATAAACTTGGCCAGCTATCTCATCTGTGTGAAAAAAAGAACATTAACTATTACTGTTATTGCGTAAAGCTGGGCTGGGATCAGCATTTGAGTGTCATGCAAAGTACAAATGTTACTTGCCGACTGTGATTTGCGCTCAGATCAGAGGACAGGAATGCTTAACACTCTCAGGCATGTTTTGGTGCAGGTCAATGCAGGTCCCATGGCCTACGCCAGAGCATTCTTGGATGACAGTAAATCCAACCAGTCCGGCATCAAGAAAGTGAAAGACCTCAAGGACATTTTCAGGTACCGTTTGACCTCGCTGAATCCCATGTGAATATTATTCTGTGCATTTCCTGTGTTGCTCCTTCTTCCTCATTTCTTTTTAACAATTCTTCATGAGGGATTTGATAAGTAGTCATTCAAGCTTGTTGTTAAGTTCGTCATGTTATGTTTTGATGATTGCAGGCGCTTTGTCCAGGCGTGCAGCATAGCTCTGGACATAAATGAGCGTCTTATCAAAGAGGACCAGTTTGAGTACCATGAGGGCCTGAAGGCCAACTTCAAAGACATGGTGAAGGAGCTGTCTGACATCATCCACGAGCAGGTACTCTCACCTTTTCTGGGGGACTTCTGTGTGCCGTTACATCCCCTGTTACACAAACGTTTAGTTCTGCTGGGACTTGCAGTTGCTCACAAAGGTTCCTGCCGTGGCCTCCTGTGTGGCCACTCAGGCATTATCACTATAAAACCATTCTTCCTGCTTCATTTAAAAAAAAAAAAACTGGAGCATGCTGGCTGTGTGAAATCATTTGTTGTGGTTTAGGGGGCTAACAGCTACTGTGCTCCAGCTTTCAGTCTCATGTAATCATGTCATATTCATAATCCCTACTTTGAACACTCAAGTTTAAAAGCAGAATCAAGACATATGGCTCAGCAGAAATGACACAACCAAATGAAATTTCAATGAAATAAAGCCGATTGTTATAAAACGGTCATCATTGGATTTACTTATATATTTCAAAGTCTCTTTAGCTATCTCACAATCTGGACGAATACAACCAGAACCGTCTGTATGGATAGATACTTCAAGCGATAAATGACGAAATATATATATATATATATTTTTTTTTTTTTTTGTGATTTGGGTGGAGTGACCCTTTACAGGTGCTGAATTCCAAATTTCAGAGCATTTCTACGACTGAGAGATCGCCTCCACACAGCTCTCAACATGACTAGACTGAGCCGGCGGCTAGCAGCTAACAGAGCAAACAACAGCAGCAGTGCTGACGGAGCACACCGTGTTATCATCGGCGTTATCGTCGCAGCTAGCCAGTGGGGCTCGCTCACCGGGACTCACATGCACGAACGTGCACTAAAAGCATGTGCTTTTTTCTGCTATATTAAAGTGAAGTTACTATGGTGACAATCGGCACAGTTAGAACCTTCTACTGTTGCATTCCACTCAGCCATGCTGCGTGTAAAAGGCACGTTAATGAGATGCTCATCCACTGAGCCGTGCGTGGGATCAGTAACATGCAAACCAATCAAACTGCACATGCACACAAATCGCCGTTCACTTTTTGAATTTCTCCCCACACTATACACAAAGTCAATTTGTTTGAATGTTTTTTTTTTTTTACTTTTTGCTTCATTTGTTTATTTCACGGTACACATAATTACCTCCATTTTCTCTGCGGTCCATGGTAATGAATCGGTAGCAGGGCCATGAGCAGTAAACCGTCACAACATCACCGGCACAGAGAGCGCCATTACCACCGCCTCAACCCTGCTGGTTACGTTTCATAAAAGATTTCTTAAAGACTTTGGCCTAATGCTTCCAGAAGCTTTCAGCGGCATTAATGTAGTTGTGGCTGTCAAAAATAGAACGACTCACTGATACTTCCTGATGAAGAGACAGGAGGGTGGGAGGGGAGGGGAGGGAGTCATAATGAGTTGCGGGAGCTATTTGCCATCCTGGAATAAATAAAAACTGATTTCCTCTTCAACATTTCCTGGAAAAGACTGATTCCCATCACCACGCACTCATCTGCTCTTAAACTCTGTGTCGACAGTATTGGGCTGACTCTCTCGAGGGGGATCGTGTCTGTTTGTGCTGTAATATCGCACTGCAATCAGGAAATACTTCACTGTTGCTCATTGTTAATGTATACTTTGTTCTCTTCCCCTCAGCAGAATGTGTTACAGCTGTAGTGCAGCAGTGTTGTTGACATTTGATATCGCTTATTCCCTGCTCTGATTTTACTGCACTAACTGGTTTGCCTCTTTCTCTCCATTGTGCTGGCATTTAGCTTTAAGGAAAAACAGGTAATGTGATCACGAAGAAGTGTTTCAAGGCTCCGTTTTGTCTTGTCCCATTAATTCTCAGTTTGCACCTTCTTAGTTCATTTCTTCCAGACGTGTTATGGTTCAATGGTAATCTGAATACATGCATTCATCTGGATACCAAAAAAATATCGCGGCAGTCAAACTGGGGATTCTGCAGAAATAGGGGATTAATTACTTAATAACAAACAAATGAGAATAAAAAGAGAATGCATCGGTCGAATTCAGCAATTTAAAATGCATTTAAAAAAGAACAAGGCGTTCAGGGGATGAAAGTCCCTTTGACAAAACGCGGAGACATGATCGTGGTCACCACTGGCACCGCATTTGTTGTTGAAAACAATGCAAATGACGGATGCCGCTAATCAAATGATGTTTGATTACACAGTAGTGTCTGGAACATTTGTACGGCCCCACATGCAAAAACTACATCCTGGCGACGGATCTACTGCTACCTCAGTTACTCCAAAACAAACCAGGGCGGCTGCCTTGTGTCAAGTTGCGGTTGCCAAATATCTCACTAACCCCGCCATCCTGTCAGCTTCCCCCCCCCCTTTTTTTTCCCCTCATCAAACACCCACTCACTCCCAATCACTCGTCCACTCACTTACCCAGCACAATGCTAATGCTAGGCTAATGTCCTCACATGCCTGAGCCTTGTAATGGTGAGGAGCTCGGCTGTCGTGGAAATCCACCGGCCCCTCTTTTCGTAGTGGCTTGATACTTGTAAACATTTTCTCACGATACTGCGGCTCTCTCTCTCTCTCTCTCTCTCTCTCTCTCTCTCTCTCGTGTGTGTCTGGAGCAGAGAAGAAGAAGAATCTAAATGTTGTGCGTAGATTGGAGTGTATTGATCCGTTTAATGTCGGCAGCAGATTAATTGCAGGATGTTGCCGTCCCACCACGAGTCAGCCTTAAACTGAAGTGGGCTTACCAACTGCTGACTGAACGGCCGATGGATAAACAGCCGGATCATATATTTCCATATATAGCCATGTTGGTTGTTTACCCTAATGCTGATCATTTTGGGGGAGTGTTTTGTTTTTGGAGGGAGGCCTAAAAGGACGGGGCGTCGGCGACGTTCTCGGGTGCATTTCAGCTGGTGGCCCTCACCAGACGTAGGATAGGATACAATGCGACACGGCTTCGTCGTCAATTCACACTGAGATTCCTTTCATCCCGAGGCCCTTCCATTCAAGAAATGTACATACAAGTTAAAGATACGGTTACACACATGTTGTGTTTTTTATTTTAGCACGTGCGTTTCCACATCTTGCCTTTGACAGGAGACGAGAACGAAAGTTTGAAGTCAAACCTGCGAGCGTCAGCCGGATCAAAGGGCTCTCTCCGGGCGGCATAACGGCGACCTACATAGTTTCAATAGCGGCCCCGCCCTCCGATGGGCCGTCAAGAGAAAGGGACAACTTCTCGAAGAAGTGCGACGACGTGAATTCCACAAAACAATATGCACAGATGTGATTCACTTGGCGGACCTTTTACACAGGGTCCAGACGTGGAAGTGCAATGGAGGCCTGTGGGGCCCAGATGTAGCCGTTCAAACACAACGACGATCAAAAGAATTAAGTCAAGCAACGTGCAAAGAACGAATGTGTGCAAAGCAACCAGATGTCAGAGAAATACTTTCGAGTTTGAAAAACAGAAACAAAAAAAATAACGCGTGTTTGCGAGGGCAAAATGACTTTACATGCAGCGAGGAGGACTGCTGTGTGGACTCACTCAACGCTTTCAGAGCTTTTTGTTTTTATTGCATTTCACTGTACAAACAAACTCACTCACACTGTACATTCAGCTTCTATTTTATGTTGAGCCACATCCCATCGTGTGAGGCGTTTTCTACGTCTGTGTGTGTGTGTGTGTGTGTGTGTGTGTATGGGTGTGTGTGTGTGTGACCTCTGCGTTCATGCGTGACCCGTGTTTTGCTTTTGACTCCAGATCTACCAGGAGGATATGATGCGCTCGCTGTTACAAAACTCCCTCCACGTGTTCCGGGCCATCAGCGGGACGTCCGCCAACCTGGGCTGACCTCTGTCCCGCGCACACACACACTCTCACTTCCCCCCCTCTGAGGACCTGAACCGGAGGGGGGGGGGTTTCTGGGTTTTCACGTCCGGCCAGCTATACGCTTGCCAAAACCAGTCCGCGGCGAGGACGCCGATCGGGCTATTCAAACCACAGCAGCAGTATTTTGGAGAATGTATCACAGCGGCGACACCAACTAAATGTCAGCATATCAGGTTTGGGCGTTGAGCTGAGTCATGCCAGGTTGTACTTTTTTTTTTTTTTTCGCCTTTACAACAAACTGCAGGATTGACTGTTGTTTGGGAGACACTGTGCTCAAGCAGTCCGTCCCCCTTCCCCCCCCCGTCCCCCGTCCCCTCTCTCTCTCTTTGCAACGTTGCCCTTCAGATCTATGCAGGACATCACACTCCCTCCATAATCTTTTTTTTTTTTTTTTTTACTACTCCAGTCGACTTTTTGAAGACAGCGGGCTTGTCCTCATTGTGGTGTTTTCCTTTTGGCCGGGCCTCTTGCGGCGGGCCAGCAGGTTGAGCAACATCCCAACTCGGCAGCAAAGCACTGAGGTACTCAGTTTTTATAGGCAGCCAGCGTGTTCCAGCCAGGCTGTGATAAACAGATAAGTGACGTCTAAAGAGTAGAAGCCGGGCCAAAAGTTACTGCTCTGCTAGTTGTAATGACAACGCCTTCTCAGTGTGCTCCAAAGGTTAAAGGAAAGACAGGCCTCAGCCAAGCTGTGAGGAAAGCTGCTCTCCAGAAGGGTTGGCTTAGTTAAAAAACGGCTCAATTACATTGTGAATGTATAAAAAAAATAAACGAATCAGAAGTATCAGAAGTAATAAATAATGTCATACCAGGGAAGATTACACATTCTGTCAGAGCTTTAGAACAATCAGTGGAACGAAATTCTCCACACGGGCTCATCTCACGGAAAGGGGACACGCGGATCTCAGCGGTGAGACGAGCTTTACGCTGAGGTTAAGATCCAGTGCCTTTGTGCTTTGCCTTCTGAAAAAAGACTCCCTCATCCCGAGTAATAAGACCTTCATCACGCGCTGGGTATTTACAGTATTTCACAAGTGCTACACTGTAATTAGCAGATAGATGAATAATATTTAAGCAAAATGTACATAACGAGTTGCCATGCTGTAAAGTGAATTCTGCATCCTTGTATGGTTGTACGTACTGTATCTATATTTGTAACATTTTGGACTCCTCCGTCCAAATGTGTCCTTAACGAGAGATTTTTTTTTCTGTTGTTGCATTTTTTTGCATTTTTATTGCATTTTTATTGTATTGTATACTGAAGTGCGGCTGCTTGTCAAACTGACTTTGTAAAGAGATTTTCCAATAAAACCTGGAGAGAAAAAAAAATGTGGAGACTGGTCAGTTCGTTTCTCGACCTCGGAGACAGCAGGTGACCTTAGCTCGAGGTCCATTCAGTCATCAGTGTTCTCGACCTTTCACCAGATCTTCCACCACAGGAATTAAATCCCAACTTTGAAGCCAACATAAACCCGGAATCCTTAAAATGATCTTTTCCATGACATCTGGACCACTACATCTGTCTCGCATTAGCTTCCCCCCCCAAAAAAAATCCATCCGGTGTGACGCTGACTTTTGGAGTTTGCCTTCATCCCTGCAGCAATTTAGGTATACCGGAACGTTGTTGCATTATGGGTAGTGTGGAATCCAGCATTGTTTTTAAATGACTCACACTACAGAGCTAAAAGCGAGGACGTCTTCGCCTCCGCTACCTTGATGATAAGGTGTAATGTGAAATGTGAGCCGTCCCAACTTTACTACACAGAAAACCACACAGGTCTCCATCACCAGTTCACTCTGTGCTGCTGCATGAAGCCATTAGCGGACGCAGTTAATCAGCTTATCGATTCGCGGACTCATTTGGACCCCTGACGACTTCCTGGAGACGCGGATGGACATTTGTGGGTTTTTCTGAAGTAACACTTGTAAGATCGCGCGCGCTGCCTTCGTCGGGGGGGACAGCCACGCGGGGGCCTCGGTCGTTTTGCACGCGCGCACTCTGTAACGCTCGGGTGTGTTTTGCGGTCGGGTTTGGACGTCTTCGCGTGGACTTGGGCTTCGGCTGGACATGCCCACTGGGACCGCTGTCACAGAGGCTCCGCCCCCTTCCGTTCCCAGTAGACACCGCAAAGCCACCCAGAGAGAGACACCATCAGGGTGCTGTCGGTCGCTCCCTCGCTTACCCTTTGTGTTTGGACCTCCCCCTCTCTTTTTTCCACATCCCAGGACATCATAACGTCTATTATTTATCCGTGTTGTGACTCGGCCACGCGAGGGTCGAGAGGAGTTTTGACTTTCCACAGGGGACTAAGGCTCGGAAGACGACATGACTTCTACTGCGGAGCTTTTTGCCTTCCTGACGTTTACCGCCCTCACGATGGTGTACCATTGTAGAGCAGGTAATTACTTCATTACCCAGCCTTCCCGTTGTAGTTAACGTTACACCGTGACTGAGCTTGATAAATAAGGGGTTTCATCAGAACACGGTCGTAATGAGCGTTTAATTATCAGCTCTTGACGGCGCACCTGGAGCCCTTTGGACCTGGGGTTATTGTGACCTGCCGTCGGTCCCTTCCTTTAAGTAATGAATGAGCCCGTGATTTCTCCTCCTGGAGGATCTCTCGTTTCCGTATGCTGACGAGCGTCTGGGCTACTTGTCCTGTAATTAGCGTCTGTACATCATTACACACTTAAAAATCACGAGTCGGAGACACAACTTTTATGTCGACTTTAAATCAAAAATAAATTCCGGTGCTCAACAGCCGATTTTCTACCTTTCTTTTCTTTTTTTTTTAAACAAATAGCGTTTCGTCCGATCTGTGGCTGCGCCACTATTTACTCGTGAAGTTCTGAACCTTTTATGGCTCGTTTGTAAAAGTCTCTTCACGAGAGTGAACTGAAGCTTTCATGGATCTGTTTCGAGGACAGAAAACCATTTTTTTACTTTTTTTTCTTCTTGTTTGGAGAACGTTCTAGACAGTGGAGACACCTGTAAACTCAGTTGGCACTGAAAGCTCAGACATTTTCGTCACATTTAATCTCTCGAAGAAGTTAGTTGAAAATTAATTTTGCATATTTGCTCACTTCATCACACTATGTTTGAGAAAGATCAAGATAATTATATATATATAAATAAATAAATAAAATAGGACTCTATGGTACTTTCAGTAAACCTGCAAAGAAAGAGTGCTTATGAGAGATTTAACGTTTCCTCTTGGTGACAGCGCACCAATCAAGTACCGTGCCTGTGAAATAGACGCGCAACAAAAAATATCAAAGTGCGTCCGTTTCGCCTGCATTTCAGCCCGCTTGACCGCTGTGTGCGGGAGCGACTTAAGTTCAGACGCAAACGGAGGTGAATAAGAAAAAAACGAAACGAATTAATTGATTATTGGGGCTGAGCGTAGCTGTTATGATGTTATGATTATTATAATACTATAACCCTTTTTGTACCAGATGTTGTGATTATATTATTTCGACAGTGGCATTAATTCAAACCTCAGGTGACAGTGACAATGTGCTGGCAGCACGCCTTCGTCCACCGACGGGCCTGTCGTATCGGTGGGTCGACGCGTTTACTGTGGATGTGTCCTGGCAGGAGCCCATCGACCTGCCGGAGGGGGACATCTGGTACAAATACCGCCTGGAGGACCCAGAGAGTGTAGGGAACCGTGTGTGTGTGTGTGTGTGTGTGTGTGTACTTTGTTTTCACATTAAGTCATTTATATATTTATTTGATGATTTTTTTTTTATGATTATTTATGAATAACTTCATTCATTCAAGAAAAAACATTTTGGGAGTTGGCTGTTGGACGTAGATTATTACTATTGGCCATAGGTCTGCTCTTTCTTGTGATGCCAAAGCACACACTTATGTAGACTTTCTCAGTAATGTATAGTCACTGGGCCTCATGCGAGACTCTCGCTCCGACAGCTGCGGCCTCGGGGTCTTTCTGCAGGTCTCTATCAAGTATCATCCGCTGGGAAAAAACAACAACAACAAAACCCTGACAGCTTAACATCACCTGCTCTAGGCTGTAATATTCTCTCATCTAATATCTCTGAGATCGCCACGTCCCCTTGAACGCCTCTCATACGCATCACGGAGCTTTGCAGAGTTTTGGGATAAGACTCCAAAAATGTTCTCGCGCGAGGCCCATTGTCTAAAAGCAAAAAAATATATATATATATATATATATATATATATATATATATAATGCAACCACACACATAAACAAACAAACCTTGAATTACTGTGAAATCACAGTGATGAATGTTGTTAAGATGTGGGGGGGACAAATAATGTGAAAAAGATAAGCAACCTGACGTTCAACGTTGTAATTACAAGCAGACCTCCATCCCGAGGTGGTCGGAGTGTTTCAATATGTGTCAACATAACCGCCATTAGAACCCGTGTTGTGTGTTTTGTTTTTTTCTCCAGCCTGTGAAGTGTGTGAAACCGAGAAATTTCACAAAGAGCCTCTTCACAGCAGAGACGGGCTCTGGTAACTGGACGTACCGCGTTTGGACTGTCAGAGGACCCAATGAAATGCCGGACGATAGCATTCCGGTGTTCAAAACCATTGAAACCCCGAAGCCACGAGGTAAGAGGCTAGAAAGCTGTCCAAGTGCGTCCCATGACGATGCCCCAAAGTCTCATTTGAATCCTGCTGCTCAATGTGACGTCTTTGTTCTCGCACTGTGCAGCCGACGTGAAGGACATAAAATGTTTGGTCGACTCGACAAATGAAGAAATTAACTGTTCCTGGGACACGGGGAGTCATCCCATTAATCTCACCTATAGGTGAGAATTACAGCGACAGGAAATAGAGGGAGATCCTGTGCGTCTCCAGTGATGTACAGTAAAGTGTTAATGGTGGCCGCTCTGAGGGGCTAATTGTTTTTAACCTGCCCATGTAAAGGCTTGTTAGCTCGGCCCATACAGATGTTCATGGGCAGGAGGTCATCTGTGAACTTTCTGAACATCTGACTGAAGGAGTTGCAGAAGCCTCCCCCCCCCTCCCCCGTTTCTCTGATCGCCTGTCCGTCTTGTCATTGCAGGATTTGTGGACATTCCCATGAACACATTATGGGTTTAAGCGCGTGCGTGCGGCCTTACGGCGACGCGATGAGGCAGGGCTGCTTCCTGAAAGCTGACAACAATGACATCTGCATGTGTTTCGAATCCGAAGCTGGACTGAGCACCTTTAAACTTGCACCCAGTCAGTTTTTTACCTCCAATAGTTTATCATTCATATCATCGTGCGTTGTGAAAATACATGTAACACGTTTGCTGTTCAAATATTTACGTTTTATTTGTCATTTTACACTTCTTCAGTGATAGATCCACCAGAGTTCAGCATCAGAGAAGAAGGAGATTACCTCAACCTGACCTGGACGAGTTCAAAGATCTTAAATGATTTCAGCTGGATATTCACAGTCTGCTATAAGAAATGCAGTCTCGACGAAGTGAGTAGTTCAATTGAACCGCGGCGCCCAGAACCTGGAAGTCACAAAGTTTATCCGCACCTGACTGCTTTCGTGCGCTTGCTATTTTAGGTGTGCCTGGACTCCACTACGAAGGAGCAGTCCATGCTCATAGCCTACGATAATAGCTGCCGCTATGAGTTCCGGTCCAGTGTCAAGACTGCTCACATTCACAAGAAGATATTCAGCATATTCGGCCAAGTCGTATCTTATGGTAAGTGTCCGACCACTTGTACTGACACTGATTTCTCAGTTTATTAATAAGTGCACTAAACCAAGATCCACAAGCCATTCAATACTAAATGACATGTCGGGGTGGATTTGAGTGTATTTGTCGTAGGAGCCCCTGATTCAATCAGTCAATTCTGTCCATTATATTCTTCACCGGGTACTTTTCACGTTGTTATAAAAAAAAAAATTGAATAGACGTCAACTCATATGGGGGTTATTAATTCCCCTTGCTCTTGTCAGAAAATCTGACGAAATAGATCCCGATGTGTTTGACTGGTTAAACAGCTAGAGAGGGAGGAAGTGCAAGTAACTGACATTATCGGTGGCCATCAGTTATTCACCATCATGCCTGACTGCACTTTAATATGTCTCATTGTTTGTCTGCTTTTCATATTCTGTTAGAGCCAAGTTTGGCACTAGTGGAAGAAGCATTCCTGTCCTTGACACGTGACACATTTAATAAGCTCCCGACACTGAGGTGTAGCGGAGTAAAGGTATCAAGGTGCATGAAATGGTCGTACTCAAGGAAAGTAAAAGTACCTTACTGTACATTCCACCACTGATGCGTGGAGGTTTTTTTTTTCCATGCGCTGCAGAAATGATTAAACGTTGTATTTTTTTTATTTTTTTTATGAGAAAACAATAAGTTTGCTTTGATTGCAACCATTGCTTTAAGACTCCGTATTGCTCACTTTTCCATTCATCTCCTCCCACCGCAGGTACTAACAAGCCCGCCGGCGAGACGCTCACCGTGGTGGCCATCGTCCTCCCCACCATCCTGTCCGTCTGCATCCTGCTGTCCTGCTACTGCTTCAGGAGGTACGTCATGCACCTCGTGCCACTGAGCACAACACGGGGCGTTGACCTTGAACTGTTAACCCCACTTGACTTCCTCGGAGCGCTGCCACTGGACTGTGTTCCGGTTTAATGAGCGGACGGAGTGAGAGTGTGTGCGTGCGTGTGCGTGCGTGTGTGTGTGGGCGGCACATAACAAAGCCACCTCGCACTCAGGCAAACAGGTACAGGGAGTGTTTTTAGGTGGAGCCGCAATAAAAAGAGCAGTGTCACAAAGGAATGTCCACTGGGCTCCCACTCATTTAGAGTTTGTAAAATATCCCATGCGGACATGTTTTAAGAACCATGAAAATGAAAAAAAAAACAACGCACCTGCCTGTAGTCATATTCTAGATATTACGTCGTGGTGGAAACATTGTGTGCTGGTTTTGCTGATCTCTGCCATTGTGTCTGTTTTTTACAGGCACAGCTCCATAATTTGCCCCGTCATACCGGATCCTTCGGCGATATTCAAGGAAATGATGATGAACGGAAACAAAGAACTTAAGGTGTGTTTTAAGACATCCCAGGACAACAACAACAACAACAACAACAACAACGTGTATACGCTCTGCCCACAAACACTCACGACACTCTTCTGTTTTTGCAGACCACAACAGGCAGTCTGTACACGCCGGTGCCAGAGCCCATTGAATCCTGCAAAGTCGACCCCGTAACCGAGAGCATCGTCATCCCGCTGAACTCCTGACACGCAGAGCCTGCCGCGCAGCCGGACTCGCACTCAGGGCGGATCCACCAAGGAATATTTTTATAAAGTCTGTTGCACATCTGACCGGTGTGGCGAGGAGTGAGCTGTGCTGACCTGACTCTGTCGCTGCAGCCGGGGAATCACTTCAACCATTAGAGGAAAATAACAAGACATCCAGCTGCTACTCGATAACTCTCTAAGGCAGATGTACGCTGCTGAGGCCGGGATAAGGAAATGCACTGAATCATTGGAGCGGCCTTCAAACACAACAAACAACAAAAAAGGTCACCAAGCCGGAAATACGAACAGGGGAAGAAAGGGTTTTCCATGCCCGCACTGTGCTGATATCCTCCCGTTGATCTCGGGGAGGAAGACTATGTGGAGGGGTGTGTAGAGCATGAACCAGGATGCAGGTGTTTACTGGGGCCTGTCCTCAGAGGAGCCGGTGGGCCCCTGGACAGCTGCTGCACAAATCGAAGAAATGACTAAAAAATGGGAAGAGGCTGACGTCTTGCCTTTGCGAAAGTCTCGTTTCCAGGAATGAAGAGCAACCGCCGGTACGACTGACGTCACGGCAACCAGACAATGGGCAGGAAGCAATAAGTGGGGAGCACAATCCTTATATAAGCTAGTGATCAGGAAACGGTTCACACAATAGTCCATCTGTCTTTTGAAAAATCCGACCCCGCGGTGTTGAGGCTTTTGGACCTTTGTACACAACCCGTTTTGGACAGAGCACACGGTTTAGGCCCCTGAGCACAAGTTCAGATAACAACTGGGCTGTCGGTCTGCAGGTTTTGTGAAATCCAAAATGCCTTCTCACCGGTAGTTACACACTCCTTCCTTCCTTAAACCGAGAGGGAGCCGTCTCTTGTTGCTTTGTTACATTTGCCAATGTGTTTCTGCCGGGGGATTGTTGATGATTCTTGCTGTCTTTTAATAAAAATAATGAGTTTGTGTTGTTTGATTGTGATTGCCGGCCACTGCCAAAGTACCAGCTGCTCTCCACTGCTCTTCCTAGGCCCACACAAGTATATGTTACATCAAATAAGTCATTCAAACTCCAGATGGACAAAAAGAAAACGAACTACACCGACAGCTTCCACATGTTGTTGGTGGGCTGGTCACTGCTTCTGGATAAGTTATTGTTTACACCCACAAAAATATTGGCCCAAGTTGATTTTAGAGTTTCAGCTAATGGCTTTATTAATGTTACTGAATCATAATAATATCATGATAATTTATAGATCTGTTATAAAACTGTGAATACAAATAATAATAATAATAATGAACAATCCATTTGGCTGGCATTTATCAACATTTATAATGCAGATAACTTTCTAACTGAAGAAAAACAACATTGCAGACATGTACTCAACATGAGGCTAAAGAGAAACAATGATATGAAATTAAATAAATAAATTGAAATAACAATGAACATTTTAAAAGAAAATAGAATTTGGAGATAGAAACTTAAATAAATATATGAAATGATAAGACAAAAAAACATTCTTTAAAGAGTTCACCACACATTTGACAGTTTTATCTCATTTCTTGGTATTTAAAGTCGGACATTGGGAGGAACTTTTATTTGATATTCAAATTTACTATATTTAATCAATAACTTTACCATGAATGTTCGATTTATCATGTATCATCACGTTTTCAATCAATGTTTGATGTTATGATATATTTTTTGTTTTAAGTGAATGTCAACAATTGTGAAATAAATGTGTTATCGACTGATTCATCATTGCAGAGATTACATTTGTTTTCAATATCTATCTTGTATATTACATAATATTCATATACGGAAAGCATATGGTAATGTGCTCTTTTCCAGTCTGTACCTTCAAGAAAAAAAAAGCTTTTCCTCTCGGAGTAATTTTCCTTCTTTCATTGAATGTATTACATGTTTATTTAGCATTCATGTGCAGTTAATCACGTGTTACAGCACAGAATTTAATAAGAAGGAATCGTTCATGGCTAAGCAATCACTTACATAAATAATACCTTTTTTCCAACCCAATTTTGTTTAGTATTTTCGCCATCATTCCATTATGATGGTTCTGTGTGTGTTTCCAGGGTCCTGTTGATTTAAAAATTAAAAATTAAAAAAATTTTAAAAAAAAAGCAACCTGTTCATGTTAAAATTAAAAGTTAGTAGAAAATAAAAAAATGTGCAGGTTTTGACATGTTGCTCACGTGGGCGTGGGTGCGTACAGTCCCCCCCCACTTTTTAAATAAAAGCGCAGCACTCCGCCCTGAAGCCAGCCCTCGGTCGGAGAAGCTGGAGGCGAGAGCCCCAACACTGAGCCGTCCTCCGCCTTGTCCGAACCGTGACGGGCCGGTAAAGACCGGTTAAAGGAACACGCCGCGTGGGGGTGGGGGCGGAAACAAACTTGAGGAATAAGACTCCAACAAAAAGAAAAGAAAAAAAAAAGAAGATGACCAGGATGTCTCAAAGTTTGGACCTGTTCGTTTTGAGCTGCCTCTTCCTCGCGGTCGCATCCCAACCAGGTCAGAACAAAAACATGCAGAGCTTTGTGTGCCGACCATTACATTCTGCTTCCTTCGACGAAACTTCCAGTTTTGCCACAGACTGCGTAACGGTGTTTCCCAGAACTGACGTCACACGCCTGTTGGTAGTCGCTGTTTTGGAATGCCACGCGTAAAACTTGCCAACTTCCAGGAGAGCGCAGAGAAACGCGTTTTTTAACTTGAGCGCACCCGGATGAATGTCGTATAGAAAACAAAATGCACGTATGGAAGTAAGATTACCACCAATTTGTGTGTTTATTCCTCGACTGAAAATAGGAGTTACTTCCTCTGACTGATAGCCACTGGAGTTCAGGAACACTGACGACACTCTGACTCATACATTGCGCATAAATTCGGGAGAATTTCCGCAATAAACGTTTATACCTGTAAGAGGGTGAGGGTTCACGGATCAAGAGACCAATTAAAGGCACGCTGAAATCATATGCTCCTGTTGTTGTTTAGATTTCTGTCTTTTCTCTTTGTTACACCTAAGGTACCGTCTCGCCACCACGAAATGTGTCTCTGCGGTGGGTTAATGGTTTCACGCCACTGTTATCCTGGGCACCGCCAGAGCCTTCAGGGGACAGCTGCACATATGAAGTGATTTGGAGAAATATGATCCGTGGACCAACCCTACTAGTGAGTACATGCGTATGTTTCTCCATTTAGCAAAAATGCATTTCTGTTCAACAGCAATGCTTGTTATTAAAGGTTTTGACGAATGCGACCCCACAACACCCTTTAAATCCTCTTTGAGGAATCCATGCAGCTTCCTGCACCAAAGTACCACAACAGTTACAGATGTTTCAATATTTTAGCAGGTCAAATATTATAATTTTTTTGCATAGCAGCCATCATGTTTTAAAGTATGGCACTGGCTTTATTATTTGATAATTTGATATATATATGTATATATATATATATATATATATATATATATATATATTATATATGTATGTGTGTATATATGTATGTATGTATGTATGTATGTATGTATGTATGTATGTGTATATATATATATATATAGATATGTGTGTGTATATATATATATATATATATATGTGTATATATATATGTATATATATGTATATATATATATGTGTATATATATAT